>JANRFK010003594.1:4363010-4392974 GCA_030068395.1 Apalone spinifera | reverse complement strand
GAGTGGGGCTGAAAATGGAGGGAGGATGGGGGAGGAATGGAGCTGTTGAGGGCAGACATGCAGCTGTCAAGAGATGTTGGGTGGTGGATGGCATGTAGGAAGGTGTGATAAGAAAAGTAGGGTGTGTGTGAATGTGGTAGTGGTGCAGTATGCAGGAGACAAGGGAAGCAGAAAGATGAGGGTAGACAAAAGAAGTGCTAGGTGGGGACTGTAGATGGGTGGAGAGGAAGATGGTATGTGGGCAGGGAGGAGGGATAGGAAGAATGAGGCTGTGAATGGGGGAAGGGGTTGGAATTGGAGAAGAAATGGGCCATGGGGGAAACAGAGGGCTTAGATGGAGTGGTCTTAATGGGAGTATGAATGGAGTTTGGAGAGGGAGGATTTAGGGGTGATTTGTCATTGATGAAGAGGGATGGGGTGTGAATTATCAATAAATGAAGGCCAGAGATAGGAGAATTGGCAGTTGTCAGGTGGGGAGGGAGGAGGTGGTGTTAATGGGTGAAAGGTGTTAATGTAATGACTGTCTGTCATTAAGTAAAAACTTAAACAACAACAAATAGTCTGATAGCACTTTATAGACTAACAAAACATGTGGATGCTATCATGATGTTACAGGAGATACAGGATTTGGTAGACAGGGAGCTCAGCCTACTTAGTCCCATGGCTAATACACCATTTAAATGCTTTTAACCTTTACAGAAAAGAAGGAAAATGATTTGAGACATTTGAAATATGAAATAAGGCTTTTGTGCTAACAACATCCTTTGTTCCCTGTCCCTTTAGTTGGACGGAGTCTTTAGGAGGAAGCCCCATAGCACTTGACAACCTCTTAGTATCTTGGATGGTAATAATGGTCCTTTTAGAAGGAGCTTAGTTGAGATATAGGCTGGAGCTGCTGCTGCTAAGTCTGATCCTGTTCCATCCCTGATGGTGTCTGAGTTTCAGCTGGAGCCTGTTGAGGTAGCAGTGGTATCCAAGTCCCTCTCTCTGGCTTTGTCAGGTTCAGGATAACAAAGGATCCCAGGAGATGGTGGGGTGTGGGGGCAATGGGCACCATGATGGTGAAGCTCACTCCTGGAGGCCTTCTTTTAAGGACTCTCAGAGAGTGATGCATGGAATAGCCCATTCCTTAATTATTTTGTTCATTGATTAGGCCTAGTTTCTAATGTATTAATTTTGGTGCACTGATTTCTGGTTTTGCAGTTGCCTTGTTTACCGAGTATTAGCTTAACATAGGCCTTGAGCTATATCTGTCAGCCTTTTTGTTTGGACTAGGTGTCTTTGTTTCCCTTTTGTACCTTTTCTCATCCGCTTCTGTAGTTATAGATAGGGATGTAAAGTGTAGTCTAATACATGATTAACGGATAAGTCTAGGCTTATTGGTTAATCCTATCTACTCATGTGTCCTCCCCCCTTGTCTCTGTATCGGGGCAGCCAGGGGGAGAGGCAGGTTGGAGCTGATACGCATGGGGAGCTGGCTTTTAAGCTGTCTCTTCTCAAGTTCTGGCTCTGCAGCTCTGCCTCCTGCCCCTCTTTTCTCCCCCTTGCCCCCCTCCGCTGCCTCCCACTGAAGCAGGGAAGGGGGACAGGTAGGAGCAGGTGCTCTGGGAGGAGCCAGTCTGTGTGGGGGCTGGCTTTTAAATCGGCTCCCCTCACAGACTGGCTCCTGCTCCTCCTGACACCCCATGCTGCTGCCTCTGATAGAGAAGCAGCAGCATGGAGTGGCAGGGGGCTCCCTGAGAGTGGGGTTGGGGCTGTCATGTAACAGAAAATTTGATGCAATTACACGACAATTCAATTAATTGCTATCTAACAGGTTATTGTGACCGCTCATAAATTTACTGTCTTTATTACAAGAAGCTGGGGTGTATTTGCGGGGTAGGGAATAGAGCATGGCTGAGGCAATAGTTGATGGGGAGGGTGGGAGAGTAGAGTGGGGGATTGGAGCTGGCTGATATGACTTGTGGGGAAGAGGTGGGTTGTTAATGGACAGGACCAGAGATGATTGGCAGGGGATTAGGGTGGGATGATTTTGAGGGGAAGGAGATGGGTGTGGGAGGAAGGCTGGGGATTACCATGCAAAGGCACTGGGGACTGGGAAGAGGTGGGGAAGGAAGGCAAAGAGAGGCTGTCAACTTTTGGAGAGGACGGTGTGCGGAGGACTATATAGTGGAGGTACAATAGAGATAGGGGATGAGGATTAGGGGACTGTCAGGGAGGAGAATTGTCATTGGGATGGGACAAAACTGGCTTACTGTCAGCAATGGCACCACTTGGCGCACAGAGGCAGACATGATCTAGGCACAGAGGTCATCAGGCCCTTGAACTGGCAGCCTCATGTCTAGGCTCTGCACTTCTGTCACAAGGTGGTGCTTGAAAGGCTTCGCAGAATCAGCTCTGTCTTCTTACAACCCAGTGTGTGTCTGGCTGCAGAGCCAATCTCGGGCCCCCGAAAGGTCCCATGAGCGGGTTGTGGATACAGGCTAATCCCAGGAAATCTGGGATTGGAGAGAGGATTTGTCCTCTCCTGAGTTGCCCTTGGCACTGGCACTTCCCTTGCTCCTCTTCACTCACTCCTCTTTGTGCCAGACTGTTTGCCTGTCATGTCTCCGGCATGTCATGATTTGGTCTGGGCAGTGTTTGGAGAAGCAGCAACCAGGAAAACATTTTGGGTGCTGCATGGAGCTGTGTAGGTATCTTGGTGCCAATCTCAGTGCCCTGGCATGGTGCCAGGGAGTCCTGGGTGGTACAGGGAAGGGCCCCTTGCAAGCACTGCAGTTCCTATGGTAGTTTTCACAAAGGCAGCTGGGCATTATCATGGTCTTGTGACAGCATTTTTAGCTTGGATAATCATGTTCTTTTACCCTGCATTTCAGGTGGGTGTTAGTCCTTACAGAGCTATTAGGCTTTTAACCACGGGAGTAGAAAGTGAATGTATTGCTGTTTTTTGTTGTGCTGGGTTTAAGATCTCAGCTCTCTCAAATGGTTACTAAACAAAATTGTATTCTGGTCAAGGCTTGGCATTCAGATTTCAGGCTCAGGTGCAAACGTTCCCCGAGCAGTTTATTTTAACCATCCAAAACATAAGGGGAATTTCCTGGTAGCGGAACTTTAGAGCAGTCTTGTGAAATTGTCATGAAAACGTATCAAGCTAAGCACAAAACCCCACTCACCTACCCTTTGCCAGACATCTGATTACTAATGAAAATTCTTGTACCTTCTTCTTCCCAAGCAAGTGGATGAGGAGAATTTTGCAAGTCTGATGTTATTTTCTTGGGGCTGAGGGTGTTTTCTTGGGTTGGCACAAATGTTTGACACCGTGTTTGTGACTCAGTAGTGCAGAGAAACCTTACGGGAAACCAGTCTCTCAGGCTGAAATGGCTGTATTAGACGTGGGGTCAAAATGGAGAGGGAGGGAATAGTAGTACCTGAGCACAGCCAGCTGAGGTGCCATGTGTGGTTGGCTGTGCACATCTTCATAACTAGGGATGTGAAAGGTTAGCTGGTAATCACCACCCTAGACAGGTTCACCCTGGCTCCCTGGGAACGGGCTGCAGAGCCTGCAGCAAAGCCTCCCTGCCGGCCCGGCTCCCAGGGAGGTGGCTTCGCTGAGGCAGGGGCTGGTGACACCCTCCTGGGGAGGCTTTGCTGCAGACTCTGTCGTATAAAGCTTATTTCAACTTGATATTGCAGAGTAACTGCTAGTGTTTTTAGTAATTACATGGTTAGCTTTTTAAACCAATTTTTACATCCCTGTCATAACACAAATCTCCCTTTTCTTACATGCTCGATCAGCCTAAAAATAGGTAACATTGCTGACATTTAACTGCCTCGCTGGGATTCAGTGTTCCCTGTGGATGAATGAAGCACTTAATGCGCCTTTTAGAACTATTGTTTCAGGCAGCCTGCATATTCAGGCAGAGTCCACTATGTTGATTTACTCCTTTTATATTTCAAAGGGTACAGTGTTTACTGTAAAAGCTGGAGAATATGCTCATTTGATCTCTGGCTGGAGAATGTAATGGATCCTGCCCATCTCTAGTTTCTCTGATTATATGAATTGCCTTATTTATTCTTTGACTGGGAATTTTGTAAAAGATTCCAGGATCGCATTTTGATACTATACAGAGGCCAGTTAATTTTTCCCCTAGATGTTTTGAGTCCAGTGAGTCATTTATTTGCTCGTGTGTGACTCTTCATGGTAGCTACTTTTGTCACTTTCACACCTGCTAATATGAATCTTTTCTCTATTCCACCCTCCATGGGTAGGTAACAGAGGGAGGAGACGGGAAAGGCTCCAGTTCGGATGAGAAGCAGGAGAAGAAACAGAAGGAAAATACGGCCTATGCCAAAAAAGTGGTGCTCCGGATAGCAGGGCTAATGGGCGTTGGTAGTGGGATTGCAGTTATCTATATTTTTGGTAAGTTGTTCCAATCCATTTGAGATAGAAATGTCTTAAAAATTATACAGAAATGCCAGCAAATGTTCTCGGTGCCTGTCTGGTTATTATCTAACAGTTGGTTCCCATTGTCCAGTAACTGGCTGGGTTTCATGCTGCTTTATTACCTTTCTCCTAAGAATCTTAAGTCTTTTTTTTAAAAACAAAGCTTCACAATCCCACTGCAAGGGTGTGAAGGATCATTATTTCCATCATAATTTTATAGATGCTTATGGTTAGAGATGTGAAAGTGTGATCTTGTAAATGGTTAATTGACGAGCCTGGGCTCATTGGCTAACGTTCATGGTTGTATGCAGGGAGCTGGCTTAAAAGCTGGCTCCCCGTATGTAACTGCTGAAAATTTTAGCAGTTACATGGTTACACACATGTTAACATCCATACTTAGGGTGCATGCCAGTGACTTGCTACACAAGAAATCAGTAGAAGGGTCAGGAGTATAGAACCCAGAGGTTCTGTTCTTTCCATTTTTATTTAGTATTTATATTACCGTGGTGTTCATAGACCCCAGTCAGGATCTGGGCCACGTCTGTAGAAGGGGTGATGGTACCCTCCCAAATATTCTTTAAAGGACCATCACACAGGAAATCTAACTCTGACATTCCCTTAGGAGTGCTATGTAAGTTACTTTTGAGATCTAAAAGTACTAAACAAGAGCTAAACGTCATTGTGGTAGGTGCAGCACAAGTAGATGTGGTCTCTAGCCTTAAAGAGTTTGCAATCTAACGCACTTGACGCCCCTTCCTTGGCCTGTCTCGGTACTTATGTGGCTCCTATCACTGTGGCATTACCCTGTGTGCACAAGGTGTATGGCCAATCAGATTATTAGAGAAGGGTGGTTTGTCACATGGATGGATGTACTCATGCAATCTGTACCTGTTTGTAACAGTGTTTAATGTTGCATGGTGTTGGCAGATCCTATAAAGAGACTGACATCTTCTTTATCTTATATTTTGCTGGCAGGTAGTAATTCAGTGGATGAGCAAGGGGTTAAGGTAAGGTGTTTTCTGTTGTCTTTGGATTTTGCTCCTCACTATACAAGAGTATAGTCTGTAGAAGTGCTTTGAATTAGTACAATTTGCTTGGGGCCTCCCACAAGAGGGCACCATTCCTCTTTCAACATGTGCTGGTTATGTCCAAATCAGGAATCAGTTTTAATCTTGCCTGTGTGACTGGTATAGTGTTGGGTTTATGGTTGTGGGAGTGTCCGTTAAATTTACCAATTACCTGGCATTACAGCTCTTTTAGTAATTGTCCAGTTGAACTTTACTCACTGGCTGTGACTTGGATTACTCCCTTTTTATCAAGTTAGGAGGAGGAGAGAGGAACAGTTCTCAGCCTAAGCCAGAGAGTCCATTTTGAAAATTGGTTGGTAGTTTTTTGGGAGTGCACAACAGGAAGGGTTTATATGCTAGGTAAAATCAGGCTTTCTTGGTGCTTAGGACAAAAGCTTTGAAATATCCTGGATATTGGGTTTGACTTTGAGACACGATGATGTTGATTTGAGAGGGGCAGGGGCATATTGGGCTAGTTCAGGGAACTGCATTTTTGTTCGACAAGCACTGTCCCAGTGGAGAGGCTGGTCGTGGATCAAGTAGCTCCACAGACTTTCCCTTGCTGCTTTCTAGATTCTCACATTAGTTTTAATTCTGTTCAGTTGTTGAACATGAGATGTGCGAGAGTGTTCCCCAGCTTCGACAGGTCTTGCTCAGTTTTTCATGGGACCTTGTCCCTCCTCTCTTGCAGCTGTCAATGGCTTTGACAGTTCTTAGCAGACTTCAGCTGTTGCTCAGTCTTGATCTTACAAACATCTGCAGAGATTTTTCGGGTTCCTCTCTCTGTGTGCTGACCACTAGTGGTCTGACTGCAGACATCAGTCCTGTACTGTAGCGTAAAGAATGCCTCCACGTATTCATGCTTTTACTGGACTCTGGTGCACAGTAGCATAAGCAGAGGCAATCCAAAGAGGAGAAACACTCCTTATTTTTTAAGTTATCAACAGCTCACTTCATTGCTCTGCAGAGGACTCTGTGGTCGCCAGCATTTGCGCTGAAAAAGAGAGAAAGGTGAACTATAAAATAACTTCACCTCAGCGGTACAGATCACAACCATTTGGGTTAATAGCAATCACTGAAAGTAGTTCAGTATACCAGTAGTATTGTTAGTGTAGTGTTAGCTACATATCCTGTCGGGGTGGAGAGGCAGGGGTTAGATTGGCTGTAACAGATCTGTTAATTACTATACCATTGGCCTGGTTTTCAGAAGGTGGACCACTCACACATCCCAGTGAAATCAGTGGGAGCTATATGTCCTCAGCAGCCTATGACACTAATATGCTGTTACCTTGGATACAGTACCCTCGATGGCAGCGTTATACGAACAAAACCACATTACCCCTTCCACAGCTTTCACTGGCAGATAATAGACATCTTTTTCAGCCTCTCAACTCCATCCACTGGGCCCTAGCAGATCTCGAGTCATGTTAGCTTCTTTGGATGCCCATTAACCAAACCAAAGGCACAGCCCTAGAGTTTTAGAAACACTGACAGCAGCTCTTTTATATAGCGCAGTACCCTTCTACAACACTGCAACTCCTTTGCTCCTGTTACACAAGTCGCGGAAAGATCCCAAGAATGACTGGATGGCTCAGAGGAGCGGAAGAAGGTTGCAAGAGCTTTTCACTTCCAAGTTGCTGGTTCAAATTTAGCCTCGCCTCAAATTCAGCCTCAAATTACCACCCCCTCTTTGACAGTTCCTTTGAGAAGTAAGTTGGGGAACTCACCATAATTTTTAGGAGACTGGTGGCCACATCAAGGCAACAGGCGTTGAATAGCATTCTGCTTGGCAGTAGCAGCCATGTGCCAATGCAACATGTGGGCAACCTCCCCGTCCCCGCCATGAAAATACAAAGGGTTTATTTATACAGCACAAGAGTTTCCCCCTGTCATCACTAGACAGGCGGCACTTAGCACCACCAGAAAGTGCTGTATGGAGCCGTCCAACTTATTGCTAACCTATTCATCGCCTGCATGGCAGTAAGGTTTTGACATATCTAAGGATTGATTTATGAAGAGACACAGGCATGGAAGATTTCCCAGAAGAAGACCATCAAGAAGGTCATCAACCCATGGACATGGGAGGAGGAAGATGGTGACAGTTGTGGACACAGATGATGCTCTGAAACACCAGAGCCGCACTTCATACAAATTTGGTGGCCGTACCCCCAGACTAAGGCCAAAACCGTATCAACAAGAAACAGAAAAAACCCTCTTTGAATTAAGAGAAGGTCTCAGCCCTGGAGAAGGTGCAACAGAGGAAAGTTGTATCCCAAAAGGGAGCGAAATGAGAACTGCAACAGGCTATTCATTTAAAGACTCCAGCAGGTGCACCCTGAGGCAGCACGTGTGTCACCGACAGACATAGCATGAGCCCCAGGAACTCCATTTTTAACTAGGAGATGGTGGGTTGGCGGAACTAAATATATGGAGCGTGTTGCTTCAGTTTACTGGTAACTAAACCCTCTGTGTTCTCAACCTCCTTGCTGCTTCTCTTCCTGGGAATGAAACTTGTGTAATAGGAGCAAATGGGTCATGAGGTGCCATGGAAAAAGCGGGCTGCGTTGTAAGACAGATGACACTTCCTCCACAGGTGTCACTTTCTTCCCTTGTGCTCTGTGGAATCTTCTCTTCCAATGCAACTGCAGAAAACTGGCCTTTGAGCAGAGGGCTTTGCAAAGGCAGGAGTGAATGTGGACTGGCTACCCTTCCGGTCTTGTCAGAGGGAGGTCTTTCCAGGGAAGTACGGCTGAGCAACCCTTAGCCCTGCTTTCCTCGCTGAGAATGGGAGCAGCTGGAGCAAATTAGCAGACGTGTCCTGTCCTTTCTGTGGGCTGAATTTTCTGTTTTAGGTGTGGGAGGAAGGCGAGCGTTATGCATATGGTTAGACTCCATGCTACCTTGTCTCTCTGGCTAGTCCTTGCCACCTCTTAGGCTTGAGCATGTTCCTGTTTGGTGCTTCAGTGTTTCTCTGGTCTGAGACTGTAGACTGAATCTGGGAGAACGTCTGAGCAAAAGTTCCCACAGATTACAACCCGCACATGCTGCCATGGACATGCGAATGGGCCTTGCTGGGGGGACTGTGGGAACTCTCCTAACTATGGCCTCTTCCACAACATACCTGTTACCTTCAACACCCTGTCGTTCTTTGAAGGGCTGGGAATGGCCGAGTCTGAGTGGGCAGCTCTTGTAGCGAGTGTATCGATCCGCGTCTCTCATTTCCTCTCTTTGATGCTATTACGGGCAGCTGTTAGAGGGGAGCATTGGGAGAACTGCTGCCTCTCCGGGATTCACTCCTGTCCCCATCATTTTTAACCATCAAAGGAAAACGTTTTCATGTCCTCCTATGGATTAGCTTTCCCTGAACCCATGGTTATTGGATTTCTTTAAACCAGCTTGCTGTATGCGTTCCCTGGTGTGCCCAGAGTTGTTTTACCATTGTCCTGCCTTCCATCACAAAGTGATTGGGAACAGTTCCTCAGTGAGCCTGTTCACAAGGCTGCAATTAGCTCTAGCCCTTGCTGCTTGTTCTTATTTCCCCTTTAGTGTGTCTTTGGTCAACTACATACAGCATTTGTAGGAAGAGGAGATCTTGGCTGGCTTTTTCCGAGGGATCCTGGATCCCTGCTCTAAGATTTGGTGGGGATGTTTTTCCTTTCCTGTCCCCATGGGGAATTTATGCATGTGCCAAGGATCCTTTTCAAACTCACCTTGCAGAGGGAAGGTAGAATACTGGTCTGTGATCTCTGGCACCTGGAGGGGCACGTTCCCCAGTGCCTATGTAAAAATCTCTCCCCTTTCAGATCTGCCCCCCTCTCTCCTTTGTTACAGGATCGCTTATTCAGGTTGTTTTTTGATATGTAGCACGAGCCATGAGCCCAGCTGGGGTGCTGAGGTGTGAATTGCTGCTTTGGTTATGCATTGCAGAGCCTCATGGGGTTCTGATTGGGAGAGAGTGAAGTTCTTTTTTGAAGTGCCTCTTGGCTTCCTGGCTGCCCTTTAAATGCAGGTCCTGTTTGATGTCTGGACAAAGCTCCAATTCTTCACCTTGTTGTGAATAGCTGCTATTTGTCAGAGGGGGAAGCGCCCCATAATATCCCCCTCTGGCACAGCTGAGGGCAGCACACTTCCCTGATATCCCCAGGTGAATGACTTCACTGCCTGGATGGGAAGTTGGAGCCTGTGTGCTGACAACACACTTCTCACATCCCTGCAAATATCCCTTCTCACCTTGATTGGGCAGCAGGTCTCATTGCTTCGGCACATGCCATCTGCTGGTGTGAGAACCGGCTAACAAGGCTTTTCCTCTATAACTGGACTCTTTGTCGAGCCCAGAGGCTCTTGAAAGTCCCCCCTAAAATACAAAGAGTTAGTGGTCTGATCGTAATTGTGACAAGATCAGTCCACTCTTACCCCTCCTTCAACTGGGGGTGTGTGTCGGCTCCTGAGTTTACACAGCGCAGTGCTCAGGTGCAGTCTGCATTGCAGTAAAGTAAAGGCTCTGTTGGTCCCATGGGAAACTGATACCTCTCGAGCTGGACTGGGCTACCCAGAAGGTTTCAGAGGGGCGGGAGGGTGGGCTGGCCTACTGGCCTGCTAGGATTTCGGGAATCTGTGCAGGAGAGAAGAGGACCACAAGGAGAGACAGTGAGGAGTCTTGTGGCACCTTGTAGATGAATAGATTCGTTTGGGCATAAGCTTTCATGGGTAAAAAACACTCCTCAGATGCATCTGACAAAGTGGTTTTTGCCCATGGAAGATTATGGCCAAATCAATCTGTTAGTGTGTAAGGTGCCCTGGGACTCCCTGTTGTTTTTGCAGATACACACTCACACAGCTGCCCCTCTGAGACTTGTCACCAGGAGAGAGTGAGCGTTCTCCCTGTGCCCGAGGATGCCAGCTCCTAGATCCTTTATGTAGCAGAGAGGCCCTGCAGGTCTTCACCCAGCTACTGGCTGTCAGCTGTTCTTTGATGTAGCTGCAGAGCCGTGTTTCTCATACGTGCTTTGCAATGGAGTTACCTCGCTGGCAGTAAAAACCCCTTTGGCTTTCTTAATGATCCTGTCTGCTTGAAAGTCATATTCATGTGACTTGCCATAACGAGGTGTCTGGCTTGTAGCTGCAGAGCAAATGTGCCTGTGGGAGAGCGCTTGGCACACTTCCCATCTCCTTGAGAGCCACGTGGCATCATAGATTTGTATCCAACTTGTCTGGTCACCTCTCCGGCAATTGGCTGTAAAATGAGGGAGCTTTTGATCTGTCTCTTTTCCCACCCAGCTCTGCCCATGCTCCCTTTTTCTGGCTTCTAGAGTGGGACTCTGTTACGGTCCAGAGAAAGGCTTCCTCTTTCACTGAGACTCTGAAATGTCATCAGGGCTGGATTACCTAATAGACAGACTAAGCACGTGCTTAGGGCCCCAGCAAAGCAGGGGCACCAAAAAAATGAGATTTTACGGTACGGTATTTTTATTTTGAATTGCATATGGGGGGGGCACCATAATCTTTTCAGTGCTTAGGGCCTCTAAAGGTCTTAATCCGGCCCTGAATGTCATATATGGGTGTCGAAAATACCCTGGCTGCGGTGGTTTCATTAAAAACCTGGTTCATGCCAGCAGAGAGTGAAACAGTGGCTGGAGCGGAAATGTCTGAAGCAAAGGAAGGATCTTGGGATCAAATCTTTTCAGCATGTCATGAGATGCGCTTCTGGAATAAAGAGATGGGATGTGTTCAGTAGAGATGTGACTTGAAGGTGCAAACGAGTGAAAGGGCATCCAAAGAATTAAGTGGCCTGTTCTTGTTTCCAGCATGTTATGACTCCTTGTGTGACCATAAATACGCAGACTGAACACTTATTACCACAGTGCCCAGCCCAGCTAAGCATTATGTGAACACAAGGCTGTGCTGAAGCTGTTGTTGGAGATTGTTATAGAAAGTTATTTTTCTGGAGGCTCTTAACACCAGTTGTTTCCAGTCTGCTCCCCCGGAAGTCTTACATACCAACACTGTGGCTAAGGGTGGTCCTTGATTGTGGAAAGGGGTTACTTAGGCTTTGTCTATACTACTGAGGGCCATTGATCCAAGTTATACAACTTCAGCTATGTGAAAAACATAGCTAAAGTCAACTTACTTGGATCTGCTTACTCTGGTGTCTTCACAGTGGTAAGTCGACAGTTGATGCTCTCCCTTCAGTTTTGCTTACTCTTCTTGTTTTGGAGGAGTATTGAAGTCATCATGGAACACTGGAACTGAAAGGTCCTCGAGTCTAGTCCTCTGCCCTCACTACAGGACCAAGCACCGTCTAGACCATCCCTGATAAATGTCTGTCTAATGTGCTCTTAAATATCTCCAGTGCTGGAGACTCTACAACCTCCCTAGGCAATTTATTCCAGTATTTAACCACCCTGACAGTAAGGAACTCTTATCTAATGTCCAGTCTAAACATTCCTTGCTGCAGTTTAAGCCCATTGCTTCTTGTCTTATCCTCAGAGGCCAAGGAGAACAATTCCCCCCTCCTCTTTGTGATACCTGTTAGATGCTTGAAAACCGCTATCATGTCTTCTCCTTTCCAAACTAAACAAGCCCAGTTCTTTCAGTCTTCCCTCATATCTCATGTTCTCTAGACCTTTAATCATTCTTGTTGTTCTTCTCTGGACCTTCTCCAGTTTCTCCACATCTTTCTTGAAATGTGGTGCCCAGAACTGGACACAGTATTCCATTTGGGGCCTAATCAGCACAGAGTAGAGCGGAAGAATGACTTCCGGTATCTTGCTCACAACACTCCTCTTACTGCAGCCCAGAATCATGTTTGCTTTTTTTGCAACAGCGTCACACTGTTTCCTCATATTTAGCTCGTGGTAAATGGGGGAGAGCTCAGCACTCGATTTATTATGCCTGTAGATGCGATAAATCAACCCTTGCTGGATCGATCACTGCCTGTTGATCCAGCCTGTAATGAAGCCATACCCTTAGATTGAAACACTCAGGTCCTCTTTGATTGGGGCTCCTAGCTGCTACCATAGTACACCTAATACAATGAGATCCTGCTCCATGACTAGGGCTACTAGGGGCTCTGGTAATACAAAGACCAAGAGCTGGAGCTTCTTTTGGAAGCTTCATACTTTCCCCGTTTTCCCTTTTCTTTGGGGCTCAGCCATCAAGACTGTGAATGCAGGCTGGCAAAAGGCAGTAACATGCACTTTGAGAGCTCCTTTCTGGTAGGGAGGTTGCCTGGGCATGACATCCCAAGGATGTTAAGAAGCGGGTAATGACTAATCATGTAGTTGATACAATTTGTATCGACTACAGAATTAGTTGATAAGGGGCCCTGCTGCAGCTCTGCAGTTTAAATGTAGTAGGAGCCGGGCACGCAGGCAGCCTGGCTCTTACTGCGTTTACATTGCAGAGCTACAGCGGGAGTAAGTCTGGGACCCCGCATGAACACCGGTTCCTGCTTCTCTCCCCCCTTGCTGCAGAAGTGAGTAGTGACTTGAGTACTTGACTAATTACTTACATCCCTAGTCAGAGCATTGTAGAACTAATGAGTAATACTAATTATGTGGAGAATGTACATAGTGCTTCCCAGGTATAAAGAGTAGTGTCTGTTGTTACCCCTTAACATACAGAGCTGCGCCAGTCCCACTCATATTATGTTCAGGGGCCTTGTTCTCCCTCTGTTGTCTCCATTAGGAGTGATGTGCTATAGTCTGAGGCCTTTCAGGGTCTAGGGTGGCTGTCCCTGGTTTGGGGAGATCTTTTTCTGCCTGTGTAGCCAATAGCCTTTTTAGGAAGGCACCAAAATCCAGGAAGCTAACGGGGAGAAAAACAAACAAAAATAAGAATACTGAATGCTGCTTTTACTATCAGGTGTCAACAAGCCTGCTGGAGCTGGAAAGACTTCTGCACACCTACTGGGAAGGAATACCTTTGTGGTGCCCTTTTGTCAACAAAAGGGTATGTCCACAATGTGCTGTCCCTTTAAGAACCACGCACATGGGCTCTCCTCTTGGCTGACTTCAGCCAAGTCCTAGGAAAGATATTGCACCCTTTGGTTCTCCTTTTGGCACAACGCTCTTGACTGCTAGATCCAACTCCCCAAAGTATGCTGTGGGAGAAGAGAATTAATTCCCTCAATCTGGCACAACCCAGCTAGCCAGGATGGCACTGTGTGTTCAGGTAGCTGGAGTCCTCCTTTTAACCAGAGAGAGGGGTTTTAACAAGGGATGTAAATGGTTAACCAGTTACCCAATAAGCCTTTGTCTTACCGACATGTTTACCGGGGTAACCAGTTAACTGGGACAGAGCAGCCCCCCGCCTGCAATGCAGTGCAGCGGGCCCTGCTCTGCCCAGCTGGGCCGGAGCAGCCCATGATGCAGCAGGTCCAGCTGATGCAGCTTAACTGGTTAATTTTTTAAGTGGGATTTTACATCCCTAATTTTAATCTGTTCCCCTTCTACACTCAGTCTCCCCAAGCAAAGGTCAGAGCATGGATTTTCACTTGTCTTGCTCTCTTCTCTGTCTAGATGGCACTGTTGAGCTTTATAACCTCACTGAGCCCTTGTGAGCTAGTGGACTATGGGACCAGTTGCCTCCCTTAAGGTTAAACTGCTCCATTGAAGCTGTTTTTTTTGTTTGTTTGTTTGAAACGCCCAGGCTGCTCTGTCGGCTGCAGCTACTGGTGCAAAGCCCTGTGCTGCACGATAGGAGAAATGGGGCAGTTGTACATCTCAGTCACACTCCCCTGACACGCTCAGGGGAACTCTGGCCTTCTCCCAGTGCAGCTTTGGACTTAGAAGATGGAAGCAAAGAAGCTGCAATGCTGGATTCCTTAAATATTCCTTAATACATTAGTACTGGAAGGTTTACCCAGTGTTGCTCGGGTCCTAACTCACTTTTTGTTTTTCTTCATTTGAATCCTTGCTCTGGGCTGGGGCTGGGGCTGGGGCTGGGGCTGGGGCATTCAGCATGCAGGCTGCCCCAGGGAGAGAGGACAATCCCATTTTTCTCACTGCAGCAGCTTGGGGTCAGGTGAGAATTGCTTCTCCATGGCCACTGCAGCTCCAGCGGACACAGCATATCCCCAGGCTGGTGCAGGTCCAGGTTTGTCTGCCCCCTGCGCTCCCCAGGTAGAGTGAGGAATGCAGCAAACTGCGCAATTCTCCCTTGCTCCCTGCCAATGAGGAACAGCCATCAATGTTCCCATATGAATTGGGAGGGAGAAGGGGGGTTCATCCCACCCCTTCTCTCTAGAGTGTTCCTGGGAGATGGGAGGCTGGAGACTGGGGCAGTCCTGGACGTTGTGGGGTTGGCACAGCCAGCCAGCCCCTTTCACCTGCCTAGAGATTCTGTCTCTTTTCTGTGTGTTTTTATGAGAGGCAGGCACATCCCATTTTCCTGGCACAACCAAATCCTGACCTTGCTTTAAGTTATAAAAGGAAGCTGTCTGCCAAATTTGGTGTTGCTATCTCTTACCCTTTAGAAGGAATTCTTAGACAGACAGATGGACAAACTCTTTCAAAAATATAGTAGATGAAATGAAACTTAGCCAGTGACATAAAATTGCGTCCTGGGGAAGTGCAGGTCCAAATAGGCAGGGCTCGACAAATAATGCAATCTACTCGCCCATGGCAAGTAGATTACAACCCGGAAGAGCCGGGTTCGGGCGATCTACGCATGCACAGATCGCTGGACAGCGCGTCTGGGGAGCAGGGCTCGCCGTGGTTTGGCGAGCCCTGCAAATAGGGTTTCTTTAATGGCTCAGGAGTGGAACCTCCTGGAGGTACTCAGGAAGTTCTAGGTTATTGGTCTAACTGGCTAGCCATTTTTGTTTTTAAATCAAAAGGGTAGGATTTTTGAGTTAAAACATGGGCTGCCTGTGTACTGTGGCTTCTCCTGTCTTTTACCCCATGCTAAATCAATGTCTTGATCTGTGAAAGGCAGGGTGTTGGCAGTACATTCTCAGTGTTCAGGGTCATAATCCCAAACTGCAAAACACTGCCGTGATGCACAGACTTCCTTGCTTTTAACTAATCAGCTAGGATAGTCTGCTGCTTCCTCCCAGGAGCTGTTCAAAATAGTCTCAGTCAACGAGTGTTTCAACCTGAGTCCTGCATCCGCTCTCCTCAGACTCGAGTCCTCTAGCAGTTTCCGCAAAGCCGCCACAAATTTGGGACTCTCATTACCCAAGCCTAGATTCTTAGGGAGATTTTCACCTGGGGGAGGGGTGTCCAGTTTTTTTTGCAGCCAGCTGATCCAGCAGCCCTTGGATTAAAGTAAACTTTTCACCCAGGAATGTCACTTGTTCTGCTGAGCAGCCGTTCTGATCTCGCACCTGTGTCCGGAGACAATGAAACTTGCCCTTCTCCCTTGCCTCCTTCCTGGGCCAGGGCTTATTCTTTGACTAGTTACATTTCTTTTTGTGGTGGTGTGGAGTCTATAGGGTGCAGACAGCTGGTCCATTATTATCCATGTCTTTTTTTTATTATTATTATTTAAACGAACAATTGTTTTTGGTATTGAACAGGGACTCTTTCTCTAGTTCCTTTCCCAGACTCACGAAAGCAGTAATGGCCATGTGTTGAGCGGAGCTCGGCTCGGAAGCTGACTTTGATTGGGTTCTAGCCATCATTACTAGTACAGTTTTCTTTGCCAGCAAAGCTGGCCACAAGACAAATTGTATATCGTGGAGTGGAGTCAATGGTGAGCTGTATTGGAATTCTAATTAGAGTGAACTGAAGAGAAATCTAGTGAGGAGTTTGCCTTCCCAAGAGCTTGTTACTTCATTACTGAGGTATTGCAGCTGGAAGGACGGACGGTTGGTGTAGAATAGATGCAATCTAGACGCAGCTGTGTCCCTAATATAGGCAGGTTGTTTAATGTACGACTGGAAGGCACTCAGATGCTACAGGGATGAGAATGGGATAAAAACACATTGAAACAAATGCAGTTCTAGACTTTAGGACTGACTTATTGTTTCTGTTTCTCAGAATGTTATTTTAGAAGACAAACTCTGTGGCTGAAGGGAAGCCTATAGATTACTAAATAGGGGATTTGCAGGATTCCTGGTTGACTGGTGCATTCTAGAAGTATTTCCTACTAGCACAGAATAAATTCCTTAGCGCTTTTCCTTCCACCATGTGTTTCCAGTTTCCTTTTATTGAACTTATGCTACAGCCTTCAGTCATCACTACATGTAGTTCTGCTCCAGCAAAGGCATAAAGCTGTCTTCCGGACAATAGGTGAGAAGAAATAGCATGAGCTCACCACACAACAAATTCAGAGTTATTTTATATAAGGCTGGGGACACTTCATGTGGTTTTGAATGGGCAGCTTGTTTATTATTGAAATCTTGGCCGGATACACCTGTAAACTTATCAAGGAACTTGATAGGAGGCCTTCGGTAGCAGTAATGGCCGGATGCCAGACCTTTCATTTAGGAGTGGTCGATTCACGTCCTGCCCGCTTCATTTGACCTTTTGTGAAATAAGTTGGTGGATCCTAATCATATTTCTAGTGAATAGATTTCTACTTTGCAAAAGAAGTCACGGCAGATAATACACTGGAGGGAAGCACCTGCCTCAGTGTATCTCCTGGTTTACAGATGTTAAGACCTCCTCCCTGACTTCATCTTGGTAGTGTGACATCAAGAGTTGGAAAGCCAGAATGTCAGTGCTTCAGGGCGGGTGGTGGCTTTTGTGTTTGGCCACTAGTAGAGAGCTCACCTGGCTTCCTGCTTTACTCTGCCCTTCCAGAGCCCTATGGGCACTCATTAACTTGGGCGGCATTTCCTTTGTGTAGGGGGAGTTTGACCACACATACATGCTGGCAGCACATAGTTGGAGCTGTAGCCTGTTAGTTTTTCCTTTTATTCACCTTAAATGGCCTCCAAATCCCAGACAACCATAATCCAGCTAAGTTTGGGCTTTGTCTGCTAATTTCTCTTAACAGCTGTCGTAATGGCTCTTTACAACATCACCTGCACTTTCTTTCCATCCTCCTGATGTGGAGGTGCATTGAACAGAGGAGAGGAGTTACGGGGGGGGGGGGGACTTTGTTTCCTTTCAGTGCAGTGGCTGATGGAGTGTTCGTGTTCCTACTAGAGGAATTGCATCCAGAGGAGATGTTGTCATCACTTAAGTAGTTGTACAAATCCTGTTACTGTTTGACCTCTTCAAACTGAGCCTAAACAAAAACGTCTGATTGGATTTTCTCTTTGGCTGGCCTCCCAACAGTTAGAAAAGTCAGCTGGTTCTCCCAACAGTGAGATGTTGGAAATCCAAGAGACACCCCTCTGCCCCCCACCCCCGCCCCCTCCAAAGAGTCACATTCTTCACCTTGAGGGGGGTGATTCATGGGCCTCATGTTAGAGTTACTAACTTGCTCTCCAGCATTGAGTATTTAAAACATGCTCTGACTCCTGACCCATCTGAGCACTTGGCTTCCGGAAGCAGAGTTGGACAACAACCTGCTTTTGTTTTGTTCGTACTTCCATCCCTTCCTCCGTCTGTTCTGCCCTTCTTCTCCTGACCTCTTTCAAACCCTGTCAGCTCTGCGCTGTCCCCGCAAGAGACCTCAGAAATGGCTGTCCAGTGAGCCATGTGTTTATAACACGATGCTGTACTTGCGTATAGGGAGAGTACTTGGCCGGTGTCCCCCGTGATGTGGAAGGGGTTGGGGAGCAGTGATTTGTAACCTGGCTCCCAGCACTACTGATGGAATTGCAGTCTGGCAGGAAGAGCTGCCGGTGAAAGAAGCATGCAAGGTTTGCTTTCTTCCGCTACCCCATTATCACTTCTTGTATCGCTTTCCAAGGTTGCCAAATTCTCAGGCTAGTTTTGTCATTAGGTGGCACTGGAGTCAACACCAGGCTCATAGTAGCCGATTCACACTTAAAAAGCTTTGCAGATCTTTCAGCAATGAACCCTTCCAGCAGATGAGCCTGGGTCAGGAGGTGCTTTTCCATTCTCTTGCAGTCTTGGACAATTTCAGGTGGGGATTAATTAGACTTGGTTAGGCCTTTGTGTAATGCTTCCCCTGTCCTGAAATGGTTTTCCAGGTACTCTTGATTGAGGTATGTTTGCTGAACTGAGAAACCTGCTCCCAGCCTGCTCCTAAAAGCCTGGCTGCTGGACCTCATGCTCCTCTTCTTTCATGAACAGCAAACTCAATTCACAGGCGCTCTGTATTTAAAGGGCACCATTGTTATTTGGTGCTTTATGGCGTGCCATGGCCTGTCATTGCTCCTATCCCAGCCTGAATCTGAGATGCCATTTGTAAGTGTAAATGCCCAGGGTGACCACCCAGCTCACTGATTCCTGAGTGGCCCACAGACACATTAGTAGGACTCAGCAAGAATCCTTCCTATCCTGCCACGGGATTTCCTACCTGAGGAATTGTACCCTTTGCTTGCTGTATAGGTTTCCCGCATCTTGCTCTTATGTACTTCAGTGTTCCCTCTAACTGTTTTCATTGATGTGCAGGATAAATTTTTATGTGCACCGAGGAATGTGCAGATGTGCATCACCAGTAGAACCATCGGCTGCGGGTGCTCTTCTGTTCAGCTGGGAGACACCTAAATCTCTCCTGGGTGGCTGCCCAAGTGCTCTGCTTACAGAGATCAGTGGGCATCATCTGTTGGCATATTTGGGCTGGTGCCTCATCTGAACTTCCTGGTAGTGGGAGAGAGCTTGACACCGTATCCGTGTAGCCGGACCAGAGGACAGTGGGTTGGTGAGATGAACTTCACAACTCAGGAGCCACCCTGACAGCTTGGTGACCTGCAGATCCTAAAACATGGCCTAGCATTAGTTGGCTGGATAGATTTGTGCTGATAGGGAGATGCACTGAATCAGAACACAGCTTAGATCCTTAGATACCTAATAGGGATGTAATAGTGTAGTCGATTAACCGATAAGCAAAAGCTTATAGGTTAATCCTATAGACTACATGCATTTCCCTCCCCGCACCTTTGCCAGTAAATTTTTTGCAGGCTTGCCAGCAGCCCGGCTCAGTTCTAGCTCCAGCCGGATCCAGAATCTACCCCTGCTGCACTCTGCATTTAAAGTGTATTAGGAGTCAGGTGGGCAGGCCAACTGGCTCACTTCCATCTCGTGCCAGGTCCAGGAGCTTAGACCCCTCGTAAACAGGGGCTGCTGCCACCCCGTGCTGCTGCCTCTTTATCACAGGCAGCAGCACAGGGCAACAGGCAGCTGGTCCGGAAGGGGAGCTGTTTTTTAAACTGCCTCCCCTCTTGGACCAGCTCCTGCCTGGCACTCTGCACTGCTGCCTCTGATACAGTGGCTGCAGGCCCTGCCCTTGGGGACTATAGACTAGTCAACTGATGATAAAAATCATGTGGTTACTCGACTATTAAATTAACCGATATTGAACATCCCTAATGCCTAATGCTCCTATGGGCACAAATGGGTTAGATATGGACATTTAAAATGAGCCTTTCTTTAATTAGTGTTTGTGGGGCTCTGGAAGAGTTTGCTGACAGACAACAACTAAAACAGGCCAGCCACGGAAGAGGCAGCAGCAGGTCCTTTCGGAAAACTGCCTGTGTGTGTGCTGGTGAGGGAGAGCATGCTACAGCTTTGCTTCTGCCAACAGAGTCTGTCTAGGCCATCTGGGTGCTGTTCTGGCGACTGACTGGCCAGTGCCCATTTGCCATGGCTCAGAAAAGTAAACACGCTCTCCATGACAACGGAGCCCCATTGGTGTGATATGACAAGGGTTAGAAACAGAACAGCTGAGTATCTGGCTCCCAGAGGCAGCAGGGAAGTGGCTTGAGAGTGATTAAAGCATCTTACGACTCTCAAGCAGTGAGTTTTTTTGCATGGTGCTGCAAAATATACTTGGCCTTCTACAAAATGCAGAATGTGGCCTAGTCCTGCTCATCATCCGATTTGGCATCAGATCGGGTATAAAGGGTGATTCTCTTCAACCATTAGGCTGCAGCAGCTTTCGGGGCATTTTGCACACCTCTTCCCCTTTTTGGTCTGGCTGCTAGCATGCCACTTACGTGACTGGACACTGGCTAGGCCATTTGGCCAGCAAATCCATGCCTGATTGGCCAGAGTGGGCCGGGCTCGCATCCTATAAACACAACTACAGGGCCATGCAGTCTAATATTGTACTTCCAACTCCCAGAAGTTACAAGAATTACTGCCAGGTGTGGGCAAGCTTACCTGTGGGTGTGATCCAGTTGCTCAGTGCAGACATAAGCAGCTACCCTGGTGGATGGCACCTTAGCTTCAGTGTGAAACAGATCATTAAAGGCAGGCCTAGGGTCTTTTATGTAGTCTCTAGGCAGGAGGTTGGGTAGGAACAGCCTTTTTCTTGTGTTACCAAGCACCTCTTACTCATCCAGGTGTGTTGTTGTAATTATTCTTTGTATTGCAGTAGTGTCTCCCCCATCACTGATGAAGACCGCCTTGTGCAAGGCGCTGTACAGATAGAACAACAACATGGTCCTGGCCACTCAAAAGATTTGTGATCTAAATATGTTGACGTATTTAGTTCACACCCCTTGTATCCTCAGTGAGCCAGGGTTCAGAGGTGGTGGGGTGTGTGAATTCATGAGCATCTCCTCAAACCTAACCTGCCCAACTCAGGAATTGGACCAAATTGTGGGACGTGAAAACAGAATGGTTACGGTGATTCGTTCAAACACACGTTGGTCAAGGAGAAGTGTGAGGAGCTTCTCTAATCTCTCTGTGGGTGCTCGCCAGTGAGAAAAGTTATCACTCTGGCCTTCCTGCTGGGCAGTAAAGGAAAGCACCTCAGGAAACGCCTCTCGCCACTGCAGTTCTCTCTCCGGCTTTGTATTGCTGCGATAAAACATCGTAGAACTACTTGGAAAGGCCTTCTGCCTTCCTAGTGAATTCTAGTGCTATGCTACTTTCCCCTGGCTTGGGGGCCTTTTTTGTGTGTCTGTATTTTAGCTAATTTTTCCCTAGAAAGAATGGCCTTTCTTTGTAAAAGAAATGTGGTGATTGAGACAACTTTGACATTACCCTGGGGCTTTCTTATAGCAAAAGGACAATTATTATTCCTATTACGGTAGTGCCCACAGGTCACAATCGAGATCAGGATCCTGTTGTCTAGGCACTCTGTAGACACAGTTATTTATCGTCACTGGTACCCAAACAACTTCCAGTCAAAATAGTCAAAGGGCAACAGTGGATTATATTCCTGGTTTAATGGATGTTGGGTTTGAGGTGCAGAGAGGTTATGACATAACCTAAGTCTGTGGCCGAGTCAGGATTTGAGTCCAAGTGTTCTGCATCTCTCACATAACTGCTCTTCCTCTATCCCAGTGGAGTTCAAAGTCAAAGTTCTCCTGAGCCGTTGGTGCATTGGGTTGGGTTGATGCAGCCCAGGTGTGTCTGTTTCAACAGTCCTTCAGGGTGTAAATAATCATGGAATTTCCACCTGTCACCAGATGTTCTGTTTGTGTCCTAGCCTGTTTCAGCTGTTCTTAGCAAAGGATTGTGGGATCTGAAATATTCCCTATTACCATTGTGGTATGTTGCATCAAATCATTGTATTGCATATTCCATATGTAAGCAGTGTGTTTATTGCAACAGTTACAACCCTTCTGGTCCTCAGACATCCCAGCCTGGTCCTCTTGTCTTGGACAAAGAGCTGCTATAATTAACCGGTGTCAGGAGTTTTCCTCCCCTCTGGGGGGAGCAGGCGCAGTTCGCTTTGTTGGAGTGCTGTGCTTGTTGTGGGTACAAGACCTCAGAGTTGATCATTCTGGCAATGCTAGCGGGTGTGGATTTGAGTGTGGGTGGGTGGGTGATGGGAGCTGGCAGCTGCACCCCAGCCAACAGATGTATCTGAATATTCATATGTTTAGAGATTAATCTTTCTCTTAATTAGGCAAATGGCTTTGAGCATGTCTCCAGCCATACTGCGTAACGTGGAGTCAGAAACAGAAGAATAACCAGCCATATCTCTTTTCTTTCCCTACAGATCCCAGACGAATTTGATAACGGTGAGTAAAGCCCAAACCTGCTTCTGAGTTGGCTCGGTGCTTTGGTCTGCCTTCTTCCCATGGGCCCTTGGCAGACAAATACGAGAAAGGGGCTGGCAGAGGGCGGGATTTGCCATCCTGCAAATGTGAATTTGGTAATGCAGATGGCTCTCTTGATAAACGGGACACTCCCTGGTCACTGGAAAGTGGGTGAGAGGCAGAAGAGAAAAGGTCCTTCTGCCCCAAGCTGGAAAGATGGCTGACATGACAAGCCAAAAATGCTGAGCTAAGGAAGGAGAGCACTGGCAGGTGCAATGAGAGACATTTGCCCTTTCTTTTCCTTCCTCATCCAGTGGTAGCCCCTGTGGCTGGACAGAATTGTTACTCTCAAGGAGATTTCTCAGCCTTGGCTGCTTTCCCAACGGTTCTCATTCTCCACGGGCAGGGAAGCCACTGACTCTGGATGGATTCGTTTGTCTTTGGGCTTTTGGGCTTCTGAGTTCTGCACTAGCTGGGTTCGTACCGATCACTGTGCTAAGAGCTGGATGTTTGCACAGGCCAGGGGCTTTTGTATTGGGCAGTAGGTGCCTTGCTTCAACTTGGAGACGCACCTCTGGGCGCGCTGCTTCTTCGTGGTCTTTATGAATAAGGTTAAGATTTTTGGCATGGATGTTTATAGACAGGTCACAGGCAATAAAGAAAAATTCATAGAAGCTCCTGACTTATATAAGTGACTTTCACTTAAAATGGGGCGCTCATCTGTGGGGTTTCCCCCACTCCCTGCTATCCCCAGGAGATGCAGGGAAGACCTCTATGAAACCCGGGGCAGCCAGCTGCCAGGGCTAACGTCACAGAAGTCTCTGGAATTTGTGGGTTGTAGCCTTATTGAGGAGTGATGAAAGAGAGAGACTCGGCGCTACCCTGTTTGGAGAGCAACACTCCATGTGCAATGTCTTTCGATTCAGTGAATTCGCTGCAAAGTTGGTGTTCAATTCCAGGGCATAACAGGATAGGGCTTTTGGGCTGCACTTTCCTAGTCTTTTTCCCTCCTTCCTCCCTACAAGCATGGTGCCATCTTCTGTCATGGCCTTGGGAGTATACGGTGATTCCCCTTTACTTCCCTGGAAGACATGCCATAGTTTCCATTTTATGGATGGATAAACCAAACCACAGATAGGTTACATGACTTACCCTGGCTCGACACTGATTCACTATCTAGCAGCAGTCTTTCTAATCGCTTGTGCTAACCACTAGCCCATACTTCCAGCAAGAATGGTGGAAACCAAAAACTCAAGCTGCAGTTTTCACAGTTAGGTGGAGGCTAGCTAAGGCTGCAAACAGTTGATGGTGGGATCTTTGGTCAGTTGGGAGGCCAAACTATTTCCTGCAGGCTACTTTTTGTCCTCTGCCCATGGATTTCTTATGGAAAACGTTTCCTGTTGAAGGGCTTATGGGTAGGGATGTAAATGCCATTTAAAAAGTTAACTGGGACCCGGGGGTGGGGTGGGGATGCTCCGTCCGGGCCACTGGTTAACAGGTTACCCTGTAAGCATTTCAGTAAGGTGTTAACCCTTTACATTCCTACTTACGGGCTTCCCCCTCAATGGAAAAGTTTGGTCCAACCAGGTTTATGACCCCAAATGAGTTCATGCCCACCCAGGAGGGAAGTTTGGCAGCCTGGAGCCAGCATGCCAACAAGTTTTACAAACAGGAGTTGGCTCTGATTGATGTGCTCTGTCCACTTCTGAGCCTCCATGCTCTCATTTGGGTGGCACCGTGGCTCTTGCTACCTGCATGTCGCTGCAGGAGAGTTTCCAGCTAGCCCTCGCTGGTCAGGAACAGAGCCCCTTGACCTGTTCTGTGTGTGTTTTCCTTTTTTAACTGTAGCTGCAAACCGGGGCTTGAGAGATTTTGGAGAAGAGCAACAAAACTAATAAGACAGCCGCTGAAGCTGAGTGCCAGGAAAAGCCCTAAACTCAGGGACCCTGTGAATATTTGTAAGGTGTCAGAGAGGGGCTGGGTGTGATTCATGGGGTCTTGTCCTTGGCAGACCAGGGTTTAATTCCCTACTATGTCCTTTGTGAGCTTGGGCCAGTCATGAGCCTGTCTGTACCTGGAACTATAGAATGGGGCTAATACCATTTCCCAGCCTTGCAGGGGGGTGTGAGACGTTCATGAGAGAGTGGTGATCTCTGATACTGCAGTGATGGCAGGTAAGTAGCGTAGCAGATGGGTAAGAGGACTGGGGTGGAGTTGAGAGAGGACAGTTGAGGGTACAACTTTCAAAAGTACCGAAGGGGGCTTAAGAGCATGTGTCCCATTGACTTGCGCTTTTCTACAGCAGCAGCGGGCAACCGAGGCTAGTGAGTGGGCTGCATGAGTGGCCTCCTTCATCTCCATGTGCCACAAGATTGTCAGGACCACGGTGGTCTTCCAGGACAGGGTAGATTCGGTAACTGTGCTGGCGTATCTGGAATGTGCGGGGGGTGCCGATCGAACGTAGCAGCGCTGTGCTTGGCAGCTGAGGGAGGGCACGGCTCTCCCGGTCAATGCTGTGTGCAATCAGCACCCATCTCACTTCACGGACCTTTGCTTCATGTGTGTCACTGGAGTAATACTAATAGGAAACAGAATACATGGATGGAAACCAGCGGAATCTGGCAGCCCTGCACGTGGGCAACAGGAAACAAAATGTCTTGTGGACCACACACAGAGCCCTGATAGGCAGCAGGTTCCCACCGCTGTTCCTGTGTGTTTGAAAATCCTGCCCTGAGGCTGAGTATTGGGAAAAGCTTCCTGAGAATGAGGGCTCCAGCTTTGGGACCATCTCTCCAAGCAGAAGTGTGATTGCTTTGTCACAGAGGGCTTAGGACAGAACTCAAGCAAGCTCCCACCAAGGCAGACTCCCAGTATTGGGCCTGTAAGAGACACGGTGTGTTTGAATTTGATATCTCATCGTGACTGTTCGGTAAAACCGTTTCCTTTCTTCGCCTAGGTATAGAGTGAGTGTCATCTTCCCCTCCCCCCCTTCCGATTAACTCCTCCCCTTCCTCCTCTTCCCATGGTCTTACTGGGGAGAGCGATAGGCAGAAGCTAAGGAGGAAGCGAGACGCAGAAGGAAAACTCCTTTCCTGTTGCAGTGTAGATCAAGGTTTTCAGAAGCAACCTGTGCATTTTGGATGCTTCAGTCTGTGGCACGCAGTCTGAAGAACCTTTAAACGGCCTTTCAGCAAGCACTGAGCACCTGTCCTCTGAAAATCAAGCCTTTGGTGGTGTCTGCCCCAAAGTCACTGATCATTCAGAAGTGGCCCTCATGAAAGACGTTCTTAGACACCCCCCTCCCCCATCCCTTCACACAACTCCTAGTGCCCTTTGCTTAGAAAGATTCTCTGAAAAGTAGACAATATCTTCTTTCTACGGCCTAGGCTACATTTCAGACTTCCTCCACCATAGCTGTGGCAGCTAAGAGCACAGGAGCAATCACACCTGCTAGTGACAGAGCTATGCCACCAGCCCCCCAGGGTAGATACAGCTGTGCCGCCAGAACTCCTGTTGGCATATACCATGTCTACACCAGGGTTCCCTGTAAGCTGTGCAAGAGAGAGTCTAATGCTACTCAGCTGGTTAGCAGAGTGTCCCGCAGCATGTGTTTCTATTGGTGGTGCACGTTTGCAAATGCCCTGGTGGACATGAAATGTATTCTGTACATGCATGTAAAAAATTGGAGGGAACATTGGTCTACACCTTTGTACGCTTGTACGCTGTAGACATGGCCTAACAGTCAGTGGTGCCCATAGGTTCTTAATTCGCTGCACCTGCATTTGACTTGAAATCCTCTGTGATTTTCTCTTTAACTTCTTCCCCGGAAGACAGTAGATTTGTTCCCACCGTCCAGGGTTGCCCAGCATTTATGCAGTCCCCACCATGCCATGTGGCAAAGGAGCTCTGGGAAGGAGAAGGAAAATCTGCAGCTTTGACCAAGCAAACCATCTAGGTTGCAGAACCTGACCTGGTGCTTAATGGCTTTTCCATTTGTAGCTGAAATCCTGTCCGTTTCCATGTTAATTAGCCCTGGGTTAATGCTGCAATTAAAACAAGATGAATTGGTAATGAACCATCACTAAATGCAGCAGCTGAGTGTGTGCCAGGAGCCCTCCTAGCTGGGGTCGCCACTGCACAGGGGCTGTTCAGCGGCCAGCTGCAATCCAGTCTGCATTTTGTGATCGTCTGAGGAGCTGTGATGGCCCAGATGGTAACAGTGTCTTATCAGTAAAACTGAGTGTTTTAAAACCTGAAAATCACTGGCAAGGCCATGTCAAACTCCCACTGGTCCTCGCTGCTAGTCTCAGCGGTATAATGTGACCTGTATCCAAGCCCATCTTCCCACTTGCCAAGGAACCAACTGAACTCTGACATGCTAGCCAGCACTTCTTAGAAAGCTTGAGGGAGAGATGTTCATGCGACCAAAAATCCTCGACAGAGGCATCTTCAGCATTCATCTCTTTCTGTTATAGACAGCTGAACTCAGTAACCTGCTAGTTCAATAGACCTATCCCCCCCTCCATCAACCAGGTGCTCTTAGTCCTGAGGTGCGTTTCCAGTCGTGCCCAGAATGTGCCAGGAGCTTTCGAAACCTAAAAGGGAAGTGGGCTCCCTGCTGTGCAAAGTGACCCATAAACCAGATCTTCACATGGGCTCACTGGTACGCTTCTCCATCTTCCCAGCCACCCCTCCCCCTGTGGAAAGTAAGTGGGCTTGGAAAGGCTGGGCCGGGCAATTGTCGCAGTGTCAGTAATTCTGGGATCTGAGACTCTTGCGTCTCTTTGGTTCATCTCGTTCCATCAGCGGGATGGAGAGAAGAGGCCTGCCCAGGACATGCTCCCAGCACTTGCAGCTCTGCCTCGCAAGTGGTTATAATCAAGTCTCTGGCCTCAGCCACTTGCCTGCAGCAGAGTCAGGAAGGAATGTTTCCTGCTGCAGTTTGTCTCCTTGGTTGCAGGGGGCGTTTTCACTTTCCCCGGCACATCAGAGCCTGGCCCTTGCTTTGATGGGGTAGACCAGTGCTCTGAGGTCATGCAGAGAACCCTCTCTTTGCCGCCTGGCTGGCAGGTCTGTACGCGGATGTGTACAATTGGAGGGAGCATTGCTCTACACCTTTGTAAGCATGCTCCGAGTCCTACTGTTTGCCAGATTTGGGGTCAGGAAGGAATTTCCCCCTAGGTCAGATTGGCAGGGACTTTGGGGGTATTGATTCCTCTGCAGTGGATTTCCTGGTGGGATCATCTGGACCTGTGTCACCTAATCAAGTCTTTGCCACTGCAGAAGTCTCGGCACCTCAGCCTTTTCTGTTCTCTCCCTGTGGCTCACAGTTTAATTTCCTGAGGGCAGAAATTCTTTTGGTACAAGATAAGTCACTGACTTGCTCTAGGGCAGTGTTTCCCAATTTTATTTGGCCATGGAACCCTTTTAAACTCGAAAGAATTTTGCAGAACCCCTAATAACAGTCTTGTATATGGAGCTGAAAAAGTAGACCACGAATAAGTAAGGATAATAATAAACAAATGCTAAACAAGGTCATGAGAGCAACATTTTGTTTAAATGCACATATTTAAAAACAAAAATCACATTTAATGTGTACAATTTTTTTAATCATAAAATGTTATTGTAAAGGAATTTCCTCGCAGACCCCTTATTTTCACTTTGCAGAACCCCGAGGTTCTGGGGAACATCATTTGGGAAACTCTGCTCTAGGGGCATCTGGGTGGAAATTCATGTCCAGTGCTATGAGAGGTCAGCCTCTGATATCTTCTGGCCTTAAACTGAATGGATCTGTACAGGCCCCCAGATCAGTCCTGTGTACTTTCACCCCATCTTCCCCCTAACCTGTCTGCTGGAAGCAGGCATAAGTTTTAGACAGCCGCCCCTCCCCCCACCTTTGCAGAGGACTGCTGGTAAGTGGCAGGGAAGTTTTCATGGTTCTGGCAGCACAGTCGCAGTACTCTGTTCAAACTTCAGCCAGACACTGGGAAAGTTGCCTCTCATCAGGTTTACAGATAGTTCCCCCTGCTCTGGGTCTGTGTGCGTGCTATCTCTTCCAGATAACTGAAGCGACATTCATGCCGCGCTTGGTTACGTGAGCTATGAAATTACTTTGCTGAGATGTCAGAGACCCATCTGGTAAAATCTCAACCCGTCTGAGGGTTTAAACTCTTTTAGTTTGGCCGGCTGGAAGCTCAAATGTCTTTACCGCCTTTTGGATTTAGGAAGCGGAGAGATCTGGGAGGAGAGCGGCTCAGTATAAGGGAAGCCAGATTATAAATGTTAATTCGTTAATGTGTTTAAGCTGGGTAGTGAGTGAGCTCTAATAAGCATAACATGCTCAACTCCCCCGGGGGGGAAAAAATCAAGCAATAAAGTTACTTTACAATTCTAATCAGCTGAGTGAAAGGGCCAGTATTTGAGCTGCTCCCCCAGAGCAGATGTGTGGTGCATAAATAGCGTGTGTGAGTCTCTTGTCGAGGGCAGAAGGTCAGGCAGGACTTGGTGCTGGGAGGGGAGGTTTAACAATGCTCCCTTCCCTACCCATCCCAGACATAGCTTTGGGGGAGCAAAGTGGGGAACTGCTATGACATTGAATGAAGGGGAGGGGAAGGGGGAAGGCGCTGTATCAAGTCTGTCCCCCAGGGACAAGAGCCATAGGCTTTCCAGATGCCCTTCTTAGCCGGTTCCACTTGCTGAGCAAAGAGCCAGGGACAGATTTCAGGAGAGAGCCCGCGGGGGTCAGAGCAGAGTAGCAGGGAAAGGTCAGGCTCTGACGGCATCTTGTTGCCGCGTGTGCTTTCATACCAACGTCCTGTCCAGCGTGCCTTCGCTAGCTTAAGCTCCCTCTTCAGCTGCTCACTTGGGGTTTTTTTGGATTGGCGTGTGACTCCCCCTCTGCCAGGCTTTGACCCCCAAATTCATCCAGTCCCCAACTCCCTACTCTGCAGCCTAGGTTTGCTCCCTTATAAAGCCTATGCGGTGTTTCTGGATTTTCTTCTTACGGGCCATTGAAATTCCGAATACCTGTATCCTAACAGTGCTGTTGGGTATTTTGGTGGTGTCTGTTGGTGCACAACTCTTAAACATACAGGCTGACTGTTCCTTTGACGTTTGCAGTAGGGATGTTACATTTAGATTAATTAACTAATCGAATGGGATTTCCATCGACTATTTGATTAGTTGATAAGGGCGCTTCTGCCTTTGAACTGTAGCAAGAGCCCTTCTGGGAGCCCTATAGTTCAAAAGTGGAAGCCCTGGCAGGGAGTGCGGGGCCAGCGGGGGACTGGCTCCTGCTTCCTGTTGAGCCTTTGAAATGTACAAGAGTCGCAGTGGGGCTCTTGTACATTTCAAAAGGAAGCCCCACAGGGCTCCCTGAGGGACTTCTGCTTTTGAAATGTACAAGAGCCCTGCTAGGGCCCCAGTGCATTTCAGAA
>JANRFK010003594.1:4330480-4343024 GCA_030068395.1 Apalone spinifera | reverse complement strand
CCCCCCCCCCTCATTTCCCATCTGCTGCCCCAGGGTGGGCAGGGCATGCTTTTCTCTCCCTGTGTTGGTGGTTTGTGAGGGGTGGAGGGGCAGGTGGCTTTGCCAGGAGCAGCCCTGCTGCTCTGTCCAAGAGGTAGATGCTTTAGGAAGCACTCGCTGGTCTGGGACCCGGGATTGAACTCCCAGTGGGATGTTCCTTGTTTGCAGTTAGAACATTTCGGGGGGGACGGGACAGGGCCACAAGGGTGTAAATCGGATCAGGGAGCTGTGCGGGGGGGCTCTCGGGGAGGAGACTGGGGCTGTAAAAAACTGCAGGTTAACTCCCCTTGCAAATGGGTTTCCCTGGTGTCTCTTCTGTGCTGTCAGCCCCACGTTCAGGGATCGGATGCCGGGACTCTTCCTCCCTCCCTGCCGGCAGCCCTTGTAGGGAACGCAGGGACCCTGCCACAGTCCCCCCCGTGTGTTAGCCTCTTCCACCCCCTGTCTGAGGTGCTCTGGCAAGGTCAGGGGATCATCCAGACGCTGTAGGTGGGAGGTAGTGCAGCCTAGCGGATAGGGCACTGGGTTGGGACTTGCTGCCTGTCCCCCTGTCCCTAGAGGTGGCTGCATTTCCGTGGTTCGCCATGCACACTTTGGGCTGAACCCAGCTATGAGAGACGTGCAGGGTGGAGCCAAGAGTAGACTTGGCTCTGAGCCCTGTGCTGCCTCTCTGGCCCAGTGGGCAGCCTGCCAGGTAGCCTGGAAATGTGCACAGGGAAAACTCCCAGTTGGAGAAGCAGCAAACCATGTCCCCCAACAGCTGGGCTGTGACTGACAGGCAGGCGGGGAAGGGGGACCTAACAAGCAGGGGTGCATCGTCCCAGCGGAGGGGGTGGCATCTCTTCCCCCACCCCAGAGCACAGGCAGAAGAGCTCCCTGTAGTAGTTGCTCTGAGCCCTCCAACCCTGGGCTGTCAGTCTGCCTGCCTGCCAGCTATGGATCTGTGTGCCGAGACGCCACAGCCCCTCTGGCAGAGCGGGCGGGGTGATGGGCTGAGTCGCTGGCAGTTTTCTTGAACGGCTTTGCCCTATGCTGAGCCCTGGACACTGTGCCAAGTTAGAGGCAAACTACCCTCCTTGTTTGGCCCTGGGTGTGGAGTGTGGGACGTCTAGGTCGAGGAACAGCCGCCTCAGGGAGGGAGAGTGACCAGAAACCCTGCGGCTCAACTAGCCAAGTTTCCCATCCCTGAGGAGAAAAGTCCTAGGGTTTCCCCCTCCCCCAGCCTCGGATTCCCGGGGCCTGGCGCTGATCTGCCCCTGCTACTGCAGAGCTGTGCCTGATGGACTTGTCTGAAATCCCTCTGGGGCTGGGGATGCCGCTTCCGGTGCCCACCCCTCCGGCAGAGCTGCTCGCGCTTCCCTGCCACGCTCCAGCCACACGTGAAACTCCGGGGCTGCCAGCAGAGGGCAGCTGCTCTGTCGTCCGAGGCAGCTTTGTTGGGTGGCCAGGCCACCTGAATGCCGCTGTTGGGAGGAAGGGATGTGGGGGGCCTGCTGGTGTCTCCCTGGCGGTCCCTGCAGCGCCCCACGGTGCCGGCTCTGTTGGGTTCTGGGATGCCGGAGAGAGCGGCTTTCAGCTCCTGTCTCCTGTCCCTGCCGCTAGGACATTTCCTGCTTGAACAGAGACCCGGCCAAGGTGGTGGTGGTGGACTGCAAGAAGGAGGCCTTCCACCTGCAGCCCTTCAACGGCCTGGCGCTCAAGAAGTGGGACGGCAGCTCCGACGACAGGACGCTCTTCGACCTCACCGCCTTCCTGAAGAGTAAGGGGAGGGGCCTGCCGCCGCCGGGAGGCCCTTGACGATGGGCTTGGCCTGAGGCCTCCTTCGGAAGGCTGTGGGATGGTAGAGGCAGCTGCTGCCGCCTGTCTGGGTGGTGACTCAGCGGTCGCCTGGCCTGTTCCTGCGGCGAGGAAACCCTGGGCCAGTGGGAGTCCAGGAGAGAGCCTCCCCCGCCCGTGGGGGGCTGGACCGGGGGTGAGAGGAAAGCCGAGGGGCTGCCAGTGTAGCAGCTGCTCCTGGCATCTATCCCATGTGTCCCAGGACTGGGCTGCCTTTCCAGGGGGCCTTACCTGGGACACCACAAGAGGGAGGCCCGGGGGCCATGGCCCCTCCCACTTTTGAAAGTTGCCATTGGAGCGGCACTCTCCCCTTTGCCTAAGGCCACACCCCCTGGTTGGGCCCGTAGCTGGAGCCACAGACCCTCCAGCTGCCTGGGGGAAGGAAAGGGCCTGAGAGCAGCCCCTGGCCCGTGTCCCCACCCCTAGGGGTGTGGGGATACACATGTGGCGGCTGCACGTGGGGCCTTGTGGTCCCCCCGGAAGAACCTGTTGCCCTGAGCCTCTGATCCTCAGCAGCACCCAAGTCCCTGCTTTTGAGGCTGGCGTGCTCACCTCTCCTTGCCCCACAGCTATTTCCTTGAGTGGGGTGGAGGACGTGCGGACGGTGCTGGAGAACTACTCGCTGGAGGCCGACCCGCTGGAAGCCTTTAAACGCAGGCAGACTCAGCTGGAGCAAGTAAGGGCGCTAATCTCGCGGCCCCGGCTGAAGGGGGCAGGGCGGCGGGAGGATGGGCTGTGCCAGCGCTGCGCAGACAGACCCGGCCCCGCAGAGCTTAGTGGCAGTAGACGAAATGCAGCAAGGGCAGGAGGGAGACACTGGAGCCGTGCAGGTTCTTGCTCGCTGCCCCGTGGGATAGATGTGGGGCTCGGGCTGTGCCTACACTGCCAGGCACTTTCGAAGTGAGCTTGCTGCTCTGCGTAAGCAGGCGCTGTTCCTTGGCAGTCGCAGGCGTGGTCGTGTGGCACTCACCGTCTTTCGAAATAACTCCCCAGTGGAGTCGTGTCTGTTCAAATGTCCCCCATTCCTCCCCACTTGCTGGGTGCACTATGGAGACTAGACAGGTGCTGGATGGTGATGAGGGATCAGCCACGTGGAGGGGGCGGGGCTTGCACGTGGGAGCCCCTGCCTGGTGCTAGCCGGGCTTCGGGCGCAGCTCTGCGCACAGATACTGTGGGGTGTGGGCATGAACGTCTCGGGGCAGCCGTGGTAGCAATGAGGAGTCCCGGGGCAGCCTACAGGCTGATAGTTACTCAGGCATAAGGTGTGGTGGATCAGAATCTGGCAGAGTTACGGCCCTCAAGAGCCTTCGTCTTACGGCCATGGTGTCCAACCCACTAGCCACGTGAGCGTAGCTAGTTCAGAACTGGTTGGACACCACGGCTCTAAGGTGCCACAGGCATCTTCGTTCTGTTGGCTTAGAAACGTACCAGCCAAGCCATCCCGCCGGAAGTACCTGCCAGGCCCCTGGAGAGCGGGGGGTGGTATCCACACTAGGGGTTGTTCCTGTCAGCGCCCATGTAGCTGCGCCCGAGCTCTTCTTCAGAGCTCAGAGAGCTTTACAAGGCAGGTCAGTATGGTACATGTGGGGAAACTGAGGCACGGAGCAAGGTAATGACTGCCCCAGGCTGGCCAGCAGCAGCGCTGGGACTAGAAGCCAGGGTTCCTGCAAGCCCCTGAGCTGTATTGTGTATGAATGTCTCGGGGACGGGCCCACCTCTGTGTAACTGGAGCGTCCTCTGGTGAGGCTCACACGCTGTCTCCCCCGCTTGGCTCCCGGGCAGTGGGCATGGCTTGGGCGCCTCGAGGGATGGCTGGGAGCGAACGCATGGAGCTGGCAGTCGGAGCCCGTTCCTACCTGTGCTACCAGCCCCTTGGGGGAGCTAGGTGGGCAGGATCCCTTCCTGGCTGTTGCTCGTGAGCCAGCCCCCGGAGCCGGACCAGAGAGGACTAGGGCTACAAGGAGGTTCACAGAAGCTCGGGGCTGCCGGGGCCCCGTGGGCCGGGGAGGTGGGAGCACGCCCCAGTAATGTGGACTTTGTGTCCTTCCCTGTGCCTGCAGGAGGAACAGCAGCGCCTCGCCGACCTGTCCAAGAACAAGAAGCAGCAGCAGCTTTTCCTGGGCTCCCTGGCAAGCCGGCTCTGGCCTCGGTCCAAGCAGCAGTGACTGTCCTGTGCAGCCCCGCGCGCTGGCGGGCGTCTGACCACCCTTCCGGCGCATGGTCTGTGGCAGGCTGCCAGCAGTGGCACCCCAGAGGCAAGGCCTGCAGAACTGCCGTCAGAGCCGCTCTCCAGGAGCCTGGGGGGGGCCGTGTGTCTGCAGGGAAATGGACTTCTCAGTGCAAGCCGGGGGAGGGGGGTTAGCATCTGGATTGCCCCCCTTCCATGGTGTTTCCTTCAGAGGAGAAAGGGCACCGTGCTGCTCTGGTTGGCGTGGATGGCGCAGAGGTACACACGCAAATAAAGGGTCCTCTTCTCCAGGCAGCTCCCACCCGCGCAGCCCTGCCTTGCTGCTTCCGCCTAATCAGGGGTGGGGTAGCGGGTGGGCTCTGAAGTCACTACGTCCTTAGGGAGGGGCTCCTGGCGAAAGGACGGGATTTCAGCATGGCCAGGGGCTGGTGCAGCAGTGGTCACAAGCCATCTAGCAGGGCAGTCCCTCCGTACCCGGGGTGGTGCGGTTCCCATGATCTGCCCTTTGCCACATGGGGTGTCAGGCCGCATGCTGGGCGAGTGTAGAAACGAAAGGGGCAGCTGGCAGGGCACTTGTAAAAACAAAAGGCGCCTCCAGCTGCCAGCCTCTGCCCCTCGCTGTTTGGGACCTGCCCACGCCCCTGGGCACTGAATTCGGTTTCCTCATGATGTTCCTCCCCTGAGCCTGCCACCTGCCTCATTTCTTACCTTCCCAGGGCTGCCTCCCCTCCCTAGCTACACGGCCCTTGTCCCCTCAGCGCTGTGATTCCAACCCCGGCTTGCCTGCTGAACCCATTGGCTTCACGCCACTCAGGTGCATGGGGGAGGGCGAGGACTCCCTCGAGCAAGGTCTGTGCCTGTGTGAGTCCTCAGCAGCCTTGCAATGTCACTGTGCCACGGGGGAGCCTACCCACAATAAAGCCACCGGAACTGTGGAGCCATAAAGCCACGCACTTGAATTTTTAAGTAAGATCCTTGGATTTTGATTATCCCTTCCTGTGGTTGGCAGGAAACGACCAGCAGCGTCTGGTGGCCTCCTGCGGCGGGTCCACCTGCGCTGGCCACGGGGACTTGTCTGGCGTTGGGAAGGAAGCGGATGGGGGAGTGTGGAGGGTCCCTGTGTGGGAGGGTTGCCTGGTGCGGGTTAATGCTGCAGTTGTGGGTGGATGCTGTTCAAGGGGGAGCGGTCCTCTTTGCAGTCAGGGCAGTGGGTCCTGGGTTTTCACCCGGGACCAAGGCTGGCTGGGCCCAGAGTGGGACGAGCAGGCGCACTGTTCCCTTACTCAGCTGGGATTGCTTCACTCGGATTCCAGCTCCGCCAGGCTCTGGGCTGGAACCCAGATGAGACTGTGCTACATTGTGACCCCCTCTCCCCCAATGCCTGGAAGGTAACACCAGGGTTAGCTCTCAGCTCTGCAACAGGCTGAAATGCATCAGGGTGAAACCTACTGAGGCTGCTGGTGCAGCTGGAAAGACAATTGAGATCTTCTGTGCCTGTCAGAATAATTTCCTCGCCTCCCTGTCCTGTTTGGCAATGGATTAATGCAGGGGTCGAATGGAACAGTCACCTCATTTCCATGCTGAGCCCAAAGGCGAGGGGGGAGCAGTGAAGATTCATCTCTCCTTCCATGCCTTTGTACCCCTCCCCCCCCAGGGCATATTAACACCACTCCCTGCCCTCCCCATGACTCAGCTGTCCCGTGCACCTCAGCAAGGCTGAGCTAATTCAGCCCACGAGCTCCCCTTGGCTGGTTTTGGTCTGTTTCCTCATTCTTCATAGAAAGAATAAGAAGAAATTAAAGGCACTTCCCGTCAGGAACTGAGCCCTGTGCTTTCCCACGCTTCCTCCAGCCAGGAAAAGCAGCAGCGAGGCGGGCGGGAGGGGCGGCTGGGGAGGGATGGGGGCAGTAAGCAGCTGAGTTGTTTTGAACGTAAACAGGACGTGGGGCTGTAGTGCCGCCTGGCTCTTGCGGTGGGAGGTGCTGTATTTAGAACAAGGGCCGAGCGGGTCGGGTGGGGGGGGTTTGGTTTTGCTTGTCTCCCCTTTCTCCAGGGTGGAAGGAAGCAGATGCATCTGTAGGCAATGCTAGGAGTCGGTTTGGTTGCTCCAGCCAGCCCTTCAGCGCCTGTAATCAGCCCGTCTCTTCTGCGGAGGAATGGATCCGTGTTCACACCCCCGGCCAGCAGGCGGCTGGCAGCAGGGCTCCCGGAGAGAGCGCGCCGCACGCTCCTGGGGCGGGGGAGAGGCTGGGGTTACAGGTAGCTCTGGTGTTGCTGGAGGACCCCTTGGCTGCGTGAGAGAGGATGAGCTTTCTCCTCCTGGGCTGGGGCAGTTTGCCAGTTCTCCCCTGCTGCTGCCCTGGGGGGGGGTGCTGGCTGCGTGGGAGAGCGCCCTCTGCTGAGCCATGCTGCTCTATGCAGCACTGCGCCCCTGGGCCTGGTGCCAGTGCTCCCCCCGGGACCCCAGCGAGGCTCCCGCGGAGATGGGCTGCCCCTCGCTGGGGCGGGGTTACCCTGGGCGGGTGCCAGCAGCACTGGGCCAGCTGCCCTAAGCATTGCTGGCTGTGCCGCTTGGCCCGCCGGGGCCATTGCAGCCAGCCTGCTGGAAGCTGCTTCCAGAGAGTTTCTGCTCTTGCTGCCCCTTGTGCCAGGACAATGGGGTGGGGGGGCAGCCAGGATGCGGTGAGCTCAGCACAATGCAGCTGCTCAAGGGCTGGCCTGGCTAGATGTCACATGATTTACGATAATGCCTTGGCCCCGTGGGCCCAGGCCTGCCCCTCCCCTGCATGCAACCTGAAGCAAGGGCCACGGTCCTGGCCCAGCAAAACCAATGGACGGGTTCGGCGCCCTGGCTGCCGCGCGCCCAGCACCTTCTGCATGCTTCTTGCGGCAGGTGTTGCCCAGACCATCCTGGCCCTAAAGCACTTCCAGGGTGGGAGGGGAAACTGAGGCACGCCGCCAGCTGGCAAGCCACAACTGGAACCCAGGCGTCCAGGGTGCCCTCTCGGCCCCACTTGGCTCCTGCTGGGGTCGAGCCATGCTGAGTGCTTGCCCAGTGCCTCGTCCTTTCTGCTCCTTGCCTGGACGGTGTGGGAGGTATTCACCAGGTCAGCTGAGCCCTGCTGGCTCCATGTTCCCCTCCCCCAGAGCAGCCTCTTCCTAACTGCTGTGATGCTGCCTGGAGACCCTGGCATGTGGCTCCTGCTCCTCAGGGGGTTGCAGGGCCTAAAGGGCTTGGGCCCCCACCCAGGGTTCATGCAGGGGGCCTCCTTGGCCCTCCCCACAGGGCAGCCAGGGGCAGGAAGGAAGCAGGTTCCATGTGCCAGGGCTCAGAGCCAGGAGGAGCCGCCAACCCCCAGGTTCACATGAGCTCAGGGCTTGGTTGGGCGGGGCCCCAGCCACAGGAGTGGGGCAGGAGCGTGAATCAGTGGGTGGAGGAGGGGAAAGCTGCATTGAGCAGGCTATGAGGGGAATCTGTCTATGGCAGCATTTGGGCAGCGCAACCAGCCCTGGCTGGGCCAGAGCCAACTGGAGCCTGCCCCATGAGACCGGTAGCCCTCCAATGGGCACCTCCCACGCTCCCTGCAAATCTGGGCTGCATTGCACCAGGCACCGCCCAGCCTCCTGCCTGGCAGGCATTTCACATGCCCCAGGTAGGGGCCACTGTCCTGCATGGACCCTACTGCCCCAAGGAGCCTCATCTCAGTAGATGAAGTGGGAGGGGAAACTGAGGCATGGAGCAGGACCAGGACTTGCAGCAGCCCAGAGCTGGTGCTAAACCCAGGTTGTCCCGCTGCATCTCCTTTTCCCTGCATGGTCTCTCCTGCCTTCCTTCTCAGCCGGCTGCTCCCACGCGCGTCTGCTGCAGCAGGGCTAGATCTGACACCAGCCCCTGGCCACTGTGATCCCTTAGGCCAATGAGGCACCAAGGGCTGGGTTTCCCTGCAGCCAGGTGCCACGGGAACAAGCCTCGCTGGGTTCCCTTGCCACGTGTTTGAGCCCGTTCTCTGTCCCCCCACTTTAGCAAGGGAAGATGGGAGACCGGCGCTCTATAGGGGCAGAGTTAAGGCTAAGTTGCAGATTTCTACTGTCAGATGTTTGGGGATGCTTGTGACTTTCACTCTCCTCTCAGTGCTGTTAGCAATAGTTTGACCTCTCTAGTGCTGCCAGGAGGCAGTGGGGGTGGGGTACTGTCAGTCAGGACCACCCTCTTTGCTACTGTGTCACCTTCTCCACATCCCCATGCACCTCCGTGCCTCAGTTTCCTCAGCTGTCGCATGCGACATTTCATCCTTTGAGAAGTGCTTGGAGATGTTAATGCACAGAGCTGGGGGGTGTAGGGTGGCATTCCTTTCTTGCATCTGTCTCCACCTCATATACTTAGTGAGTTGGCTCTTTGGGGGCAGGGGCTGCCTTTCTGCTCTGTGGCTGGCAGCCCCTGGCACGCTGAGGTCTGGGCCCTTGACTGGGGCTCCTAGTTGTTACTGTATTACACCTAATAGCATGAAAAGTGTGCAGGGCCTGGCACACTGGAGACCTCAGTACTACCATAGTACACCTAATAGCATTAAAAATGTATTGCCTGAGGTCCATGACTGGGGCTTCTAGGTGTTACTGTAATATATGTAATAGCATTAAAAGTGTACAGCACCTGGCGTACTGGGGTCCGGGTCCATGACTGGGACAAGTAGGTGTTACCATCAGACACCTATTACTATTACAAATGTCCAAAACCTGGCACAGTGGGCACCAAGGTGCTGCTGTAATACCCCTACAGTAATAGCATTAAAAGTGTACAGCTTCAAGCACACTGGGCACATAGGTATTACTGTAATACACCTAATAGCATTGCAAAGATACAGCACCTGGCACACTGGGCATGTAGGTGTTACTGTAATACACCTAATAGCATTGCAAAGGTACAGCACCTGGCACACGGGGCATGTAGGTGTTACTGTAATACACCTAATAGCATTGCAAAGGTACAGCACCTGACACACTGGAGTGGGTCCATGGGGCTGCTGCAGCAGTACAAATAATAAGGGCAAAGGCTCAGCTGCCCTGCAACTCAGGCCATGGGGGCAGCTAAGAACCTGGGCTGCTTGTGAGAGCTGAGCTGAGAGGCTTGTGATTGGCTCTAGCTGCAGCGGGCGCACCCTCCAAGCTTTCCTCCTTGGTCAGTGCTGCTCAGCTGCCCCCTTCAATAGAGGCCTGAGGACAGACCTGAGCCTGGCTCTTCGGCACTGGGCACAGCTGGGATGGCCGGGGGCTCTGCTCGCCCTGGCTGCTGCAGACGTGAGTCCCTCCGCTGGGGGATGCCCTTTGCCCCAGGGAGGGAGCTGCGGAGAATGCAGCTCTCCCATGCAGCAGCTTCCTCCGAGCGGGCTGGCACCAGGCCCTGGGTAGAGCAGGGGCCCTGCGGGGCCTTATGCTGTCTGGGGGCTTTGGCCTGGTGGAGGAAGGGGAAGGGACCAAATGGCAGCTGCATCAAGCACCTTTGAAAGTTGAAACCCACCCCCGCCCCATGGTGAGACTAAGCCAGATGCTCCCCCAACCTGGTTTGAGCCCCCCGTTGCTACACCGTGCCCCGAAATGAGCACTGCAGAGGATTGGGTGGGGCTCCTGTCTCAGGCTTGGCTCAGCAGTGAGAGAGTTAACTGTAGCAGCATTTCAAGTATTTGCCTGGGCCCTGGGGCTCCCATCCCAGCACCTGGCTCAGGCTCTCTGCAAACTCAGGCTGTGCAGCCACAGTGGGATTGATCAGTCCAGGCTCAGCCTCCAGCAGCTTGCAAAGGGGGGAGGAAAAAGGGGGAGCACAGGAAACCTCCGATTCCACCCTCCAGGGCTGGCCTCCCGGCTGCCTGCAGCTGAGCCCGTGAGGCAGTTCCCCCACCAGGCCTGCCCTGGCAGCGAGGGAGAGCCGGAGCCTGGCTGGCTGCAGTGGGGCCACCTCCCTTCTCCAAGCGAGATCATGGCACAGGCACAGAGCCTGCCCCAAAGAGCTCACAGGATAACTTGAGGGGAAACTGAGGCACAGAGCATGGCCATGCTGTGTCCAGGACCATCCAGGCCACACCACCGAGAGAAGGAGGGGCCAGGGGTAAAGGGTCCAGTGTGGGATCCCCTGGGCTCAGTTCCCCACCTGTGAGCTGGGAAGGGTGACCACCCATAGCCGCTGGAGGGAAGAATTCTCCAACAAGCATCACTGGGGGGGCAATGGGCACAAACTGGCAAGACAAGAGCCCAGAGTCCACTGCCCCCATCTTCTCCCGCCCTGCCCTATGTGAAGTTCCCTGCACTGACCACTAGACCCCACTCCCCTTCCAAAGTTGGGAAGAAAACCCAGGAGTCCTAGCACCCAGCCCTCCTGCTCTAACCATTAGACCCCACTCTCCCAGAGCTGCGGACAGGACTCTGGCATCCTGACCCCGAGCCTGCCTCCTGCTTGAATCTCTCCCCCTTCTCCTTCCTGGGGTGGGGAGCGTGGCGGCTCCGTTTCACCTCGGTACGGTGCTTTGAGAGCCAGGCTGCAAAAGGGCCCAGGTGGCCCCGAGCGCTCCCCTGTGGCTGCTGGCCCAGCTCTTGGGGGGCGGCTGGCTCAGGCGCCAGGCCCAGCTCAGCAGATTTATATGACATTCTGTCAGTTTCCAGGGCCAGCCAAGGGCTTGCCTCATTGCTTCCTGTTTGCAGTGGGTACCCGGCCTGGCTTCCTACACCTTTGACATGACCTCACCGCGGCACCCCCGGCTTGCTGGAGACGGGCCTCTGAGAGCCAGGCTGGGCCAGTGCTTTCTGGACGCTGGGCACATGTGCAGCTGCTCAAGAGAGATGCCAGTGCCGCACAGCTGGCAGCCTGTGTTTCTCCAGGTGGTGCACATCTGCACATGCCTCGGTGCACATGCAAATACACATTGATGGGAAAGATTAGGGGGAATGTTGGTCTGTGCCCCCCGCCGGACTCTGGTTTCCCAAATGCTCAGGGCTCGCATGGGGCCTTAGGACAGCAGCTTGAGACTCTGGTTCCCCCTGTGTGCTGGGCACCGTCCCACCCTGGTGAGAGCAAGTTCTCAGCCCAGGCTCAGGTCCGCACGGGCACTGAGGCGCTGCTGTCAGTGGCGTGAGGGCCTGAGGACGCAGGGTCTTTCTTCAGTGTTGGTTGCTCACGGACGGGGCCCCGTTCAGCTTCTGTGCGTCCAGCTAAATTGATGGAGGCCCTTGCGTCTCTCGCTGCCAGGCAGCTTTCTAACCCTCTCTCCCCTCGTGGCTCTTCTCTGGCCCCTCTCCGATGTAAGGCCCTCTCCTGTCGTCAGGGGCCTCACTGGGTGCATGAGTCCTGGGATCCCCCACTCCCTGGGAGGCTCTTGGCAGAGCTGAGGGTGGAAGGAGTCGCACCCAAGCCGACTACAAAGCAGGGCGATGGGAGCAGGAGAGGTCTCTGAGCCGCCCACGCTGCCTGGTGCCCAAGGCTGGGAGCCTTCCCCTGGGCAGCCCAGCTGCACCCTCGCTGGGCCATGCGCGGCTTCGGGGCTCTGCTTTCGCACCCAGCAGGGCCAGGCCAGGGAAGCAGCCTGCTGGGCCTCAGCGCTGATCCAGGCTGGCCCGGCTCTGGCGGGAACGGCCCTGCCTCTGTGTTGTCTCTTTGGAGAGAGGGGACAAGGTGAAAGTCTCCGTCCAAACTAGCCGCTTGGTGAGTCCACAGCCCCCAGGGCACCAGTGGGGCTGTACTTAAAGTCCTGCACCGGATCTTTTCCGGGGGAAAAGGCAAAACACGTTTATCGGTAATCCATCTAGCAATCAACCCTTATCATATGCATGTGAGCTATCGCACTCACACTCTCACACACATGCTGTCACACACACACACATTCACTCACACAAACACTCACACACACTCACACACTCAGTCATACACATTCACTCACACACACATTCTCTCTCACTCATACACACACACACACATTCACTCACACAAACACTCACACACACTCACACACACTCAGTCACACACATTCACTCACACACACACATTCTCTCTCACTCATACACACACACACACACACATTCACTCACACTCTTTCTCTCACACACACACACCCCGTCTTGTTGTTGTGACCAATAATTGCTCCCCCAACTGCACTGGCTGGGTGAGTTAGGTGGGGGAGGGGCGGAGCCAGACCGATGCTCCCATGTTGACAAGATGAAGCTGGGGTCCCCCTGCAAGATGCCTTTGATTTATAGTAGCCCCCCCAGAGGCGTAGCGAGGGTGTTATGCGCGTGGGGGCAAAGGTAAAATCCTGCCCCCCGCTGCCCCCGCCGCTGCCACCACCACTGCCCTGTGGCGGGGCCCCAAACCTGGCACATGGCTGAGCCCAACCCTGGGAGGAGGGGGGGAGCTTGTACTGCGTCTTCCCCCACCCCCTCCAGTTTGGGGCCAGGCCCCCGCATGCAGTAACCCGCCGGCGGAGGTGGAAGGGGGGGGGC
>JANRFK010003594.1:4302295-4319873 GCA_030068395.1 Apalone spinifera | reverse complement strand
GGGGTATGGGCCAGGGGGCGGGCTCTGGAGTGGGGCCAGGGATGAGGGGATGGGTGCAGGAGAGAGCTCCAGGCTGGGATGGAGGGTTTGGAGGGCAGGTGGGGATCAGGACTGGGGCAGGGGAGCGGAGGGTCGGGAGGGCAGCGTGCGGAGCCCCTGGCCCCCCTTACACGTAGGGACTGGGAGGGGGATGTGCCAGCTGCTTCCTGGCAGTCACACGACATGGAGATTAGCAGGGAGCTGCCAGCCCTGCAGTCAGCACCGACCAGAACCACCAGGACCCCTTTTCAGCTGGCCAGGGGAGAGAAGGGAAAAGCCTGGCTGGGAGAGGGGTGGGGTGGGGAAGCTGGCTGGGGGAGGTGTGTGGGGTGGGGGTGGGGTGGAGAAGCTGGCTGGGGGGTGGGGCAGCAGGGCAGGTGCTGGGGGGGATGTGTTGCAGGGAGGAGCACTCCCCCGAAGCCCTCCCCCACCCCAGTGCAGGACTCTGGTCTGAGATGAGCGGCAGGCTCCAGGATAGGGTGTGGGCTGGGAGGAATCTGCTTTGCGGGAGGAGCGCTGTGGAGGGATGGGTTGGGAGTGACATCACGCTGGAGGGATTCTCAGGGGGATGGAGGGGAATACAGAGCGGGAGAAAGTACCGGGGGGAGGGAGGGAGGGAGGGAATGGGGATTGCAGAGGGATGGAGAATGATTGGAAACTGGGTTACGTCCACACCAGAACCTGCCTTCTAGACTCCAGACTGACCTAACCAGACGCTCCCTTCTCTGCAGAGATCAGCTCACCTCGAGTCCTCTCAGCCTTTAGCAGCTGGGCCAGCTGGCCCCTGGGTGAAGGATCCTGGGGGTCTCTCTGCAATTTCCTGATGTGCAAGGCTTCTGTGATCTTAATTAGAAACAGGACTCCCCCTTCCTTGGGCCCTGCCCCCTGGGGTTGCCAGCTTTCTAACTGCACAAAACCCAACACACTAGCCCCACCCCTTCCCTTGCTGTCCCCCCTCACTCCCTTTCATTGGGCTGGGGCAGGGGTTGGGGTATGGGAGGGGGTGAGGGCTCCAGCTGGGTGTGTGTAGGCTGGTGATGAGGGATTTGGGGTGCAGGAGGGTGTTCTATGCAGGCAAATGGGGCACAGGGATTCAGAGTGTGGGAGGAGGCTGTGGGTTGAGGCAGAGGATTGGGGTGTGGGAGGGGTCTCTGGCTTTGGGGAGGTTTGAACAGGGGCTTGGGGCTTGAGCTTACTTCAGGTGGCTCCTAGTCAGCGGGGCTAAGGCCTGCCTACCCTGGCCCTGTGCTGTTTGCCTTGAAAGCAGCCAGCAGGTCCAGCTACTAGGTGGGGGAGCCAGGATGCTATGCATGCTGCTCCCGCCCACAGGCACCGCCTTGGCACCTCCCATTGGCCGCAGTTCCTGGCCAATAGGCATATGGCGTTGGTGCTTAGCGCAGGGCCTGCATGATAGGAGCCACCAGGGTCCCTTTTCAACCGGGCGTACCTGCTTGAAAACGACGCCTGGCACCCCTGTGTGCGCCTGGAGGTTTTGTGCTCTCTTGGCAACTTCAGTCTCGATTGACTGATGCTTGTGTGCTGAAAGACTCATGGTATAAGACATGTGATACGCACTGGTCAGCCAGGGCGAGAGACATGTCGCCTGCCCAGACCCTGTGTACCCCCTTCTGGCCCAAGTCCCAGCATTTAAGGCTACGTAACTCCTCAAATATCATCAGTTCGTGCAGCACAGGCTGGTTAGGACAACTGGCATGTTACATGTTGCTAGAGACCAGTTGCGCCACCCTGTGACGTGCTATTACATTGACACCAGTCCTAATGGGTCCCTGTCAACCCCACTGCACCTCTTGTGCCCACTGCCCCTGGTCATAAACTCCAAAGGGATTCATAGATCTCAAAGACCTAGCACACGGTGACCCCCCCCACCCTGCAGATTTCAAAGACACAACAAACACCTGCCTTCCTGTCTATCGCCGGGCATGGGATTGCCCTGAATTAGTTCCTGGTGCCGCGAGAGCCGAGCTTTTAGAAAACCATCCAGTCTTGGGTTAAAATTGTCAAGGATGGAGACTCCGCCATGACTCTGGGTAAGTTGTTCCAAAGGGTCATTCCCTTCGCTGTTAAAAATGTAGGTTTTATGTCCCGTCCGAATTTGTCCAGCTTCCCTGTCTAGACACTGGGTTGTGTTCGACCTTCCTCTGTTAGACTGAGGGGCCCATCGGCAACGTGTTCCGCAGGTAGGTACTTATCGACTGGACCTCTTAACCTTCGTCAGTTAAGCTAAAGAGATGGGGCGCTTGGACTCTCTCACGCGAAGGCAGGTTCTCTAACCCTTTGGTCGTTCTTGTGGCTTTTTTCTGACCCCTTTCTGCTTTATCAATGTCCTCCTTGAACTGTGGGCTCAGAACTGGAGACAGAATCACAGCAGCGGTTGCACAATACAAAGGGAAAACAACCTCTGCTCTGACGCGAGATTCCCCTGCTGGTCCATGTCAATATCGCATTAGTCCGTTTGGCCCCAGCAGGAAAGAGTGTTTGAATCCAACACAACTCTCAGGCTTTCTCAGAGTCACAACTTCCCAGGATAGAATCCCCCATCACGCTCTTTGTTCCCTGTTAAATCACTTCATGGTAGCTTTAGTAAAAGCATATTGTTTGCGGGTGGCCAGTTTACCAAGCAATCCAGATTGTTCTGTATCAGTGACAAGTTCTCTTCCATATTTACCATTCCCCTAATCTTCCTCACCTGCAGCTTTGTCAGAGAGAATTTTATCTTCCTTTTGGGTCACTGTTAAAAATATCCAATAGCCAATAATTCATTCTTGCAGGACTCATCTAGGAATGGACCTGCTCTATGACCATTCCCTATTTACAGTTACATTTTGAGACCTGTCACTTAGCCAGCTCTTAATGCATCTAATGTAGGCTGTGTTAATTTGTATCTTTGTAGCTGAATAGGATGTTGTGTAATACCAAGTCAAATGCCTTGCAAAATCTAAGTATATTACAACAAAACCTTTACCTTTATCAACCAAACTTGTAATTGCATAACAACATTAAGCTAGACAAAGATCACTTTTCCATAAATCCATTTGGATTGATTGGCATTAATTAACCTCCTATGAATCTTTATTAATCAAGTCCCATATCAATCCCTCCCTTATCTTGCCTGGGATCGATGTGAGTTCTGCTTACGCTTTCTAAATATTTCTGAAGCATATGATTAGCTTTCTTCCAGTCTCCTGGAACTTCTGCAGTTCTCCAACGTATTGCAAATCAGCATTAATGGATCAGCAAGCTCATTAGCCAGCTGTTTTTAAACTCTTGGGTGAAAGTTATCTGCGCTTGCTGATTTAAAAATATCTAATTTTAGTAGCTGCTGTTAAACAGCAGATACAGTAGAATGAAGATACAGTAGAATGGAAAGAGTATTATCACCATATGATCTGTCCCTCCTCCCCAGTACAGAACAGAAATATTTATGGAACACCACCTTTTCTGAATTATTATTGACAATTTTACTATTTCCATGTAGTAATGGATCAATGCGATTGCTAAGATAATTTTCTTCTTAAGATACTTTAAAACATCTGTTCATTGTCCTTAATACAGGCTGGCCATAGAGTTCTCCTTTTGCATCCCTTATCAATTTTCTATACTTACTAGCTTCTGATTTCTATTCATTACTATGAATTTCCCCTATAGTCCATCTGTTTATGTACAGTAGCTGCTTTCACTTCCCCTCTACGCCAGGTGGTTCCCCCTCACACAAATGCAGCCTTTTTTTCCTTGGTTGTGGCTTTGGGGGCTTGTCATAAAGTATTCTTGAATAATTCCCAATTACCAGTCTCATGTGTCTAGTTAAAGTTTTCCTCCCAGTTGATTTGGCTCATAATTATTTTCAGTTCTGTGAAACTGGCCTTTTTAGAGCTCTTTATTTCTGGTTTGCATTTCATTCCGTATGCACAACTCACACGTGGTCTGGTTGTGAGCACTTGTTCTGAAGTTGCCTTTCATTTTTACAGCATTTTTTTGAGTAGTATCCCTAGGGGGTCTGTCTGTCCCTGAGCTGCTGGTTGGAGAACGTCAGTAGCAGTGCCCATTGGGCCTACACATGTGCCCCTAGTGCATGAGGGCTAACCAGTCTCTTCTCTGATGCTCCTAGGCAGAGATGGAGCCATTAGCTGTCCATTTGCAGAGTCTTAACTCTTCTTTCAGTTAGGCTGCATCTAGACAGGCAAGCAGGCGCTTTTGTGGAAAAACTTGCCTGCTGTCTACGCTGCCTGCTTGAATTTGCGCAAGGACACTGACGATCTAATGTAAGATTGTCAGTGTTCTTGCGCAAATACTATGACGCTCCTGCTCAGGGATAAGCCCTCTTGCGCAAATGTATTTGCACAAGAGGGCCAGTGTAGACAGGGGAGGACTGTTTTGCGCAAAAAAGACCCGATGGCGAAAATGGCGATCGGGGCTTTCTTGCGCAAAACTGTGTCTAGATTGGCACGGACGCTTTTCCGCAAAAAGTGCTTTTGCGCAAAAGCATCCGTGCCAATCTAGATGCTCTTTTCCGCAAATGCTTTTAACGGAAAAACTTTTCCGTTAAAAGCATTTGTGGAAAATCATGCCAGTCTAGATGTGGCCTTACTGTTTAGCTTTTAAAAGCTCTTTAGCCTTTTGTGTTTATTTTGGCTGTGCCACTTAAAAAACAACCAGGGACAAACAAGAAAGAAAAGACTTTGTGGTTCGGATCAACGCTGGAGGGAAGGGGGAACCCCTGGACAAGGCAGTGGCCGGTTTACTGGGCTTCAAGGAATGTTGAACTTTCAGCGAGGCAATTCTGGTTGGGGCCGTTCCACAAAAGCATTCCCTCCGCCAACAAGACTGAGAGTGTGGACCACAGCCCCCTGCCAGGCGAGTCTCCCTTCCCCTCCCTATCCCCCCAGCCTTCAAATTCAAAGGCTCACAAATCAAGAGCGGGTCCAGGGATTCCTCTCTAAATCTGCCAGAGAGAGCGGGGCCCTCTCAGTGCTGGGAGGTGCTGGGGCATCCATTACAACATCACCTTCTCTACGGCCTAGCTTCTGGGCATGCAGAGAGTCAGGGCTGGCCCACAACAGTTTGGCACCTGAGGCGGGGAGCTCAAATGATGCCCTCTTGCTTGGGCCAAAACTTTGAAAGGTCTCAATTCTCTGGGTCCTAGTGGCCCCCCCCCCCCCCACAGTCTGGCACCTGAGGCGGCTGCCTCAGTTCACCTCACAGTAAGGCCAGTCCTGCAGAGAGTGGTGGCGGACAAACAGAGTCTCACCTTCCTGCTAGGCCAGCTGCGCCCGTTAGTTCTTCAGGACTTGTTTGCAGCGAGGGGAGTCCCACTCAGGGATTTATTTGCCACTTATCAAAACAAGACGTGTCCCCAGTGCTCTTCTAGGGTAGGGGTCGGATGGTTCTCTCTGGTACTCACCTCTTCCCGTGGGGACAAGGGCCTTCATTTCCTCTTCTGTTGAAGGCCCTGCTAATCTGATCTCTACTGATCACCCTGACCTCGCTGAGACAGACCTGAAACAGACCCTTATCTGCTGCAGCTTTAGTGTACCTGCCGATCTCCCTCCCGAACACCCCGCACTTCCTCGCGCAGGACAAGGGGTGCACCGCACATCCCAACCTGGGGATCCCCTGACTCAGACCATGGCTGCTCTGTGGTTCCAGCATCTTCAGAGCTCGTGTTCGCGGCGGATGCAAGAGGTCTGCTGACACTGGGAAGTCCTGCGCGCGGGTTCTAGGGTTGGTGATTGTCCCAGCATAGCTGGGCAGAGTCAGCAAGTCTTCTGCAGAATGTGGACTGCACCTTGACCCTTAAGAAACCGGGATCACCACGGAGCAATCTCAGCCCATCTAGCAGCCTTTCACCTCGGTATAGAGGGGTAGTCCGCACGGTCACATCCATCCACAAAGAGCTTTCTCAGAGGAATAACTCACCTCTTCCCCCCACCTAGACTTCCCTCCCCTCCTTGGGACCTAACTCACGCACGGAAAATGATCGGATAGGCCCAGCTTCCAGCCCAAGGCGCCTGCTTGCTATCTCACCTGTTGACGAAAACAAGCTTTCTAGTTGCAATTACCCCAGGCAGCAGAGCAGCAGAGCAGAACGTGGCATTCTTCCCTGGCAAGGCCACGCTTAAGCTGCATCTGGGGTTTATCCCTAAAAGAGCCTCCTCGTTTCACAGGAACCAGTCCACCCCTCCCTTCCCACGTTCTACCCCCAGCCTCACTGGGGCAATAGGGAGGCCACATTACACACTCGAAACACTAGGAGAGCCCTCGTGCTCTACTCGACAGGGCAGAGGTCTTTAGGAAGTCTCAGGGAATGTTTTGTTCCTCTCTCTGGTGGAAAGAGCTAATGGCTCAGTTGTCAGACCAGCCCAATGACTCTCCGCATCGGTGTCAAACTGTAGTAGGCAGGGCTACCAGATTGGGACTGTCGCCCCTCCCAGATTGGGAGTGCCCTCTTTAAAGAGTGCCCTCATCTTTAAAGAGTGCCCTCTTTAAAGAGTGCCTTCTTTAAAGAGTGCCCTCATCTTGGAGATCTGCCAAGCAGTGGCGTGTGCGTCGGTCTGTACCTTCACAGACCATTACCGTCACTGAGGGCCCAGCTTCGATGCCTTCTTTAGGCTCCACATGCTTCCATCTGCGGCCAGTCGGACTCCAAGCTCTCCGGGGGGAAACTGCTTGGGAGTCTCCTACAATGTAGCACCCATGGGGACGTGCCTGGAAGAAGTTTCTCGCCCAGTTCAGTAGCAATGGTTCTTCCGGATGCTCCATGACCCCCGCCCCTTTGCTCTGGTGTCTCGCGATGATTCTGCAGTGGCGAAGGAACGTAGGGGGTTAGTCCTGGGGTGCATGAGGCGAGACGGCGCATGCCCCAGCCCAATGTACGCTGCTCCCGAAGGTTTCTGATCTGCGGGGCGGGGACACGGACATGCTACAGCACAGAGCCGGGGACACGTCTCAAAGAACTGTCGTTACTGCTCAGGGTGAGTCCCTGTTCTTCCTTCTCTGTCGAGCTGAGGTGTAATATCGAATTGCCCCGTGTTGGGATGCAATGGTCCTTTGAGGTAGGAAACCGTCCTCTCTCTCATGTCGCCATGCCAAGAGGCTTTGACTGGGAACCATGAGACCTCTGGCATCTGCCGCTCAGACTGACATTCCTCCCCAACCCCTATATATTGTAGAGAGTAGCACAAGGAGCCCCTCAGGCTGTTCCCACGTGTGAGCAGATGGTCTGGTCTGGAGCCCATCTCGGGCTTTAGCTGGTCAGATGGGTCGGTCAGCAGTTGAGATCGTTTTCCTCTGCCTTGTCGGTGACTTGGAAACAGGTAATGTCAGCTCAGAGGTAGAGAGCGCAGTGGGAGGAGAACACAGGGGCCCTGTAGGCAGAGAGGGAGGAGTGCAGCATGGGGGCAGGGAGTGGGGGGATCTTGGCAAGATGGAGAGAGAGGGAGGAGGGAATGGGGGGGCTTTGGAGGCATGCAGAGGGGAGTTTGGGAGATGCTGGTAGGTGGACGGGGAGTTGAGGGGGCTCAGAGGGATGGAGAGGGGCATGCAGGGAGTTGAGGGGAGGTTCAGTGAGGGAGAGGAGAGAGTCATGGATGGGGGTAGGTGGGATGAGCTGAAGGGGGGGGGCTGGAGGGAGGGAGCTGAATGGACGGTGTAGTTGAAGGGATGGAGGAGGCTGGTGGGGAGGGATTGAGTCCTGGCTGGGTGGAGAAACAGCAGGCGCCTGGAGCATCTCTTCAAGAGCGAGTGCGACTCTTGGGCTTGTTGTGTGAGTGAGGTGAGTACGGGGGGATGTGACAAATGTCAATCGCACAGTGGCACAGAAGGGATTGGGAGGGCCTGCTCTGCTCCCATTTCTGCACACATGGACACGGGATGGCTGATGAGATGGAACAACAGGAAATTCAAACCTGATGCCCAGAAATGCTTTCTCTCTGCTGTGTCATTAACCAGTGGAACCTCCTGCCACCAAGACCCTAGTGTCACCAGCCCTAGCTGAGTGCGGCTCTCTGTCCTCTGCTGCTAGAGCCTGGGTGTGCCTACATGGCAAGGAAATGAAAGAAAGCTGTTCTCTCCTTTTGAGTGCTTGTCCACACCCGTTTCACTGATGGGGCCTCTTGTGCTGCAACTCAGGGTCTTTTACCCACCAGCATCCATATAACGCACCTGCCCCAGGGCCTCCTCAGCTAGGGGACAAAAGTAGGATGCCAGCCAAACCGCATTGGTCCCTGTCCCCACTTCCCGGCTGTGCGACTGAGCGCGTGAGGCCCGTACAGCTGCCCAGCTTGGGGTGTGATTAGAAAACATGAAAATCCTCAACCCCCCAGACTCTAAAGAATGACAAGGCCAGATGGCAGATCTGTCTGCACCCGAATCCATGGGGCCAGCGGCTGATCCCAGCCCCCCAGGCTGCCATGTGGAACCAAGAGACTTGCGCTTAAGTCTCCAGTTCTGCTTAATACCAGACACCAACTTGGCCCAGACTCCGACTGCTAGGCCTAACCATCTACACCCCTCGCGGTGCCACTCTGCTCCCTGGAGCTCAGGCTTGTTACCAGAGGATCCTTCTCCCACACTGAGCTGGAGAAAACACTCTGGATAAATCCTAGCATGCAGGAAGCTCTAGGAGCAAACCCTCCTCTACACGTTTGATGAAGAGCCCTCCGGCCCTGGACCGTGCTTTGGAGACTGTGCCACGCACACAGCAACTGCACAGAGTAAAGGTCCCCGGGTCTCGAACCCAGGCCTGCAGGTGAACTTTGCGTCCTAGCTGCCATCTGGCTGCATGCTGGAACTGAGGGGCTAATGGAATCCTCGCCCCACCACAGGCACCACCCACAAAAAGCCGGACTGGAGGAATGCTCAGCCCCATGCTGGATCTGGCTGGGCTATTGCAGCCAGAAGAAAGACAACGCGTCTGTGCCATGTGACGGAGGGCCTGGCCAATCTTCCTGCTGATTTTTTTCCATCCCTGTGCGGAATAATATTTTATGTGCACTGAGGCAGGTGCGAATGTGCACCACCAAATAGAAACACAAAACCTAGCTGTGGGTGCTCTGCTAGTCAGCTGGGTGGCACTGGAATTTTTCTTAAGCTGGGCACTTGCATGGCTGTTCATAGGGAACATTGGACCTGGCATAGTCCTCCTTGTTGGTGGCCATCATCAGTGACCGCACAGGTACTCCCCAAGGACCACCACTATCCTCTCCCTGCCACCAGCACTCTCTAAAGCAGTGCTTTGCAAAGTGCTCCACAGAGCCACTCTGAGAACTTCTCACTGGCCACTCTGGTGTGTTTATTTACTGGCTCTGCAGCGACAGAGGGAGCCTTGTGGCTCCCATTGTCTCTGGTTTACCGTTTACAGCCAAGGGGAGTCACGGGAAGTGATGTGGGCTGGGCCGCCGCTTCCCACGGCTCCCCTCCGCTGCAAACGGCGAACCGGAGGCCATGGGAGCTGCGAGGCTCCCTGACTGCGGAGCCGGTAAATAAACAAACTGAAGCGGCCAGTTACCGGGTTTCTCAGAGTGGAAACACGGCTCAAAAGACCACTCCAGAGATCCGTACTGGGACCTTACTACTCCATAGCCACAAGGTCCGCCCCCCTCTATGCCTGTGTGGCCATATTGGGTGTGTGGGGGGGAGTGAAGTCTGTCTCATGGGGAGACACCAAAGACATCTGCAGCAACTCAGCTGGCACCTACTCAGCCTTCTCCCAGTTGTGAGAAGGGGCGAGGATAAAACAGTCGGTACGGCTGATGGTTCCTGCAGGACCAGTTGCTTTGCCATCATCATCCTCAGGCAATGGACTACCCGACAATTGGATGGTTGTGATGGGTTCCAAGACTGCTCCAATAGAGAAGCAGTGGTGCTCCATGTACCTCTGGAGAAAGTCACGGGAGTTGGCAGCATTGCTCTGCTCAGTGCTGGCTAGGCCTCCGCTGGAGTTCTGTGTCCTGTTTTGGACTCCGTGGTATAGAAAGGATGTAGAAAAATTGGAAAGGATCCAGAGGCAAGCGACAAAGCCACTCAAAGACTGCAGCCACACAAACCCAGCTCCTTCAGCCTTTGCGTGTTTCGTTTGGAAGGGAGGAGACAGCAGCCTTCAAATACCTGAAAGGCTGCCATAAAAAAGGTTGAGACAAGTTGCGCTCTCTTGCCACAGGGCAGGACAAGAAGCAGCGGCAGCAGAGCAGTCGGTGCTGTAAAACATCCGAGCTGGAAGAACAGTTGAACAATGCTTGGGAGGTTGTGGAATCTCCTTCACGGGAGGTTTCCAAAGGAGGCTGGAGCCCTCTTTCTTGGGTGGATTAGACACAACAAATCCTGCACCTTGGCAGGGGGTTAGATTGGATGATCCTTGCAGTCCCTTCTAGCCCTGTGGCTCTAGGATTCTAAGTCCACGAGTCCATCCATGTCTTGCAGTCACAGCTCTGGAAAGAGGAGCCTTGCCTATAAATGAGGCAATAATTGACCCTTCTGGATTGGCATGGCAGATCCCAGTTGCCCGCGCCTCGTATAAGCTGGACAGGTGATCCCAAGGACATGGGATATTTCTCGGCCCACTTTTTCCTGGTTGAGAGGCAGCCAACGGGAATGTGCGAGAAAACCAAGGGGATGTGGATTTTCCTTCACTGCAATTTTTCCATCAAGATTGAATCAAGAATCTGCCCTACTTCAAACAGTTATAAAGCCAGAGAAATCCAATGGCCTGAGCTGGGCGGGAGGTCAGACCTGGCGTTCACCAGTGCCGCTTCTGACCTTGAGATGTAGAAAAAGCAGCTGGATTTATTCAGCCTGGAAGCCTACACCATAGCAAGCCTGAAATTCTGGTTGGCCCCTGCCAAGGTCTGGCTGCATTCCTTTGGATAACTCATGTGTTATAGGGTCTGTCTCCGCTGCAGTTGGAGGTGTGGCTTCCTCTTGGGTAGACAGGTGTGTCTTGCTCCGATTGAGCAAGGGTGCTAAAGACAGCAGTGTAGCCACGGTGGCAGGATAGCACGATCCTGGATCACAGAGGGTCAGTTGGTAACTAAAAACCAGACTGCAAGCTGCGCGGGATGCAGCCGACGACACCGCACCTTCCTCCGAGGTCACAGCTGCGGTTGTGCGCTGATTGTTTTTGGCTTGAAATGCTTCCTTCTAGGAGCTTGTGTGTCGACAACGAGAGAGACTGTGATGCTGCCCTGGAGTGGTGAACTTCACCCTTGCCTGGGCTACTGTGGGGGAGCTGGACTTTCACATCATAGTCACCTGCTCCTCAAAGAACAGTCTGAGCTTGCGCCTTCCACTGAACCACTCCAGGAAGAAACAGGGCATCCACAGAAGAAGGCAGCCTGTCCTATTGACCCAGCCGTCCCACCCTTCTCCATTGGGAGAGCAATCCCTTTCCTCTGGCTTCAGACCTAGCTCCTTCCTTGATCCTGCACCACCTCAGCCCAGTGAGTTTTGGACATCATATTAGGTTCCTCACTGTGTCCAGCCCCCAACCTACCGCCTCATCCCTCTTCAGGGGCCACGCTCATTAGGGTCTTCTACAATGAGAGATCCTCTCAGAGCAGTAGAATAGGCCCTGCTGCTATAAGGGGGGATGGGTTTCTACAGCCGATACTTCCTCATCTCAAAGCAGAAAGATGGGTGATGACCCTCTTAGACTGAACATGTTCATACACAATCTGAAGATTGGTATGATTGCTCCTGCTCCAGGGGACTGGTTCGTATCTCTCTCAACCTTCGGGATGTGCACTTCCATGGCACCATCTTATATCCTGTACTTACAATTTGTAATGCCCTTGACTCTTGTGTTATACCCCTTTGCCTTTCAGTCACTCCGAGGTATTAACTAAAGCTCTGGAGATTGCAGCAAAACAGTGGAGAGAGAGAGGCACATCAGTATACCCTCATCTGGACGCTTGGCTAGTTCAGGTGAGAACTTTTCAGGTGAAAAGTCATCTCGCTGGGTCTCAAAGGCTGCTCAATACACCCGCAGCTGAACCTGGAGTTTGTGGCTAAAACCCCTAGGCTTCCCACCTTGAGACAGGTTCAATACTCTATTGTCACTGGTCTCATGGTGGTGGAGTGAGGACTCTAGCTGGGAGCTCTTTCCTTGCTCTTCTTGGCTGGCTATGCTCATGCAAGGCTACACCGCTGATGCATGCAGGGCATGTGACCCCAGGCAAATCTGCACCCCAGGCAAATTTCATTTGGATGTGGCCCTCTCTGTGCTCCATCGGGTCACTCATCTCTGACTTGGTGGAAAGACCCTTTTGCACCTCCCCTCCCAGCCAAGGGGGGAGAGGTGGACACATTGCTCTCGGGATGGGGAGCACCTGTGGAAAACCTGCAGCCACAGGGCCTGCGGACATCCTGAGGGACACAGATGCACGTTGACCTCTGAGCTCAGATTGCTTCTCAAGTCATGTGAATGCTGCTTGAGTCATATCACAGGTAATGATGGACAACAACATTCTACCTCAACAAGCAGGGAGGTGGCAGATCCAGCCTGCTTGGCCAAGAAATTGGCAGTGGAATGGTGGCGTCAGATGTCAGATCGCCTTCTCGGCTGTCCATCTATGTAGACAGCGGACAGTCGGAGCAGGTATATATCCTTGAACTGTGAGGGGAACTCAAGGACTCTATTCTTTAACCCATCTTCTCAGACTGGGGCTATCCTGTTTGCAAAATGAAACCACACCCTCAGGAGGTCCAGAAACCAAGATTGTCTCTGCTGTTGTCTTGGCTGACAGTGCTGGCCTGGCTGTTTATAGTCCTGGTTTCTGGACATCTTGAGATTCTCTGGCTCTCAGCTCAAGACTTATCTCTGGTAGCAAATCTGTTGTCGCGGGAGGAGGGGAAATCCTTCATCTGGATCTGAAGTCTCCCCATCTCATGGCTGGGCTGCTGATGGTTTGTTGAGAGCCCCGCTCCTCTGGCATTTGGGAGATCCTGGCTGGCAGCTGGACAGACTCCACAAGATACTTAACTTGCAAAATGGAGGAGAATTTCTCATTGGCACTGGAAATCCCTGACTGCCGAGAAGGCATCTATGCCTGTGATCCTGCCTTGTCTAAAGGAACTTGTCATTGATCTCTTGTGCATAGTGCACTCAGCCATGATCTCTACACCTCCTTCCCCTATAGAGGGCCAATTGACCTTCTGACACCCAGTGTTCTTGAAATCCCTAAAAGGCTGGATCAGCTAAACACCAGTTAAGCCAGATTCCCATTGGACCTCACCCAGATTGTTCCAGTGCTGATAAACTCTCCATTCACTTAATGGCGATTTTGTGCTTTCTCTTGCATTTGTCTCTGAAAATGTCATTCAGGGTAGCCGTCGCCATGGTACAGAGGGCAGGAGAGCACCAAGCGCTGAGGGCTGACCCTCCCTTATTATATAGTATGCTATCTGGATTCTTTAAGAACCCATCCATAGTTCTTGCCAAAAGCCAGTCACAGAATTCCATCTGACACAGCAAACCCACCTGCCTGTGGTCCTCCCTAAGCCTCATGCTTCCAGCTCTTCAAGCCCGAGATGTCAAACAAGCCCTGGGTTCCTGTCTGCACGGAAAGAAGCCAACAGGCCTTCACCTAGACTCTTTGAAGCCAACAGGCCTTCACCTAGACTCCTGAAAATAATCGGCATAAGGGCTTTGCTCAAAAGGGTTTTTCTTGCGCAAGACGGGGTAGCGTAGACAGCCCTGTCTTGCGCAAGAGCCTGTTCCGCAAAATGGTGGATCATTAGCTATGCAAATGAGGCTTGGCAATATTCTAACGCTAAGCCTCATTTGCATAGCTTTGGCGTAAAAGCACGCCAGTGTAGAAGTAGCCTTTATGGCCATCGTAGGAAGAGTGAGAGGCAAATCCTTGCTAATGGGGATCTATGGCTAAGTGAAGATTTGGTATGAGATGGCAAAGGAAGACTTGCTCGCCTCTTAAGGTTTGTTCCATCAGAGCCTCAGCAGCCTTCTTAAAGGTCTCCATGTGCACGTGCAGGGCAGCTACTTGGAGCATTATGCATTAATTCCCTATGCACTAGGAAGTTATCAAAGCTGCAGGTCGGAAGCAGGCCTGCCTTGAGTCTTTATCCTTCTTGACTCAATACACTGGAGTGAGCAACAGCAGAATATGCCTATGCACAATGACTGGAAGGAGAACTTAGTGGGGTTCAATAGGATGTCGCCCCTTTTAGCTCTGGCTCCGCAGAGAAGAGGAGCGGGGCATGGAAGCTCGTTCCACTTTTACACACCCTTGCAGAACCGCATGAGGAGCCTGCAGGGCATGGAGGTGTCGTGCGGATACTTCTGGCCAAAAGACTGAACTTCTCTGCTGTGCCTACGCCCCATCGGCTCAAATGTGCGTGTGGGCCACGCCTCTTGGACTCCAGTTCCCGTAAAAGGTAAGAGACTTCTCATTCGTTTCCTAACTCTGGTTAGCAGCTGAAGTTAAACTGAGAAGCCTTGGGGCCAGAGCTGGTTGATTGGATCTTCACTGCTGTTTTAACCCATTGCTACACGTCAATTAAGAAGGTGAGTGGCGAACACACTTTTTTTTTTCCAGTGTAGACATACCCATAATGGTGGAAGAGCCTGCTGCAGCCTTGATCGGAGCTGGGGTTCTTAGCTCGGGCAGGAGGAGCTCCTGCCTTTCCATCGAAGGGACCCAGTTTATTCCTGACCCGCCCACAGGTGCCATGTCAGTGGGACAAGTCAGAAAGGACTTGGCCGTTCATGTGGAGAACAAGACTGTGCAGGGGCAGAAGAGTCTGCACTTGCTAAGAGTAAAGGGAGGGTGCTATGCCTTGCTGGGAGAGGTTTAAACTCATCTGTAATCGGTAGAGACCAGGGTGAGCAAATTGCACCCCTGCACTCCTGCAGGGTCTCCACACTGTTCTGTGTTGGATCTGGCGCTGGGTGCTGCCAGAACCAGGATACCAAGCTAGGTGGGCCTCGGCTCTGATCCAGAATCCTTGGGTGACTTCCTGTCAGAGAGTTGTTTGCTAGAGTGTAGGTTGGGTAGGTGGTGCATTCACTATCCCATCTGTCATGGATCTACCTCTATCCTAGCTCTGGCCTTCATACTACCTCTCTGAGGAGGTCCCCTAGTTCTTGCCACGCCTATGCATAGGCTTTCTCAGGGGTGAATTCTGCAGCTCTCCAACTCCCAGACTGGGCCTTTAGGCACTGCACCCCCTTAGCCCGATTTCTATCCTTGAGCTATACTGAGACTGCAGCCAAGCTTACACTCCTGTGGAGACTTGTTCCCCTTCAGGAAGCCATGCAGGGCATGTGTGCGGTCAGACCAGGAGCCTTTTCAGATGAACAGAGAGCACTGATGCCACACTAGGGATCCCGCACCAGAGTGTTTAGATCTGCATGGAAAAGCCACGCTTAAGAGAGTCTGTCTGGGCAGAAGCAGCTGCCCCAATGTTCCATGCTCTCCTGGGGTTCATCTTTTGTCTTTGTCCTAGTTCTTCATATGTCCCCTGGTACCTCCTGTGTCCCCGCCATTGTCTCTGCACCCCCTCTGCATCCCAGCTCTTCTCTTGCTTTGGTGATGAGGGTGAAGAGTTCCTGTGTCAGTTCTTGGATCTTCTATTCATCTTGGATCTTCTATTCATCTTGGATCTTCTATTCCGTTCAGTTCTTCCAGACAGCCATTGTCTGCTTGACATACAGGCCCTCCTCACTCCCTGGTGCTGCCAGAGAAGGAACCGGCCCCTTTCTACTCTGTGGGTAAACTGAGTCACACATGGTTCATAGAAAGATGACATTCTTCTCCTCCCTTCCTGCTTGCAGAGGGAATGGAGCAAGATCTGCGCCCTAAAAACCTAGAGATGTTTGAACCCTTTCTGAAGTTGGGACTCCAAGTTCTCCTGCTTCAGTGAAACCACAATTGTCAATGAAACATGCCAGGGCAAGTGTCTCCAATTCCCCAGCCAGTCGGAAAGGTGTCCTAGAACAGCTGCCAATCAACACATGACATACAGTTGTGCAGCAGGGCAGAGCTGTTTTCAAACCCATCCCATCCATCTTCTTCATTAGGTCCCTCACTGCTCCTTTGTCACCTTAAAGTCTTCAGGTGTGAGGTTGTAGTCAGGCCTGACCCCTGCTGACATCTGGCAGAATGGCAGGAAATAGTCTGGGATGCAGTTTGGGGTGCCCTTCCTGCTAGGGTGGGCTAGGAAAAGCCTCTTTGAATCGTTGCAGGGGAGGGGAAATAGGGTAGGTTTTATCTCCCTGCTGAGCTGGACTTAACCCAGCTATAGCTCTGGGTGTCCCAGGGTCAGGTAAGGCAGGGGGACAGTGTGGACGGGCCCTTCTGGAGTTTTCACCCCGGGACTGTGTGTATGCCAAGCCTCCATTTTCTCCCTTGGAAAATACATGGCCTAGCCCGCTCCTCCTGTCCCAGGTGCTGTGATTCGTGGCCTCTTGGCTAAGAGAATCTGCCATGGCCGTGGCCACCCTGTAAAAAGGTGCCTCTGCCATCAGCAGCAGCCTCTTGGCTGCTATGCCCTTCTCTGGGGCTTTTCACTCCACGGCAGTGTTCATACCTCTGGCAGGCCTCCTTCCTGCACATGCTTGGCAGGGACACAGCTGCAGCAAAGCTTAGCTTGGCGTTGGTTTCCCCAGTGTGGGCAGGCAGGGAGGTAACAGTCTGTCACACACTAGGGCTTCAGGGAATTCACAGCAGAACTAGGCAGAACCTGTCTCCTGAGTGGAGATGGGTGGGGTCCTTCCTCTGCCCCACTTCAGGTCAGGTGTCGGTGAGCTTGCCAGCATTTTCCTTGTGTGGCAGGTAGGGGGTGGAAAAGCCCCCTCCCCCCTATTTCTCCCAGCCACTCCATTTGCATTCTGCCTGAACTATGGGCACCAGAGCTTGCCCCGGATTGCAGTATTTGATGTGGTTTTACTGCATGGGGGTTGGCTCCAGTATCCTTCTGCCCCCATAGGGCATCAGCTGGAGCTAAGCCCAGGAGAGTACAACAGGACGTGGGTACCAGCATCCGGCGTGGGGACTCTACCAGTAGATCCTATGCACAAGAAGCGCTGGCTGGGTACCTGCTTTCTCCCACACGGTCACTACACCGCTAATGCTATGAGGATGTAGTACCGGTTGCCTTCCTGGTGGGGTAGATGGAGGATTAGCCCTTCCGTTCTGGGCAGGCCCCAGGAAACAGACTGAAACAGTTTGCCCCTTTCTTCAGCAGATACTACAGCTTTGGGATATGGGGGCTACCTGGTGAGCTGCCCCCTCCAATCCCCTGGCTGGGGTGCTTCCACTGGTTCCTTCTCCCCACCAGGCTCCATGGCTAGGCCAGTCCCCTTTGGGTTTTGTTTAATCACCAGACGTACTGTCCACAGATCCCAATCAGTCTGGTGATGGCCTGTTTTCACATCTCAAGGCCAGGAGCGACCTTTGTGATCATCTGCACAACACAGCCCACAGAACAGCCCCAGCCAACTCCCTAAAGCAGGTCTCTGCTAACATGAAGGGGAAAGGAGTCCAGGACAGCTGGCATTATTTTAAAGAAG
>JANRFK010003594.1:4283129-4294668 GCA_030068395.1 Apalone spinifera | reverse complement strand
CCCCCCCCGACCCCTCTAAATACACCTCAGTCACCCCCTTCCAGGACTGCTGAATATGCCACTCCCTTCCCCCAGACCTCACCAAATATATTTCCTTTCTCTGCTCTCTAAGATTGCTGATACTATGTCACCCCCAGACTGACCTCCCCAGACCTCAAATACATCCCACTGTCCCCTAGAACTTCCCAAAAACACCCCACCTCCAACACATCTCTACTCCACCCTCCTCAAAGACATTTCTCTCCTCCCACCCCTCCAAACCTTTCCCCAATACAGCTCCTTTACCCAATCACCTCACTCTGCCGGCCCCCTGAACATACATTGTTCCCCACAACACCCTTCCTTCCACCCATGCCCCCCCCCCAGTTGTGCCTTACTCCTCCTACCACACCATTACACCAGGACACTTTTCAGGGCTACCTGAGCCACCCAGGTGACTGCCTCCTGGTCACAGCCTGACACCCTAGTAGTCCATGAACCTTCCCAGCTCTGCAGCCCATCTGCAGTACGGCACACTGCTCTGGGCTTTGCAAGCCTCATTGTGTTCCATTGCAGGCTAGCCATCTGCACACACCCACTCCTTGTCTCATTTGGCAGCCCAATGCACCAATCCGCTGCTGTGGGGAAGCAGGGCCCCCAAAGTCACTGGCATCCCCTCAGCTCAGCACTGCCCAGAGCGAAGGTGCCAGGCTGTGTCCGTAGTGAAACCAGATGTAAGCTTAATGAACACAGCTTATGGTAAAGATCTGGAACAGGTGCAAGGAACAGGACTGGTAATGCCAGGTTGATCCCTATGGGTATGGCTACACTGCACTAACAAATCCATACCACTGAGACTGAGAACCAGGTCAGCTGACTGGGATTCATGGGGCTTGTGCAGAAAATGGCCGTGCCATGGGTCTCTTACCACTGTGTAGATGCACCCCAGGGCGTGCACATCTCATACATCGCTGATAGAGGCTGGCAGGTCCGCTTCTGTGCCGTTGTCCTCCTCCCTGTGCTCTGATCCCAGGGCACATATGATGGCACGGATCGGCACCCCTACAGTTTCTTCTTACCTGCCACATGGCCTGAGTCGAATCCTGTGAATCAGCAGTGATCCTTGGTCTTTCAGAACCTGCGGTTATAGAGAGTGTACGTCATTTCGTAGCCTTACTGCTGTCCTGGTTTGAGTGATTGCTACTCTGCCTATTTTTCCCCACAGAGCAGCGCTCTGCCCAGAACCCCAGGATTTAAGAACCAGATCGCCTGCCCCCATTCCTTCTCCCTCAGCAGCAAACACCAGGCCTGCCTCGGTGATTCTGGAGATGCTTGCCCTGTGCAGCATTTGCTGACCCTTCTCTCCGTGCAGATGGGAGTTCTGTTTGAAGGTGAATCTCCTGGACAAGGCAAGGAGATGGCAGTGGGAGCCAGGCTGTGGCCTCAGAGTGTAGGTAGCGCCTCTCTGAGCTCAAGCTTTAAGTAGGGAGGGCACCCATCTGGTTTTGAACCAAACCGTCCCCTTTTGGGGGTTTGCTCCCCTACAGCACTGAGACAAAGCCAGTATTGGCTGGTGGATGCCATTTTAAGTAGCATGGTGCATGCGAGCTCATGCTTGCAAGGGGCAGGCCAATGCACTCCTCAAAATGGCACCCCTCACGCTGCCCAATATTGCATTCACGCTGTGTGTGTGAGGTCCTGCCAGCAGGGGCAGGGCGATGCACTCCTCAAAATGGCGCCTCCCTTGTGGCACGAGTGCATGTGAGGTCACGCCGGCGGTGGCAGGTCCAGGCCATTCCCAAAAGTACCAGCATGCCAGATATTCCAGGAATGCATGAGTGACCACTGGAGCTCTGGGGTTGAGGCTGGGTCTGTTAAGACTAAGAAATCCTCCTCCAGGAGGTCACATGGAGGAAGCCACTTTGTAGAACACTCTGGTGTCCTTTGCTAAGAGGGCAGGGTACCAGTACTTCAGAAACTCAGGACTCAAGGACAGAAAGATACCCTTCCAGAACTGCCTCTAAGAAGAAAAGAGCCCTCCCTTACTTGGTGCAAGTCATGAGTATCCTTGCGTGTGGGTTCTAAGTACCTAAATCTTCCTTTCAAGAAGTGACATCATGAAAGGGTACCCCAATGAAAGAATGAGACCTTTCAAAAAATCTTCATCATGAGACCTTCATCTCTCCCAAGAATATCAACCAATGGTACAGATCTGTTGGTATCAACTCCAGCTCCAACTCCTAGAAACACTGGCATCTGACTGCTCTGTTTGGGCATTCCACCATGGACTTTCCTTGCACAAGACCACCTCAGTCTATAATGGATCCATCCTCTGGTGTATCAGGCTACGTCTAGACTGCAGGCTTCCTGTACAGGAAGCCTTTATTGGAAGAGATCTCCTGCAAAAATTTCTTGCGCAAGAGAGTGTCCACACTGCAAAAGCGCATTGAAAAAGTGATGCACTTTTGTGAAAGAGAGCCTCCAGACTGCATGGATGCTCTCGAAAATAAGCTCTGATTGCTATGCACAGAATGGCCAACAGGGCACCTGTGCTTTTTCCTCTTTTTGAGCAAAAAACCCCCCTCTTCTCCATCCACACACGCCTTTTTGCGAAAGAACTCTTTCACAAAAATACTTCTTCCTCATAGTAAGAGGAATACCAATTGCACAAAAATGCACCTGAGGTGTGGACACTCCGTGAGTTTTGTTGGAAATTGGCTGTTTTTCCAACAAAACTCTAGTGTAGACATAGCCTCAGATCCATTGGCAATAACTTCCAGTACTCCCTGTACTCTGGGTTAAACTGAGACCTTCATCTCTCCCAAGAATATTTTTGCCTTATATTCCTGCAGTCTCCTCTGTTTATCAGTTCAGTTCTACTCAAAGACACCTCTACACCACAGGAAATCAACTTGAAGCCCTACTACATATTCAAGTCGGAGCATTCCTCTTTCAGTACTGCTGGTAAAACATGAGATGACTTGTTTTTCATCAGTGGAATCTGACCTTCTGGACTAGATTTCAACCCCTCAGAGTGAAAGAGAGATCAGTCTGGACAGAACTTCTAGGACGTCCTGGATCCATCCTCCTCTCAGACATCTCTACCAAAGGGACTGATGGTTTCCAGTCCCTTGGGGGGACCAACCCTCCAGCCAGTTGACCCATCATATTGGCCTTACTGAGGCCCTTGAGATCCATGCAGGAATCATTCTGGATCTGTGCAGGAATCATACTTATCACCTTCCCCTAGATGGTACCACAGCCTTGGTTGGGGCATGTGGAGGAGGAATCAAACCGGATGCTACGGTTCCAACGAGAGTGTCCTCCCCCCGTGAGGCAATTGTCCCATTGTCCTCTAGCCTGCCTGATGACCACCACAGGCAGTACCAGGAGCCAGGGACGGCCCGTGACTATAGGCCGACTCGGCCGTCGCCTAGGGCGCCGCCTTCAATGGGGCACCCAGGGGCGCCCAATGATGATGTCACTCCATTGACAGCTGTGCAGGCAGGGGCGCCGATTGCACGTTCTGCTTGGGGCGCCAGCTGCTGCAGCCTGTCTCGGGCCGCTCCTGCCAGGAGCTTTTATAGAGGTTGGTGAGTGGGCTTCAGATCCCTCCTGAGGAGGACCACGACACACCGCATAGGATGTTGGAATGAAGCCATTGGGAGCTTGCTTGTCCCTACTGTGCCCATACCCTAACAAGGGTAGAAAAGCAGTTCTTCATTCCACTGAAAGGGGCCACGTTCTTGTTTACCCACCCAGCACCAAACTCCTCGGTGGTACAGGCAACCAGAGAGCACTCCAGATTAGTTCCCCAGGCCAACTCCATCTGACCAGGGCGATAGCACCCATGCACTCTCAGGGTGGAAGCTATTTTCATCTACCAGCCTCCAAGTTTGAATCGCTAACCACTCAGCCCCTGTTGGAGAAGTGTGACTTCACAAGCTGCTCTACATTTGTGTGGCCCAAGGAGGTCGAAGGCTAGTTCCAAGCCCTCGTCAAGGTAGGCCATTGTAACACCCTCATTGCGTAAATCTAGAGCCATTGCCACAGCCACTGTAATGAGACAAGAGTTGTGGCTTAAGAGCTCTTCAGGAAAGTCCAAAATGCCACTCACTGAGGTCTTGCCTTTTGAGGAATCTTATCATTTCACTGAGAAGACGGATGAGTCACTTCACGCCCTTACGAACTCTAGAACAATCGGCCGCTCCTTGGCCACTTACACCTTAGCCCCAAAGAGGAAACACCATAAGCACAGCTACAGGCCCAGTCGTGCGTCCTCCCCCAGCACCTTTACGAACCGCCATCTAAATGACAGAGGGTTCAAAGAGAGAGCTTCCCGGCTTCTTGACCTCAGCTGCCACCGCTCAAGACCACTTTCCAACCAGGGTTTATTTTGTTGAGATGCTAGAGAACCATGTAGCGCTATTGATTCCCCCCTCCCCCATTGCTCAAACCTTTGGTGGCCATCTTGCCTTCTTTGTGCTCACTGGAGGGCAGGAACAACGGAGATGAGTGGCCTCATTATTGAATTCCTCGTCCCTCTTCTCTGTCACAAGGAGATTCCCTATCAGCAGGCGTTGCTCATAGTCTTGAGACAAAGAGGTTCTACTCCCCAGTCTTTGTTGCTCCGAAGAAACATGGAGCCTCTAGGCCCAGTCTCAATCTTTAATGGTTTGATGTTTTTGTCAGGACTCCAAATGGTTACACGGCTTCAGTAAACCCCTCCTGAGAAAAGGGTATGTGTGGTTCACAGCTCTCTGCATGAAGGATGCCTACTTTGCTGTGGCACATATGAGCCCCACAGAAGGTGCCTTGGGTTTCTGGTAGGACAAGAACTCTACCCGTTCAGAGCACTTCTGGAGTAGCTGCAGCACCGAGTGTCTTCATGAAGGTCTTCTTAGTAATGGCAGCCCACGTGAGATAAAACAGCTACACGATCTTCACATACCAAAATGACTGGCCACTGATGGGCAAAACAGTCAGGGAGTCCAATCACCAGCCATATTCTTACTCTCACAGCATCCTTGGGAGTCCATGTGAACAAAGAAAAGTCCACGTTGCCTCCCCCAAGGATGATAGACTTTAGGGAGGCTACCCTGCTTTTGGTCTCAGCAGGGGACAACGCTCCCGGTGGAGAGAAACACAACTTGATAAGAAAAATCACGCTTGAACCATCAACCACAGTCAAAGGCCACTTTTCCCTATTAGGCCTCATGGCCTTGTGCTTGGGTCATGTTGTTTGCCAGGCTCCGCTTGTTGTCTGCCGTCCTCCTGTCTCTGAACATGCCGTCCTATGAACATTAGGGTAGCTGTTCTCATAGATTTATAGACTTTCAGGAACCATCATGGCCATCTAGGCTAGTGGTTCCCAATCAGGGGTCTGGAGCCTCCCGGGGAGCTGCAACCAGGTTTCTGGGGGCTGCCAAGCAGAGCCAGCATTAGACTTGCTGGAGCCCAGGGCAGAAAGCTGAAGTCCCACTGCATGGGACAGGAGTCAGGGTTCCCGAGTACGGCCATCTGGGGCTGAAACCAAGGCCTGAGAAACTTAGCTGTCTGGGGCCCACTGTGGCATGGGATCTGGGCAGTAGCCTTCTTGTTACCCCCTAATCCTGGATTTTAAATGCAGAACAACAGTTGTTTGGGCACAGCTTGGCTGTGGAGTTTTTGTGGCATGTTGGGACAAGGGAGCTCAAGAAGAACTAGGATGAGGGCCCTGGGTCTAGGCTGACCTCATGCACCTCACAGGCCACTCACCCACTCCCGTAATAGTCCCATAATCTCTGGCTGAGTTACTGAAGTCCTCCAATCATGATAAGACTTCAAGTTACAGAAAATCCACCATTTACTCTAGTTCAAATCAGTAAGATGCTGCAGAAGAAGGTGAAAACCCACCAGAATCTCTGCCAACCTGACTTGGAGGAAAATACCTTCCTGACCCCAAATATGGCGATCAATTAATCTCTGAATGTGTGGACAAGACCCATTCTCCCTGGGAAAGAATTCTCTGTAGTAACTCAGGCTACGGCTACACTGCCATTTTTTTTGGAAGAAGATATGCAAATCGCGCTTCTGATTCTTTTTGCAGAAGAGGTTTTTCCAATATTTGGCCCCGTGTAGATGGGGCCAAATGTCAGAAAAAAAAACCTTTCTCAAGACCCTGTAAAGAGGGTTTTTTTCCGACATTTGGCCCCATCTATACAGGGCCAAATATAGGGGGAAAACCTCTTTCACAAAAAGAATTGGAAGAAGATATGCAAATGTGAGCACGATTTGCATATCTTCTTCCGAAAAAAAGGCAGTGTAGCCGTAACCTCAGAGCCCTCCCCATCCAGTGTCCTGTCTCCAGTCATTGGAGATACTAGCCAATAGCAGTCAGAGAAGGGCCATGTGCCATTGTAGGCAATCTCTTCATGCCATCCCCTCCATGAACTTGTCAAGCTCAGTATTGAAACCAGTTAGGTTTTGTGCCCTTTGGGAGTCTGTTTCTCAACATAACTCTTCTGATGCCTGGAAGCTGCCTCTAATTTTAAGCCTGAACTTATTGGCCTAAGTTCCAGCCAAAGTCAAGGCCCCTTTGCCTGGTGGACAAACCCAGAGTCAGTGCATGTGGAAATCCCTTTTGTTGCATTCACATCTGACTCAAGCAGTGTCACAGATGCATCCCTTACATGATGGGGTGGCCCACATGGGCAGTCACCCTTCACAGGGCATGTGGGCCCCTCAGTCAGCTGAGAGCAGTCCACTTAGCCTGCCTTCCATTCCTCGTGTTGATTCAATATAGCCTCTTCCAAATAATTTTCTTCTATGGAGGCAATCAAGGTGGAGCAAGAGCTTGTCTCCTGTGTGTAGAGGCCCTTAACAAATCGAACTATGTCATCAGGAACTGCATAAAACTCTTGGTAATATACCAATCAGGGCACGGAATTCTTTGGGGAACACGTCTCTGCAGACCATGAATGGGACTTGCACAATTTTGGCCTGAATGAGACACTCTCAGAGGAAAATGCCATACTGGGATTTGTGGGCATCCCAGACTAACAAGGAACTCAAGCTACGCTCCATTGGAACCTCAGTCCTGTGCTTTTCCATGCTTCTCAGACGTCCCTTCGAACCACTGGCCATTTGCTCCATGTCCTACCTGGTACCTTCCTCATGTTTCCAAGAAAGAAGGGAGATGCCCCTCTCTTGACCTCAGGAGAACTTTGGCGTTCCACCATCGAGAATAACACTAAATAGAAAACCATGTTGGGTGTTGGTTGTAGCAGAATGAACACGGCCAAAAGTCTGCTCAAAGCACAGTGGAGTCTGTCTGCATCTTATCAGTTAGCACGTCACCCTTCCCACATGGGGCCACTTCAGCAGCATCACTTTCAGATGTACCTATTCAGGCTTCTGGAAGGCAGCATCTTCTGCAGATGCAGCTGGTGGCACAGGGGTATTTCAGAATCTGGTCCAACAACATCTTTGCACCCTCTTACTGTCCGAGTATTGCTTACCAAGCATCCAAGTGTGGCATACACATTGGGACCGGCACTCGAAGAAATGGAAGTTACTTATCTCTAACTGGAAGTTGTTCAAGAAGTGTGGCCCTGTCTGCTTTCCACTTCCCCTCAGCTGTGGTGGGGGAGATGAACTGGAGGGACATCAGTCGGCACTGCCCTTTCTACCCTCCGTTCAGAGCATTAGAGCAACTGTGCAGATATGCACCTTGCTTGGAACAAATTTCCAGTTTCTGGAGCATGGAACACTTTAGCTCGCTGTCTGCTTTCCATTCTTCTGCTCTTCTCCTGCATTTCTTCACCTGGACACAATGGAACCATTTGGCCTCAGGGCTGGTTGGTTTTCAAGCTATTCTCAGGAGCAGAATATGGATCGGGGATCACACATCTCCAAGAACCTCCAGTTACAGATAAAAGGAAACACAAGCACAACCTGGAGCCAAAATTTATTACCAAGTTCCGTCCAGTCTGATTAGATGTCTCTCCCCCAATGGTCAATCCATCCAGAGACACTCATACTGCAGGATATTGCTCTTGTAATGGATGCCATCTTGCACCCTGTTGTCTTCTCTTACATCGTCTCAAACTTTCGTTTTTTTCTCATAACCAGGTAGTTTCATTAACTTCAGATCAGCCCTAATGGTCCCCTGTTTAGGGTTTTTTCTAGGGGTTCTTCTGTCTTTGTCAAGGCTCAGGCTCGTGTTTGGCCCAGACCAGAAACACAGGGCTGAGCTGGGTTGAAAGATGCTGGTTGTTTGCACACATGATTGAGGTAGAATCATAGAGATGGAAGAGACCTCAGGAGGTCATCAAATCCAGCCCCCTGCCCAAGGCAGGACCAATCCCAGCTGCAACCCACCCTGCCACAGTGCCAGGCTCTATTTACAGCAACATTTCCCCTCTCTCTTTCTTACACTATTTCCTGTACAAACATCCTGTAATTACCACGGTGATCAGTTAGTACTTGGCTTTCGGCAGAGACCCCACGCGACCCTCCTAATCCCCATTGGGGAAGTATCAAGAAGATGGTCAGACACAGGTGTGTAATTTGTCTGTGTCTGCCTGATCATGTATGCCACACACATTTTGCTTTCCCTGTTGCACATCAAGCCAGCCTCAGCCCACTCCCCAATTAAACACCTTGCCGCGATTCTAGCTTGCTCCCCCCACTGAATGCACTTTGTCCCACACCCACAATACATCTTGTTCAATTGTTTACCTCAATAAACACTACCTCAACCCCTGCTCATAATGCATTTTGCTTCCCTCTGCCCTCCAGCAAACCTTGCTCCCCTCACGCTCCTCCCTGACTCCATCTCCAGGTCATTCCCCCCAGACAGCCCTGCCATGCCTCATTCTCCTCAGGGCCTCAGATATAACTTCCTCCCCTCAGATCCCCACAATGCACCTTGCTCCACCCCTCAACCACACCTTGCTCCCCTCCATGTCCTCCAGTGCACCTAGCTCCTGCCATGCCTCCATCTCACTCCATCCCCACCCCCAAAGAAATCTCACTCCCCTTATGCTCCCACAATACCTCCCGAGACACCCCCCTCCCTCCCTCCCACCAACATATCTTGTTCCCCTCATGGACCAGGTCATACGTGGCCAGGTCTAGTGGTTGGAGTTCGAATGCCCATGCCAAGGGGTGAGGCAGATCTGAGTCAAGGCCGAGGGTCGGAACTGGATTACCAGGAAGGTAGAAGCAGAGCTGGAATGGGATGGGCACAAGGCTAGGCTCAGGGCAGGAGGCTGGAGGGGCGGAGTAGGAGTAAGGGTTGGAGAGATGAGCCGAAAGAGGCCATTGGCATGTGTGCTGAGTAACCAGCGAGGAGCTGCTGTTAGGTTTAAGAACTGGACTGCAGGCTTTGTGGTCTGTCCAGAAGCCTAGCTGGCTCATTGGGGCATCAGAAGTAGTGAGCGGGTGCAGCTTAGGGTCCTACCCCAGACAGTACCACCCCTATCAAGAGGGCCTCTCAGTGTCACCAGGACTGGTTTCTTGGGGTGTTCTCTGAAATGCCACAATACATCCAGACCAGGAGATGATTTGCTAGTTCCTGGGACTGCTCGTCTGGGCTGTTACCCTCCAGGTCAACCAGTTATTGGAACTGCCATCTGACTAATTGGGACTCAAGAATTTGCGTACTATATATACTCATTGCGTCCTTGGACTGCTATGGGGCAAGGGGGAGGTTGGGGGCTGGAGGAATGTGGGAAGGGGTTCACTGTGTCTGGCTTAAGAAGGGAGACATGAAATACAGGGTGGATTTGCAAGGATTTGGGTAATTGCAATCTGAAAGTTGCTGGGTTGGTTCATGTCTCAATCTGCAGAGGGCCCAGATTTTGGTGCTGAGGTGCAAGGATATTTAAAATTGCACGTGGACAGTCAGACTTGTCTCCTATGGCAAGGTCAGGGACAGCCAGGCAGTCCTTGGCTGCATGCAAGTGTTCTTTTTGTGCTTGATGGAAATTGTAGCTAGATCTGTGACATCTGGTACTGGACAGTTTGTGGGGATGTCTGGATGGCAACAAAGGGCAAACACCATGGTTGTCAAAAAATGGGCTTTGATGGGTAGAGACATGTGGCATTAGTAGTAAGCAAACTCAGCACTTGGGCGTTGTCCTGGTGATGGTTCCTACGAGGCAATGCAGGTATTGACCGGCTCTGTTTGCCCATGAGTGTGTGGATGATAGGCAGTGGAGAGGTGGGACTCAATCTCCAGAAGAAATTTCTACCGGAAACGGGAAATGAACTGAGGAGAATGGGCTGATACGATGTTTGATGGCCACCCATGGAGATGAAAAATCTTTTCCAGGAAGAGGCAAGCCATTTCCTGGGAAGTAGGGATGGTGTGGCAGGGGTGAAGTGTGCTCTTTGGATGAAGAGGTCAACCACAACAAGGCAGCAGCTCCACAATAAAGCCGATGGAAATGGCAGACTGTGACTGAAATGAGATGGACATGGACTGGAGAAGTTTTGGGCATGGCCAGTTGGTCTGGGCACAGGATCTTAGGTAGTTCTTGTTTGAGGTGTGCAAGAGTGGGAACCAGAAACACTTTATGATTAGGCTCCAGGTATTGAAGTGGCTGCATCATGACATGCCACTTTTGGACATAGCTGTGGTCCTTGGGGTCCTCTGCCATGTCTTGGAGCCTGAACGTGAGGGCTGCTGGGGTGCCAGCATTCTCCTGTTGGCTCATTGGGTAACTAGGTATGAATGAACTCCATTAGGCTGTTGTCTTCTGTGCCATTTGGGTGCCCTTCCACTGAGCTCCCTCCATAACCTGGAGCAAATTCTAGGCCCCATGAAGGTCCAACTTGGTAAAAGCTTTTGCAGAGTGGAGTCTTTTTCTCACCCACTGAAAGTCAGGGGTGGCCCGTGAGCCTAGGCAGACTAGGCGGTCGCCTAGGATGCTGCCGGCCTGGGGTGCCCGATGATGACATCACAGGGCACCCGGGTACCTGATGATTGCGTCATGGCCATTGATGGCCATGCAGGCAGGGGTGCTGATCATGCCTTCCACCTGGGGCGCCAGCTGCTGCAGCCAGCCTCAGGCCGCTCCTGCTGCAAATACTTAGCCTTATGGGACAGGGCATTGACCTTCCTGCTTCTTGCTGCTGGGTAGTAAGTGACTATGAAGTCAAAACAGTGAAGAAGAAGAAGAGGGAGCAGTGGATCTGTTGTTGGTTGAGGTAGAAAATATTCCAGGTTCTTGTGATCTGTGAACACTTCGACAAGGAGCCTGGGCCCCTCTATTAGGTGCTTTCATTACTCACATGCTGCCTGATAGCTCAGAGTTCCTTATCTCAGGTGTCATAATCCTTCTCTGCTGGGTCGAGCTTGTGAGAGTAATAGGCACAAGGGTGAAGTCAACAAATAGGACCCATAATTGCGACAGTAATCTCCCCGGGCGAAACTGGCTGTGTCAGCCTTCATTGTGAGTGGGTTAGCAGTGTCTAGGTGAACTAAGATGAGTGCTGTGGTGAATTGCTTTTTTAGCTAATCAAGGGTATGTCTACACTAGCCCCCTAGTTCGAACTAGGGAGGCTAATGTAG
>JANRFK010003594.1:4205559-4216850 GCA_030068395.1 Apalone spinifera | reverse complement strand
AGGCTGTTAGCTGGTTTTGCCCCATTGTTGCACCTGTTCAGCTGGCTATTTGGGAGTGGGTGTCTTTGAGAGTCCAAGTCCTTAGGGTGAGTAAGGATGGCACTCTGTGTTCTCAGATGTATCCATCGTACATTGAGCCACATCAAACCCCTACTGTTTGCTCGTCCCAGTTTATCAGGCCGTCATGTCTAATGCTAGGGGCTCTGGACAAAGTATAATGGCTTGTGCTACATGGAGCTGATCTAATGATCCTTCCCAGCTGTAATCTGCACGGAACCCTCTCATCCCCCTTTCTGTAACCATTCAGGTTCACACGGAGCCCCCAGTACTGAGTCCCTGAGTTTGGCTGAAGTGTCCCTTCTTGAAAGGCAGCCAGCCCATCGAGCACTGAAGATGTCAAGAGAGGTTGATTCTAAGGGCAAGTCAGCTGTAGGGTGATTAAAAACAAATTTGTGCTTGAGCTCATCTGGCTTCAACCGCCTGCCATTGGTTCCTGATCTGCCCCTCTCTGCCCGCTTATCCACCTCTGTGGGCTTCTGCAAACACTCTAGGGCTATGTCTACATTGCGCATTCTTGCAGACCTAATGAGCCGCCATTTTTGCACAAGGCTCAACTCTTGTGCAAGAGCTGTTCTGCTGCTTATGAATGCGCAATGTAGACATAGCCTCGGTGTGTGTGCGGCTCCTGGGCTCTTAGTGTGATCTTCAAAAACAAATCAAAGTTCCCAGACCTCAGCCTTAGTCCTGAGCAAGTGACTGGCACCTCCAGCAAACTGCTGAGAGCCTTTCACCTTCCATTGGAAACTAAAAGGTTTGTGTGTGCTTCCTGGTCCCATATGGAAGAGGAATACGCTGTAGAGCTATGTCTACACTGGCGGCTTCTTGCGCAAGAACATCTTGGGCAAGGGTTCTTGTGAAAGAAGTCTTGCGCAGAAACACATCCACACTGCCATGCGCGCACTGTGCTTTTGCGCAAGAGCATCCATGGCCGTGTGGATGCTCTCTTGCTCAAGAAAGCTCTGATGGCCATTTTAGCCATAGAGCTTTCTTGCGCAAGAAACCCCTGCCGCGTGTCTACACTGCCCTCTTGCGCAAGAGCTCTTGTGCAAGAGAGCTTACACCTGTTAGAAAAGAGCATAGCTCTTGCGCACGAAGCCCTCTCTTACCATGCCCTACTGTAAATCTTCTTGCACAAGAAGGAGTGGGCAGTGTGGATGCTTTGCAGAAGAACGGCCGTTCTTGCGCAATAACCTGCCAGTGTAGACATAGCCTAGCAGTACAGCCGCTCCCCGAGTTACGAACGAGTTACGGACCAACTCCATGTTTTTGTAACTCGGATCTCATAGAGTTACATGGCGACCGCGCTGTTCGTAAGCGCGGATCGTTGTCGTAACTTGTATCCGCATTTACGACTGCTTTGGTCGTAAGTGCGGATGGTCATGAGTGGAGGTGGTCGTAACTCGGGGAGCAGCTGTACAAGGCATTTTTCTCCTGTATGGTCTAAATTGCCTCCACCATAGAGCTTGTCCTGGTAAAAGTAGATGGGTGAAAAACAGTCACTCAGCCCCCTGGCTGACACCATTTTTAGCAGTGTAAAATCTGGCTGTAGAGCAGGCCCTGCAATAACCTAAAATATTTTCTCTCCTACGGCTGCATCACTGACAGTTTGCAGCTGACCCAACGGTTGGAGTGTGGTAAATAGCAAAGACCAAAGGCAGCCTAGGTGGCTTGGTAAATTGGGCACAAGCATATAAAACATGTTTTAGTATGGCCAGGAACACCGGAATGGAGGGGCTAAGGAATTATGCCTTTCCACATGTTACCCGCCTTTAGTGTGAGTGACAGAGAAGGGACGTGGCCTCAGGGACAAGGGGTGTGGCCTCAGGAGAAGGGGCGTGGCAGGTCCTCCACTTCTAGGGACCTTCTGCCACTCCTAAACCTGGCTAAATGGAAACATGTATATCTAGGAATAAAGGATGCAGGCCGTACTCACAGGATGGAAGTAGGGGGGTTCTGGCTCCGAAAAGATTTGTGGTCGCAGATAATCAGCTGAACAGGAGCTCCCAGTGTGATGCTGGGGCCAAAAGAGCTGCAGCCACTCTGCGATGGGTAAGGAGGAGAGCACTGTGTAGGCACAGAGAGGCTATTTTCTCTCTCTGACACTGGGGCGGCTGCTGCTGGGATCCTGCGTCCAGTTTCACAATTCAGGGAGGATGTTGATAAACTGTAGGAGGGTCAGAGGGGAGCCCTGACATTTTGCTCCTTAAGTCTGGCACTGACAGGCAGGTTTTCTAACCCTTTTAGTTTACAAAAAACTGCCTGATAGTGATAGACTCAAAAGGCAAAATCTAGGTAGCTTAATAAAGAGACCGTGAAGGGTGACTTGGTCAGTCTCTAGGTACCTGAATAGGACACACATGTTTCATAATGGGCTCTGCAACTGAGCAGAGAAAGGAGCGCGAGCCAGTATCTGGAAGCTGAAACTGGACAAGCTCAGACTGACAATGAGGTGTAAATTCTTAACGGGGAGACTAACGAATCTAGTTCCTGCTAAGGTGCATGCCTGCGCGGCCACGCACAAAACCTTTTTCCCCACCTACCCTCTCTGGAGAGCCATGCCACAGTACTCGCGCGGCAGGTGCTTGCTCCGGCAGTCGGGGCTGGCTGAAACGGCGTGGTGAGGGAACCACTGGGGTTAGGGGCCTGCTCCAGTTGCTGGAGTCCTGGCTGGGGCCAGGGAGGAGGTGCTCCAACAGTTGTGAACATGTGTGTTAATAAATTGGGTGCCATGGTGGCACACATCCAAACCAGCGCACGTGACCTCAATATTGGTGCACAAGTATCCAAAACTCACTCCACTCATGGCTGGAAAATCTTAGAGGGAACACTGGTAGCGAAGCATTGGAATAATCCACTAAGGGTCATGGTGGACTCTCAGACGTCTTCTGTGTGAGCTGACTCAGTGGGAAATCTGTTGTTGTTGGTTTTTTTGAGGTCCTACAGAGGGGGCTCAGGATGCCTGTTCAAATCTGATTGCTGGCCTGTAGGTCTCTGAAGGTTGTTACCCTGTGAAACTGACGCTGCTCCCTTCAGGAGTGGCTATTTCTGAACCCTTCCTGTTTGCATTTGCTGGTGCCACCTTCCCATGGTCTGTCCCAAGGAAGGATAGCTTACAGCAGGGTCAGGGGCCACGGACCAAAGAGGAATCATTCGGGGGGCACACACTGGTGGGAAGCAAGCGGTGGGAGTAGGTGCCGAGCCAGAGAGGCCTCCAGCCGGGTTAGAGCAGCAGCACCGGCTCACCCTGCTGGGGCAGAAGGGAAGCCCCAGCCTTGCAGCCCGGATCAAAGGAAGCTGGGGGCCAGCTCTGGCCCATGGGCTGTAAGTTCCCCACTCTGGTTTAGGGGTTGGTGCAACAGTCAGAGACCTGGGTTCAGTTCCTTTACCTGTGAAAAATCCAGTCCTAAGAAGCTTGCCAGGACCACTGGGCTGGAGCGGGGGTACTCAGTGCTGGCCCCCGAGTCCCAGCCTTGCATTCTAACCACAGGGCCATCTTCCTCCGCATGGGCAACTAGTGCCAATCTGAATGGATTACTGGCATTCTTGCCAGCTGCGCGCAGACTTCTGGCAGGCGCGGCCTCCTCCGCCCTTTTCGAACGCTCCTCTCTTGTTTGCCTCTTGCCAGCCCATGATGCACCAGTCCCTGCTGGACTGCCCCATCACCCACTACCTCGGGGCCCCCTTCATGCTGGTGCAAAGCAGCTGGAGAGCACAGGGCTGTTCCCGCCTGTTTTCATCTCATGCCGACGTCACCGCACTTGGGCAGGGCTTAGAGGGGTGGGTGCCTAGAGTCAAGGCTTTCTGGGACTGGCGCATGAGTGAGGTGCGGCTGTGAGCAGTGGATCCTGGGCTCTTCGTTGCCCTAGCCCCAGCGTCCGGGGGAGAGGAAGGGAAGGGGGTTTGTGCCACAGCCCCTGCATCCTCCTTGCTGGAGGGGAGTGACTCCAGCAGAACTGGATTTGCAGCAGGGAGCAGGGTGTTATCACAACAGACAGATGCCTGCCCCAGTAGCACCAGCTGAGCAGTGTCCCTGTTGTGCCAAGCATGGTCTGGATCCTGACTGAGATTCAGCGTTCCACTGTGCTGGGCACTGCATAGACAGCGCCCGACCCCCATATCTAGGTAAAACAAGAGGGGAAACTGAGGCAGAGGGTGGGGCAGCAACTGTCCCAAGCTCACCCAAAAGACAGTGGCAGAGCGAGGCCCAACTCTGGCACCAGTCTTGTGCTTGGCCCACTAGGCTGCTCCCCTTTTCCAGGAAGTAGAATGATGAAGGATTTTGAAGCGTCTCAGTGCAGCAGGAATGCTTGGGCAGCTTCTGGGATGGGGGGCAGGGTTAATCTAATAACTCCGCCCTCCTCCCAAAGCCCCTCCTTGAGTAGTTTGTAGCGGGGAGGTGGGGGTGGGGGAGCTGTGTATCGGTAGCTCCCCCCGGCACCTGGCTGTGAAATGCGTTGGGGGGTGGGTTTCAGGAAAGAGCTCAGTTTAACCCCTCTCCCCCATCCTGCCTCTGCACACAAAGGGCCGAGTCTTCTCAATGGAGCTGGATCCTCTGTTGTGCAAAGGGAGAGCTGGTGCCAAGGCCCATACAGCAGCAGCAAGCCCCCTCGCCCTTGGGGAGCGTGCGTGGTGCAGGGAGCTTCTCCAGGCAAAGAGATGGCTCAACACCCTCCCGCGGTACAACCCAGGGAAGTGCCTGAAGGGGAAGCAAGGCTGGGGCACTCCTGCACTCTCCTATCCCCCAGCTGCCGGGAGGGTCCTGGGGCAGGTTAGGGCTGGTGGGGAAACACATGCGCCCGTAGTGGGGCTGTATTGTACAGGGGGCTCCCAAATGACAGCCCAGAGCCAGACCCACCAGGACCTCTTGGTAACGGGAATCTGGATTGAGCTAGGGTTACCAGGTATCCGGTTTTCGCCCAGACAGTCTGGTATTTGTGCCCCTGTCCAGTAAAAAACCCAGAAAATCCTGGACATGTAGAATGTTTTTCTCGGACTGAAGGCCGGTGGGGACAATCTTCCCTTGCCATGTCTGGTGGGGGAGGAGGGAGCGGAGAGCGTGGGAATGTAAAGGTGCAGTGACCGTTTTTTCTCTCTCTCTTTTTTTTTTTTTTTTTTGTGCTCAACAAGTTTGGTCCCCCGTTGTTGTTTTTTGTTTTTTTTTCTCAACCAATTTTTTTCCCGCCATATTTGGGATTTTTTCTGAAAGTATCTGGCAACCCTAGATGGAGCTGGGAGTGGCAGGATTAGTGGGAGCTCCCATGTGGTAAGAATGGGCAGAGCAGCCTGAGGAGCCGGAGAAACTGAGCTAAACTCAGGGTCTGTCCGTGCCCAGCAGCCTTGATTCCCCCCTTCGCCCCTCGAATCCAGTCCATCCTGCCTTGTGTCTCAGCAACAGCATGTATGGGGCGGGGGTCAGGTCAGTAATCGTGCTGTTGCTCCATGGGGTCAGTGGATCTGCAAGCCCATCTGTAACCCTTTTAAGAACTTTTGGGGGGGACCCCAGTGCACTGGCTGGAGTATTTAGGGCCCAGCCTTCTGTTGCCTGGCTATGGCAGGGGAGGGTTGGCACAGAGCCATGGCAGAGCGAGTAAGCTGGTCTCAGGGGTTTGCACCTGGCATTTCTCATTGCCCTCCTCTGGGTGGAGGGGGGATTCTCCATTGTCTTCTGGTGAAAAGGGGCTAGCTCCGGGCAAACCTCACACCAACCCAGTGCAGGCCTGTGTCCCTCACAGCTGAATTGTGGAGACAGACCCGGCCTTAGGGCAAGGTGAGCAAGGCGGCTGCCTTGGGCCATGGGCCTTCAGGGCCCCGCCTGCAATTGATAACAAATTGTGGGGTACAAGCTGCCAATCAGATTTCCTGTGCTGTGCAGGTCTTGGGTTGTGCTAAGTTGTTTTAGAATTGTTCAGTGATTAAACTGTAGAGCTACAAGCATCTTCAATGCATAAAAAAGGCTTGACGAGATTATTTCTTATTATTTCTCACTTCACAAACTCCGTAATTTAGCACAGATATGAAAACTAAATTATTTCAGTTATGTGGTTGTTTTATTTTGCCACACCGTGACCCTATGTAAAACTTCCAATAGAAGTCAGGTCTCAAATAAACGCTGGGTCTCTAATACAAGCTGGTGGTCTTGGGCGGTACGTACTAATAGGGTGTGTCTAGATTATAGGGATTTTTCAAAAAAAGTGGCCTTGCGTCTAGACTGCTGCTGCGTTCTTTCAAAAGTAAATCAAAAGAACGTGGCAGTTTTTTCGACTGCGGAAAACCTTGTTTTACGAGGAAGAATGCCTTTTTTTGAAAGTGCTCTTTCGAAAAAAGGCACTATGTAATGCAAACTGTGCTTTTTCGAAAGAGAACATCCAGACTGCCTGGGTGCTCTCTTTCGAAAAAGCGGCTTGCTTTTTCAAAAGTACTGGTTGTAGTCTAGGTGCTCTTTTTCGAAAGAGGCGTGTAGTCTAGACAGCCATAGATGCCTGGTCCCTAATACAAGCCGGTTCTCTATAGAGGCTGGGATGTCAGCAACATGTCATGACACCAGCCTATTGAAACACGGAGTTGACGGAATCGTCTGTAACTGTATTGAAAATGGTCTCAAGCTGCAGAAAATTGTACAAAAACTTCCAAAACCGAAACATTTACCTTCAATACGAGTCTTTTACTCTGTTAGACACTGGGAGCACTGACCAGATGTTTTAATGGATACGGGGTTGTCAAATAAACGCCGGGTTTCTAATACAAGCAGGAGGTCTCAGAAGGTTTGTACTTATAGATGCTGGAAGTTTTATGGCGGTGTATAATGACCTCATAGTGAGCAGTAAAAGCATGGCAGATGACATTGAAATAGACGCCAGTTGACATTTTTCTTACATCGCGAGAGGTTGTGGAATATCCAGCGAGTGATTTGTGCTGCCCGGGCTGGACTCTGTCATCCCTCAACTGGGTTTGACTTAAATGAGAGTATCTACCAGCTGAGCTCTGCTGTCAGCGTGCTGCCTTGGGCCCCGCAAACTCTTTGGCCGGACTTGTGTGGTAGGGCCCTTATAGGCCTGCCGCTGGCTGCAGCCTGATGGAGTTCAGGCATTGTGGGTCTATGCATGGGTTTGGCTCCAAAAGCTGCTAGTTCAGTCCTTGCAGCGTGCGAGAGCTGGCACAGCCTCCCTCCTGGAGCTTATGTTCCCCAAGAAGCCAGGAGCTTCATGGAATAAAGGGAAGTTTTGCTTGGGTGGACAGGTGCCTCAGAATGGGGTGTATAAGGGGAGGGGCTGTGACCAAGGGGGGGGGGGGGAATGCCTGTTGGGGGAGCCTGTCAACTTTCAAAACCTAACATTTTTTCCCTTGTAATAATGTAGCATGTCTGACATTGCACGTGGAGCAGTGTTGTCCATTGAGTAGAGCAAGGCGAGCAGGTGTCAGGGCTCCTGGCTTCTCTCCCCAGCTCTTGGAGGGGAGTGAGGTCTAGGGATTAGAGCGGGGAGGTAGGACCCCTGGGTTCCATTGCCATCTCTTCCATGATGCCCTGTGTGACCTCCTAAGTCCTTCCCCCAACTGCTGTGCCTCAGTTTCCCTATTGGTGATATGGGGATAATGAACCTGATTCTTGGAGGCTCCAGGAGCTAATGACTCCAAATTGCTGGGCTGAAAGGGTCTCTGCAGGGCAGAGCGTGAGGGGGATGTAAAGCAGCCAAGTTTCCTGCCCTGAGCTGGGAGGGGAAGACAAATGCCTTGAGAAGCTCGGCAATTTAAGAAAGCCTCATCTTTGCTTTACTCCTCCATTGCCCCATGGAGAAACTGAGGCATGGAGAGGGAAAGGGACTTGCCCAGGAGCAGAGTGAGAATCAGGGGCAAAGCCAGGAATAGAAACCAACAGTCCTGATTCACCCTCCCTCCCCCCATTTAACCACTAGACCCCACTCCCTTCCTACAGCTGGGGAGGGAACCCAGGAGTCCTGAGGCCCACCCTGTTTTCTCCTTATGCTCTGAAAAGTACTGCACAAACCATTTAACCCTGTGAGTGCTGGAAAGCAGCTGTGGGGCCCTTTTCCCCCCAGAAGTTACATGCCCTGGTTCTTGGGGACATCCTCCCCTCCCCCAAATCCCTCTCCATGGGCATGCATTTCCCATGCAACGTTCCCTAGAAACCCATCCTGCCTGACATCCTCCCTGCCAGGCATGAGGTTGGAGGGACAATAGCTGGGGGTGTGCTAGGGCTGGGAGAGTGGGTGGGGAGAGAACTGAGGGGGAACAGCTGCCGGGAAGTAGGCATCTCTGCAGTCTCAGAACAGCTAGAACTCCCACTGGGTCCAGCACAAACCCACCACTGCCTGGCTAGTCAAGGCCGGAGAGTGTGAGTGCTCCAGCCGTGACTGGCTTGACTTGGGCACCACCAGCCCAACCCGGCAGAAGGCAGGGCTGAGACCAGCTCAACCTGGCTCCTACAGTCTGGGATATTGGACCTTGGAGGTTGGGGGGCAGGGGAGGCCCATATGCAGGCCTGTCAAGTCAGCTGGGCCTCCAGCAGCACCCAGTGCCTGCACTGATATGAGAGGCAAGCCGGGCTGTGTGCTACCCTGCTGTGTGTGTGGGGAGGGAGGGTCTGAATGTGGGTGAGGGTCTGTAATGGGGGAAGGGCTCTTCCCCACAAAGGAAGAGACTGACTGGGGGCCTTGAGGATGGTGGGGTCTTTGGGAGCTTCCAGACCTGAGACCCAACCCTTCCCCTGTGGGAATTTACTTGGCGGGGGGGTTCCTGTGTGATGCAGAGACACCATGCCCACCGTGCTGGGCCCAAAGTACAGTGATGGGGAGTTTAAACACTCTAGACCAGGGGTCCCAGTGCGGTGCCCGTGGGCACCATGGTGCCCGCCAGGGCATTTATGTGTGCCCACCTAGTGACCAGGGCTGGCCCGAGCCATTCTTGCGCGGCCCCACCCCCGGGCACCCGGCAGCCCCAAAAGGTTGGGGACCACTGCTCTAGACCCATGGGGGACATAACAGACTCACTTGGGGCCTGGCATCACCCCTCCAGCAGCAGTAGTGAGCTGATATCCTACCCCCAGACCAGCCACCGGGGGAGCCAGGGCATTTACATTGCCGCTGGATGGAAAGCTGATTGGGTGGAGCCTGCAGTGGGCACAGCAATAGCAGTGGGTGGGGCCACAAGAGAGGATGTGGTGTGTCAAGCCCCTCCGTAATTATAGGGCCCTGATCCTGCTGTCACTGCTCACCCCCATGTCTCCATCTCACTCAGGCCTGCAACACCTGAAGTTACCACACCTATTTATTAGGTGTATTGTGGTAGCACCTGGGAACCTGAGCCATGGACCAGGCCTCCATTGTGCCCGGTACTGTACATTATTATTGCAATTAGGTATATTACGGTAGCCAGGACAATGGCGAATTGGGCCCAGCTCCATGCCGACAGGCCTGGGGTCCCCTAAGATTTGTGGGTCTGGGTGATATGGCCGAGAGGCACTTGGCTATAGAGACCACCGGGGCAGCAGGAAGGGGTGGTGAGCAGTGTTCCCTCTAATCTTTTGCCATCCATGTGCAGAATAAATTTTGCTAAATGCACCAAGGCATATGCAGATGTGCACCACCAGTAGAAACACAAACCTAGCTGTGGGTGCTCTTCTAACCAGCCAGGTGGCATTGGAATCTCTCCTGGGTGGCCAGCTTCCAGGGAATGCTGCTGGTGAGGGAATCCAAGCACTTGCTTTGGAAAAAACACATCCCCTCTCTCAAAGGCTGCTTTTGCCAGGCCGCAGCTACTTTAAACTGCTGCCAACCCCTGGTGGTTCCCGGAGTTATCTGACAATGTCCTGACGGCTTTCTTTTCCTTTGGCTTCTTCTCTCTACCGGGTCCACGGGGGTGGGGTGGGCAGGGTCCAGAGTCCCCTGTGCCCAGCAGGACGTGCCGCTTTGCAAAGAGGCTCTGAATCACCACTGGCAAATTCTGGCCGGTCCTCCTCTGTCCAGGGACCTGAAACGGAATATGTTGTGTGACCCCATCAATGTGTCGGCCTTGATCACTGGCTCCCATGAGCCAGAGGGAATTCTGTCCAGGAGCAGAGGTGGGGGGAGAGGGAGCAGATCCCAGTAGTGGCCCAAGGGCTGGTGCAGGGGGCATGGCGTGGATCATTTCAACCCCCCCCCCATTAGCACAGGTATGTAGCTGCCTTAGCTTGCATCCCTGCTCTAGTTGACCCTACCCCTCTGTCTGCCCTGGTCCAGTGCCTCAACGTGCCCCTCCTTGCCAACGTGGAAAAGGGGAGGGTTTTCTGTGACTGAGCTGCTCCTGAGATAGAGGGTGGTGCTTATATGTGCCCACCTCCAGACTTCATGCCCCAGTCTAGCTGTCTCCAGGGGCTACAGGGCAGCTGTGAACCTTGCCCTGGGAGGGGGTCGAACAGGGACCTGAGTCTGCTAAACTTAATGAATTTAAACTAAATGGATCCCCCTCCCCCCAGGCAGAGGGATGGGGCAGCAGGGCTGGGACGAGGGAGTTCTGTGCTGCCTGCTAAAAATAGTGGTGGCTGGAGTTGTTAGAGGATTTTGTGTATGCCTGGTCCATTATCCCATTGTGTTTCTGTCTCCAGCAGTGGGGGTGCTAGAGCTGGTATTAGAGTAGGGGAACCAGGCTTATGGGGAAGGTTGTGGAGTTGCCTGCCCTACAAAAGGATCAAAAGCTTGTTTTGGGGAGACTGTTTTGCAGCAACTTAATAAAGGGCTGAAATTCTGAGTGGGATCATAACAATAGCCGCAGGGCAACTTAATAATAATAATGTCTGGCCTGGAACATCTTTTAACAGGTGCGGAGCCTGCCAGCAAAGAGTTAAGTGGGTATTATTGACTCATAGAGGCAGGTGGCTGTTTATAAAAGCGCTTTGGGAAGAGAGGACTGAGGGGGTGGGCTGAGCACTTTGCAAAGAGGAACTTTCAGATGTGGGCTGTGTTTGTAGAGCATAGTGGGATGGGTGCTTGCTCACACATGATTACAGATCAAATGTCAGTGATATTGACATGGTGAGTTGCGACTTGTGTTGTACAATCTCTGATCCGCATCCTGTGGGAAGATGTAATAGACTAAGCTTTTGGTTCATGCTTTATCATGGGGTAAGAATAGTGTTGAGCAAGAGAAGATATATCTTGTGTCTCTGCTTTACACATCTCAGTTTATCCTAGAGCTGCAGGAAAAGTGCTCTAGAGTCTCTCTGTGAACAAAATTCA
>JANRFK010003594.1:4185224-4198939 GCA_030068395.1 Apalone spinifera | reverse complement strand
GGGGGGGGGAGTGGAGGGGGTGTTTGGTATTTTTGGTTCAACCATCTGGCAACCCTAGGTCCTATGGATGTGGGGGATGAACCAATCAGGGTGCAGAGACAGCTCTTTCTGAGCTGAAACATCTGCCCTGAAAAAAAACAGGATATTTCATCTTGTCTGGACAGAGAAGGATGGAAAAGGAGGCCATGTCTGGGGAAACCTGGATGCGTGGTAACTCTGATATAGTTCCACTGGTGGGAGTCCTTGCCCAGACACAGTTATACCAAGACGAAATTGCTTTTTGTCACTGTAGATCATTCCCTTCCCTGGATAGAGTACTTCAGAGACCTGGGTTCAGGGGCTGACAGACTTGCTGGGCCCTTGGGCAAGGCGAGGGGCAGCTCCATGTCCCCAGAAAGAGCAGGGCCCTGGGCGGTTAGGTGGAGCTGGTGGCTAGCCTCCCCCAAGCAGCCTTCAGTGCCTCGTGGGACTCCAACAGCGAATTAAAGGACCTGGGGCTCAAACCACTGCCACAGTAGCAGCAGTTAGGAATCCTGGGCCCTTTTTAATCGCTGCCCCCCTCCCTTAGGCCCAGCTTGGCCCCTGGCCTGCTGGGTGACCTGGAGCAAGTCAGTTCCCCTCTGTGCCTGGGTTTCCCCATTTGTAAAGTGGGGATCATGATTCTGCCTTGCTTTGCAAAGCGCTTTGAGATCTGCTCATGAAAATTGCTATAGAAGAGCTAGGGAGTAATATACCCTGAGTCTATGATCACTCTACAGCTGTTGTGCCTCTTGGAATATGCTGACATAGTTAAAACAGTTTTCATCTTTAGACAAAGCATGTGCCATCTCCTGATTTTAGGGCCCAACTTGTGATTTTTAATGCTGGGGTTGGTGATGCTGTGTATTTTAAATCCCTTCCCGACAGTCCCACTCAGTTGGGGCAGTTTTATCACTGCAACGCTACACTACAAAGCTAAGGCCGCGTCTCCACTTGCTGGATGATCAAAGTGCTGGCAATTGATCCTCCAGGGTTTGATTTAGTGGGTCTAGTAAAGACCAACTAAATTGAATGCTGAGAGCATCCCGGTCGGCGCTGGTACTCCTCGCTGTTGCGGGGAGTAAGGGAAATTGACAGGAACATTTCTTCCACTGACCTCTAGCTGTGGGGCTGTCCCAGAAAATTGGTGCAAGGTATGTCGACTCCAGCAACACAATTCCTGCACCTGGAGATGCGTATCTTGCTTCGATTTTTCTCTGCGAGTGTAGATCTGGCCTTAGTCGACCTCAGTTATGTTGATATACAGCCGTTGCAGGTATTAAATCGCTTTTGCACATCCACACTATGTTCCTTGTGGTATAGGGTGACCAGGTGTCCCGCTTTTAAAGGGACAGTCCCATACTGAGGATCTGTTGCAGATGTTTTGACATTTTCTGTCTGCCATCCTCCCCCCATCAATACTGGCAGGTGCTATTTTTAGTCGGATCCCTGCTTGCCAGCAGCCCACCTCTAAGCTGTGAGTGGGGGCATCCAGGGCCAATGATCGGGGTGGACGCACAAGGCTGGTGGCAGGGCAAAGCTGCAGCATGTGGGGCCACACAGTGCTGGCCTCTCCACCCCTCAGGTAAGGTCTGGGCAGGCAGGGGCTGCAATTTCTGGTCTGTTCACACTTTGACCCTGGAGGCTCCACAGCAGCCCTTAGGGCAGAGGCTTAGCCACCCTCTTTCTCCTACCCCCCACCTTGGGTCCTGTCCCCCAGGGGGCATAGGGCTGCTCTGTCCCTGAGGCACCCAACCCAGCTGAGCCACCTCTCTGAGCGGGTTCGCTGAAGCCCCTGCAGCCAGGTTCCCTGGGCCCTGGTGCACAAGGCATCCTTCAGGCTTGGCCCCTTCCTGCCCAGGCTGTAGCCAAGGGGTGACTCTGGGTTATGTCAGTGGCCAGCAGCAGCCTGGAGCTGTTAAGCCAGTGTAAGGGGGAGCTGCCTTTAGGCACTGTGCAGGCAGGAAGAGACAAGCTGCTTCCAGCCACTGGGGAGTGGGGGTAGCGTGATGAGGTCTGCAAAGACACAGCCCAGGTCATCTCTCCCCCTGTGGCTGGGTGCTGCTGGGGGTGGCGGGCTGTGATCCTACGCGCCCCCCCGTGTGTTGCCTTGAGAAAACATGGAACCATATTGGGGGCCCAGCCAGGCCCAGAGGGCAGAAAGTGCCTGGCAGGGTGGGTGGGGTCGGTCAGTCAACCCCTCTGTGTGAAAGAGCTGGACGGGAGCGTGTGTGTGTCACCCCTTCCCATGTGAACCCAACAGCTTAAAGATAAGATGGTAAATCAAAGACTCTCTCCGCAGCGTTTCTTTTCGAAACGCTCAGTCCACTCGAGGCTGATTTGAACATTTGTTCTGTGTCATTCTGATTGATTGCCCTTGAACTCACTTGACAATGAGTCGTTTTACCAGGTGTCCCGTATTCAGCGTAGGTCACCCCATAGTGTTGGGACCATGTGCCCTCATCAGGGCATTCAAACCAAGTGACCTGCCAGTGTGGGGCATTATGGGATAACTCCTGAAAGCCAGCGACTGTCGATGTCAGCAACGCAGTGTCTACGCTGACACATAGACCTAAGCGCTATGCCTCTCGCCAAGGCAGAGTTAAGCCAGCGTAAGGGGGTGCAACGTTTTGGGGAGAGGCAGTGCAAGGCAGCTTACATCCACCTATCTCTGGAGTGCAGACCAAGCCTCAGCCTAGCTACGCTGTGTGGTTGTGGGTTTGGTTTAGTGCTCGGGGTTTCGCAGCTGCGCCACTGGGACTGGAGTTGTTGAAAAGGGAATAAAAGCTTCAGAGGGGCAGCCAAGTTAGCCTGTAACTGGAAAAACTTAAACCCAGAATAGTCTAGCAGCACCTTAAAGCATGAGCTTTCATGGGTACAACCCACTTCTTCAGATGACTCAAAAACAGCTGATGGACACATGTTTCTGTTTCTACTGGAAAGTTAAAGGGACAAACCCTGCTCTTCTGAACATGGTGACAGATTGTCAAAGGTCCTTAGACACCTCAAGCCACAGATAGACACCTGATGGGGTTTTCAGACATCTCCATGGGAGTTAGGTGCTCAGGTGCTTTTGACAATTATACTGGAGGCTTAATACGGTCAACCTTTCCGAATGATTGTATCTCTTTCAGGAGTCTGTTTGTCTTACCTATCCCCAAGTTTTACCTCATTTAAAAACTATGGGCTTACAAAATCAGACATAAAAATAGAACTGTCACAGCGTACTATTACTGACAGATTGCTGGCTTTCTCATTTGACTGTATATAAAATACATTGAGTGGAATATAAATAGTTTCCTTATGTTCCAGTGGATAGTATACAGAGCAGTATAAAGGAGAGTAGCAAAATACACACCCTGGACTTCAGAAAAGCGGATTTTGACTCCCTCAGAGAACTGATAGGCAGGATTCCCTGGGATGCTTACATGAAGGGGAAAGGAGTCCAGGAGAGCTGGCAGTATTTTAAAGACGTCTTATTAAAGGCACAGGAAGAAACCATCCCGATGTGCAGCAAGAAAATGGTAGGCGACCAGATTGGCTTACCGGGGAAATCCTTGGTGAGCTTAAACACAAAAAAGAAGCTTACAAGAAGTGGAAACTTGCACAGATGACTAGGGAGGAGTATAAATATATTGCTTGAGAATGCAGGGGAGTTATCAGGAAGGTGAAAGCGCAATTGGAATTGCAGCTAGCAAGGGATGTGAAGGATAACAAGAAAGATTTCTACTGGCATGTTAGTAATAAGAGGGTGATCAGAGAGGGGCCCTTACCGGATGAGGGAGGTAACCTAATGACAGATGATGTGGGGAAAAGCTGAAGTACTCAATACTTTTTTTGCCTCTGTCTTCATGGACAAGGTCAGCTCCCAGACAAATGCACTAGACAACGCAGTATGGGAAGGAGGTAGACAGCCCTTGGTGGAGAAAGAACAAGTTAGGAACTATTTAGAAAAGCTAAACATACACAAATCCATGGGCCTGGATTTAATGCATCCAAGGGTTCTGAAGGAGTTGACAAATGTCAGTGCGGAGCCTTTGGCCATTATCTTTGAAAACTTGTGGCAATTGGGAGAGATCCCGGATGATTGGAAAAAGGCAAATGTAGTGCCTCTCTTTTAAAAAGAGAAGAAGGACAATTCAGAGAACTACAGACCAGTCAGCCTTACCTCAGTCCCCGGAAAAATCATGGAGGGGATCTTCAAGGAATCCATTTTGAAGCACTTGGAAGAGGGGAAAGTGATCAGGAATAGTCAACATGGGTTCATGAAGGGCAAGTCGTGCCTGAAGAATCTGATTAGCTTTTATGATAAGGTAACTGGCTCTGTGGACGTGGGAAAGTCAGTGGATGTGATATACCTTGACTTTAGCAAAGCTTTTGATACGGTCTCCCACAATATTCTTACCAGCAAGTTAAGGGAGTATGAATTGGATAAATGGACTGTAAGATGGATAGAAAACTGGCTAGACTGTTGGGCCCAATGGGTAGTGATCAACGGCTCAATGTCAGGTTGGCGGTTGGTTTCTAGCAGAGTGCCCTAAGGATCTGTTCTTGGACCGGTTTTGTTCAACATCTTTGTTAATGACCTGGATGATGGGATGGATTGCACCCTCAGCGAGTTTGCAGATGACACTAAGCTAGGGGGAGAGGTAGATACGCTGGAGGGCAGGGATAGGGTCCAGAGTGACCTGGACAGATTAGAAGATTGGGCCAAAAGAAATCTGATGAGGTTCAACAAAGAGAAATGCAGAGTCCTGTACTTGGGATGGAAGAATCCCAAGCACTGCTACAGGCTGGGGACCGACTGGCTAAGTAGCAGTTCTGCAGAAAAGGACCTGGGGATTACAGTGGATGAGAAGCTGGATATGAGTCAACAGTGCGCCCTTGCAGCCAAGAAGGCTAATGGCATATTAGGGTGCATTAGGAGGAACATTTCCAGCAGATCCAGAGAAGTGATTATTCCCTTTTATTCGGCACTGGTGAGGCCACATCTGGAGTATTGTGTCCAGTTCTGGGCCCCTCACTACAGAAAGGATGTGGATGGCAGGGGGCTGGACTTGATGACCTCCTGAGGTCTCTATGATTCTATAAACAAATCAATCAATGTATGAAATTTTAGTTTGCACTGACTTGCGGTTCCTTTTTATGGAGCCTGTTGTGAACATAGGCAAAAATTTAGATGAGTTGATGAAGACCTCTGCCTATCCCAGGGGTACATGTACCATGAGTTCAGGACCACTGGACTAAAAGTGCCTATGTTTATGTAGGGTGGATTGTTTTAAATCACCAAGTGGAACACTGCAATTTAAAGCCTTGATTATAGTCATCTTATTCATTCATACTTTAAGTATTTTCTAAACAAAGGGTCATTCTTGTTGCCTGTTAGCACCATTAAAACATGTTGATTTACAATGAAATTGCTTTTACATTAGCAATGGTACATCTTTTTGCTACCTTGGAGGGTATGTTATATCTATATAACTTTATTTAAGCAATTTATATAGCTTAGTCTTTTCAAATTCTGATTAATTGTACAGTTTTAGTATATTGGAAATGGTGAATGATACTGGTTATTTGCTAGATAATTAACTTTTTGCTAATGATTTGTCCAGCACATTAGAATGGTAACTGGAATTAAATTGAACACACACAATCACATATAAAATGTAATTAAACAACCCCTTAATACAGTGCTACATATTGTATCATTTATAAAGCTCCACCTCAAAAGTTAGGTGTTTTTACCTTGATTCTTTCTTTATGTGGATTCTTTCTTTAATTCAATAATTTTGATAGAGGCTTATAAATTCAACATATTTCTTTTTTTATTTAAATGCTTTAAGAGATTATACATTTAGACAAAACAAATGTTGCATTCAACTCAGATTTCACTTCAAACAAGCTTGTTTTTAAGAAAAAAACCTTTGAAATTGAAATTTAAAAAATCAAATTATTTTTATCCTCCCTCCCCCAAAAAACTTTTTTTTTTAAACCTGCACTCTAGATTTGCTCTTAAACGGTCAAGGGAACAAATAACCAAACTTAGCTGGGTTTACTGTCTCAGCACAAAGTAGAACAATAGGAAAAGAAGTGTGTTCATTTTAAACAGAAAGTGAGCTTCAAAGATCTGCATTTCAGATAATAGTATTTATAGTCTCATCTTTACAAGTTACAAAACTCTTTACCCCTCCCTCCCTGCCCCCAAATCCACCCCATCAGTGTGGAACAGTTCCATAACTTGGTTTAGTTCTGCACTTTGCATATTTCTGCTTTGGATACCACCTTGGGAAAGAGTTGAGGGTTGAGGTAGATTCCACCCTGCACTGGGACACGGGGCTCATGTGTCTTGGCTTTTACAGGCTTCTTATTTTCAATGCCAAAACTGACCTCAGCTTTGCAGATTGTGGGGGATACTCACATGGGTGAACAGGACTGTGGAAGGAGCATAGTAAGTAACTCCCAGAGTGCCCATTAATGTGGCATGTACTACACCTAACATATGTCACGTGTATTGCTCTCTGTATTGCTGTTAATGTTTGCGAATGCGTTCTAGTGGGAGCTAGCAAACTTTGAGTCGAAGGTTTTGGTGACTCTATTTTCCACAAGACAATTCAAAATAACTTTTGTCAAAACATCGGCCTTTTTTTCTCTTCCCCCACTCCCCGCTGTCTCTGGGTTGAAACTTTTCAATATGGAGAAATTTTTGAACCACCCCTCCATTCCAAATAAAATATTGGAATTTTCTTTGGGACAGACGTACTCTTGTCCAGACAGCTGAATATACGTCCTGTTCCCCAGCACAGACCAGCCAGGTGTGTGTTTGTGGAACAGGGGTTTTGGGGAGGGCAAGCTCAGCAGTCAAAGCACCTAGGAATTTGGGGAGGCGAGTTCTCTGCCCCACGGGATGCATTGTTTTTTCTGTGCTGAAATATTCTAGCTGCTTTCAGAGACTGGGATTCAGGCTGGCCTGATGCTGAGCAGAGAGGAGATGCATGCTGTAGATCCACACAGTGGTTAGGGGCTGGGCTTGCAGTCAGCCCTGGTTGGAAGGAGCTCCTCTTAAACATCTGCATTGTCCTCTTTGCCATCCTTCCGTCACACCCTGCTCTGCCAGGATGTGCAACCTCATCTTTGGCTGATTGTTTCCTTGTGCCAGTCTCCAGCTGCCAGTTCCTGTCTTATACTGGGAGCTCTCTGGGGCAGGGCGCATCATCTTATTTGCTATTTGTACAGTACTTGGCACACTGGGGGCCTGGTTCGTGACTGGGGTTCCCAGGTGCACCTGTAAAATGTTTCTATTGCTATTATGTGTATTACGGTAATGCCTAGACACCCCAGGATTTACCAGGACCCTGTGGGGCTAGGTGCTGTACACCCCCAGATGCTACCGTAACACACCCAATAGCAATAAAAGTGTAGAGCACGTAGCACCATAGTCTCCTGCTCTATCACAGGGGCACCTGGGTGCTACCATAATACTTCTAATAGCAACAGTGCACAGTGCCTAGAACCATGGGGTCCTGGTCCATCCTGGGGTGCCTAGGCACTGGAAGCTGGGTACATAATTCCATTGGTCTGCTTGATTCATTCAAGGTCACTCAGCAAGTTGGGAGGAGAACCCAGGAATCCTAACTCCCTGTTTCTGGCTTCAATCATGGGACAGTATGGCTGGTTCCCTTATCCCCCTTAACTGGGCAAACTGGGTTATGATCTCCTACATATGGCTTTTTGATGGTCAGGGTTTATTCAAGCCCTCTTCCTGCGGTCGTGTAATCTCATCATGCCCCCATTGCTCAAGCTGGATTTTTTTTCCCTTTCTCTCACAGCAGGAAATCGGAGCCGATCTTCTCCCGTGCCCCTGCTGGGTACCCCAAAGAAGGCCCCTATCGCCCTATTTATATCATCCCGGACCAGATGGAGCCGTGCATCTTTGCCACCGAGGTAACGAAGACACATGGTGCGCTTGCGACTTCCCCTCCCCCTTGCTCATTCCTCACCACCCCTGCTGCTCACTGACCCAGCCAGCCCTGCAAACCCATATGCATCCACAGCGCACGCTCCCGCTCCCGCTCCCGCTGCCCCAGCCCCACCCTGCGCCGCGGGCCCGCTCCTCGGGGGAGGTGGGGTGGCATGCATGACCCCGAGGTGCATGAAGCTAAGGCGAATGGGGGGTGATTGCAGGGGGTTGCTGAGGCAGCTTGAGGGCAGCCGCATTGCATGCTGGCAGCAGCGCTCCCTGCGGGTGGCCGAGTATAAGCTCATCGCTTTCCTTTCCAGGTGTTTTTCGGGCAGAACGCAAAGCCGGCTGCTTGTACTGAATCCCGTGGGTCGGGTTGGGATGGCTTGGAGCCGCTGCAGCAGCAGAGCTGTGGTACCTGGCCGGGGGCGTTATATCTCCCTGATGCCCCCGGGGGCACTGTGGGGAGCAAGCACTCACCTGGAGCAGGTGCAGTACTGGTGTTATGGGAGCTGGGGCGTTATATCCCCCTTAATGCGGCGACGCAGGGAATGTTCATTCACCTGGAGCAGGTGCCATACTGGAGCTATGGGACCTGGGCTGGTATATCCTTGTATTGCCTGCAGGAGGCACTGTGGGGAATGAGCGTTCACCTGGAGCAGACGTGGTATAGGGTCTATGGTAGCTGAGGGCCTTATATCCTCATATTGCCCCCAGGGCTATGTTGGGAGTGTGAACTTGCCAGCACCAGTGTCGCCGTATGTAGTGCTGGTAACTTCCCGTTCAGGGCGTGGAGCCCTGGGGAGGGGCCGGCGTCTGCAGGAGTCTGATTTCACCCCGAGTCTGTGTGTCCTGCCCTGCACAGGCAGGTTTCCACCCTTATTGCGCTAACAGCTTCCGCCTCCCCCAACCCCCACTCCCCCCGCGTCGCTCTCATTGCTTGGTGTCTGAACTGCTCTGTTACCCTCCTCCCACGCCAAATGCTGGGCTCGCTTGACCCAGACAGCCAGTGTACCCCCTTATAACACTCCCATGTGTGTGCGGGGGGGGAGGGGAGGGGAGCGGGAAGAGCCAACCCGACTGTGCAGCCTCTGACCCCTGCGTTACAATGGGGGATGCTACGCAAGGCAAATGAAGGGGAGGGCTGGCAGGGGTGCTGATTGGGACTCAGGCACAGTGTATTCCCTGACGGCAGAGTGGCCCTGGCTTCACAGCAGTGGGCGAGGGGTGCACATCTGGGGGCTACGCCAGGGAAGGGTGTGGGAGTTGCACTCAACTCAGGCTAGGTCTACACTATAGCTTTTTCTAATTTCTTTTCGGAAGAGGCTTTTCCGAAATTTGGCCCATCTACACTGGGCCCAGTTTCAGAAAATGCCCCTCTTTCGGAAGAGCCCTTCTCCCTCATGGAATGAGGGAAAGAGCGCGTTTGTACTTCCGCAAAAAAAAGCAGAAGAGCAAACGCGTTCCCTGGACGCAGCGGAGTTTTTCCGGTATCCTGGAAAACCCCCACAGTGTAGATGTACCTTCACTGAGCCCTGGCTCCATTCTTAGCACACAGAAACCCCCCCAGCGCCATGCTGCCATCCACTCCCGCTAGGGTTAGCTGGTGGTATCTTGTGCCTGGGCGCTGGCCCGAGGGTTGCCTGGAATTGGTTCAGGAAGACCCGAATTTGTAAAGAGCCCTCAGAGCTGTGACCCTTCCTGGCGTCCCCAGGGCTATGCGGCACCCTACTACCACCTCCCCTTAGCGTGAGGGTGCTTCTTCTTACATGCTGGGGGGCACTGGCTGCTCCCTGTTGCTCTGGATCAGGGGAGGGACAGGCAGGTGTCTACCCCCGGCCTTCCCCTGAGAGCCCCAGCCCCTGACTCAATGGCCCTTGCAGAATTCACAGATTTGCGGCTCGCAGAGAACTAGCGCTCCCCGCTTTCCAGTTCCACTTCAGATCTCCGCATCACTCCTCGTCCTCCGCTATTTGCAGCAGTCAATGGCGGCGCCGTGTTGGCCGTGGGATATTAGAGACAAACTGGGGAAGGGGACTTCTCTTATGGGACCAGAGCCTGCTGGAGAAAGAGACAAGCCCTGAGCTGTGTGTAGTGACATCCAGTGTCGGTTTACTTAGCCAAGCACCCAGTGCAAGTAGGGTGGAAGTATTGGAAACAACTGGCTGTGTGTACGATAAAACCACAACCCGCCTTTGAGAGCCGTGGCTGAGCTGACCAGCTATGGGCTTATTGAATAGCTACACCGCTTCTCCGGGCAGGATTGGTCCCCATCCCTTTTTAATGGAACCCGACAGAACAAAACTGCTTCAATATCTTCATGCAGACGTACCTCTCCCCGTAGGCGCTGATGCTGGGAGTGGGAAGAGGCAGGGGCTTGGGCAGGGGCAGGGCAGATGTGGAGCAGGAAGAGGCTGTGTGGGGGCTTGGGTGGAGGGGGCTGTCAAGCACCCCCCGGCTAGAAGGAAAGTTGGCACCTAAGCCTCTCATGCTGGTTAGGACAACCACTGCATTGTCCCTCTTGGTAGAGACCTCCCTTCGCTATCTCTTGTGTTGTCATCAGAGCCAAGGGGTTCCTGCACCCTTCATGCCATCTGCTGCACCCCTGCACCCCTTGTGCCATCTGCTGGTTGGCATCAAGCAGCCACTGGAATCCTGAACCTCTGGGTTCACTCACTGGGCAGGCTCGGGGCATAATGGAGCCTGCGCCAGGCTGGGCGGGTTTGCGGTAGGTGCAGCAGCATTGCTACTGGAGTTGGGCTGTAATAACAATGCCCCTAGGGGGAGGCTGTAAAGGAGTAACCTGCACCAATTATTAGCTATCCCCCTACCCCCGCCTGGCCTGCTGGGGTGGATGTGGCGTAGCTGGAGGTGTCCTCATTGGAGTGCAGAGGTTGTGTGGAAAAAGCTCCGCCCCTCCCCGCAACTTGAGTAAACAATTTGGGCCCAGCAGGGATAGGTCCTGCTGGTACCATCTGGGCCAGTGCTGCCAGAGGCTCAGCTGCCTGGTGGGTGGGAGCCCAAATGGAGCTTTGCTTAGTGTCTCTGTGCCCCCTGCCCCAGCACGTTGGCTGGCTCTCCCCATCAGCCTCTCCTCCACTCAAATCCAGCTGGGGTCTGGGTTGCCCAGGCTGGGAACTGGAAAGGAGCCCAGGATGCTGGAGCCAAAATGACCAGCAGGGGAGCAGCACTCAAGGATGGGTGGGGAGTGAGGGCAGAGCCAGACCCTAATTCCTTTGTTAAAGTCAATCCAGGCTGCTTGCTGCCGGGAGAGCTCGAACAGCTAGCTCCCAGGAGCCCAGGGAAATCCAGGGAGCATGGAGGGAAGGGGTCTGGTTCTGAGAGCGTTACACCTGCTTTACCCACGGTGTCAGGGGGTGAATCTGGCTTCCCATGCAGCTGCGGTCAGTGGCTCAGGATTGGGCCCTGAGTGAGGTCAGAATCGGTCTGGGTCCCTCTGTCAGGCTGCCCTGCAGTGACTCAGGAGCGGACAACAACCTTGGTGCAAGCCCACACTGGTTGTGATGCGATCCATAGGCCTCACCAACCCAGGGTAACTCCTCGGGTGCTATCACGGCCTTGCCATAGAGTCGCACGGTCCCCTTGAGCACGCTGACCTCATTCGCCACCCCGGCGCAGCTGCCTGAGCGAAGGGAACCCCTGACACTAAGAAGCCCAGCAATATTAAGGTCATGCCCAGTCCCCAAGGACCAGTCGCCTACCCATGTCAATTGCACTTTAGATCTTGCCCGTTTACTGTAGGATACCCAGAGGCTCTACATAGGAAAAGGCAATGGGAGAGTTAAAGCAGCTGACCAACACAGAAGTGAGTTCCAAGCTTATATTTTAAAAACTAATAGACGTGCCCATAATAAACAAGCTCTGTGTATCCTTTGTGTCTAACCCAGGCTACGCACTGGGGGCCTCCTGCTTTTGCCTGGTTACCCTTAACTTCCAGAGTCCAAGCTGCATAATGATCCAGTTCCTTTGTATTAGGGAGTTTATTCCCTTCCCTGCTTCTGCTTTGAGCTGCACCCTCTGCTGACGGGAGGAATCCACTTGCGAATCTCATCTTCGGGAGGAGGGGTGGAGAGTGAACATCGTTTGTCCTCTTTAGTCCATCTAGTGTGGATGAGCCTTCCTTGTCTCGCTGGTGATTTACCGTCATGGCGGTTCATACTGCACATGCTCAGAGATTACCTTCCCATAGGGGCCCAGGTGTGCTAAGCGAGATGAACGCCGGCAGCACCTCATAAGCCTTCCTGAAAGTCAAAATCCTGACCATGTTCTGATCGCCCTAACATCTGTTTTAATGATACTAACACGTAGGTGAGCCAGGCTTGTCCCAGCCGTGTATCTGTTCAGTGCAGACACGGGGCCTTGGCACAAACTCTCCCATTGGATCATTTCCTACCAGACGATTAAGCTCTGGCTGACAGGCTGCAGTTTTCATATGGCTCACTGCATGAAACTCCCATTGCTAGGGATGTTAGATATCGGGGAATTGAATAGTCATGTAACTGCATGAAAACTTTGCTGTTACACGACTATTCGATAGTCCCCGGGGGCGGGGCTGGCAGCCAGTGCGCTCCCAAGGAGCCCCCTGCCACCCCATGCTGCTGCCTCTGTATCAGAGGCTGCAGCGGGAGGTGACAGGAGGGAGCTCGTCGATGCGGGAAGCCACTTTAAAAAACAGCTCCCCTTGCATACTAGCTGCCTGTTGCCCTGCACTGCTGCCTCTGATACAGAGGCAGCAGCGTGGGGTGGCAGCAGCCCCTGTTCGTGGGGTCCAAGTTCCCTATAGACAGAGGCAACAAGGGGGGGAGGGGATGTGGGTAGATTAACTGATAAGCCTTATTGGTTAATTGTCTAGATGGCTACTCCTTGACATCCCTACCTGCAGCTTCTTGAAAACCACAGGCATAAGATTTTCTGGGGAAAACCGACTCTGCTGAAATAGTGCTTCGGGCAGTAACTGTTTTCAGCATTTATGTTAGAGCTGCTGGCAGAATCCAGCACAACCAGGCCATATGTTTCTTTCCATTCCAGGAAGGTCTGGGGTAGACACCCGCAATATCGACTGCCTGTGTGGCAAACACCTCTATAGCGCGTTTTGGCTCCATCTCCCTGTCTTGGTCTGTCGGTCTCAAGTGAACTTGCTGTTTCTGTCCAGCTACCCTGCTTTTCACGGGAGAGCGTTTTCCCACCCCATGCCTGGCAGCGCCCCCTGCTGTCCATAGCCATGGCAGAGCCAGACTGTTCTCAGCAGGGGATTGGGGTATGAACCTGCTAGATATGACTACAGTGTTGTTACCCATTAAAACAGCAGTGGGGAGTAGATTGCTAATGCCCACACAATATCTCCTGCAACAGCCTTGCCTTCGAAGTACACCTTGGCCAAAGGTACAATCCTGGGGCATCTAGCCAAAGCTCAATGCTCACCAGGAAACCGGTCTTCCTCTCTTAGAAAACCTTCTGTGACCAAAAGTCTCAGAGGGGTAGTCATGTTAATCTGTAACGTAAAAAAAAAAAGCTTAAAAAACGAGTGGTCCTATAGCTCTTTAGAGACTAACAAAAAGATAGATCGTGTCATGTCATCAGGAGTGGGTTGTGCCCACGAAAGCTCATGACATGGTCTATATTTTTTGTTAGTCTCTAAGGGTATGTCTACACTAGCCCCCCAGTACGAACTAGGGAGGCTAATGTAGGCATTCGAAGTTGCAAATCAAGCCCAGGATTT
>JANRFK010003594.1:4111943-4123309 GCA_030068395.1 Apalone spinifera | reverse complement strand
TTGGGCACTGCCGTGGGCACTGCCGGGCATTGGGCACTGCCGCGGGCCCTGGTGCGGGTGTGGGCGAGGTCATAGCAATGGTCTCTGGGTGTCACAAGGGGGCCGGACCGTTCACGGGAAGCGAGTCCAGCTCTGCTGATGACGAGGCGGGTGCAGCCAGCTCAGGGGATGAGGGGCAGCCCGTGGTCTGTCACCGGAAGGCCCAGAAGGGGCTGGGAGAGGGGCGCTCCTGTGGCAGTGACCCCCAGCTGGGGGCTGGAAGGAGAAGGGTGGAGGCAAGCTTTGGGGATGAGAACCCTGCTGGCCCTGGCACCAGGGGCGTCGCTTCGGCCAAGGACGCAGCGTGATTGTCCAGTCTAGCGCCCTGTGCAGGGGAGGAGTCGATACAGGTTTGCTGTACGGCTGAGGGCTGAGTTAGCAGGAATGGAGGTGCTGACCCTGCCAGAGGCAGCTGGCTGGGGCTCATCTGCACGTGCTTGGCCCGCAGAGGGTAGCTGGAGATGGCTGACAGCACGGAGCAGTGGTTGCAGTGCTGGTTTCCTGGGTGTGCACACACTGGTGCGCGTGTGCCTGCACACACTGGTGCACGTGTGCCTGCACACGGGTGCACATGCCTGTGTGCACTCATGTGTGTGCATGCCCCGTAGTGGGCGTATTTTCACGTACATCCAGGGCCTGTGTTATGCTCCTGCCTTTATACCCCCTGGGTGTGCCAGACCCCAAGGGTCCCGAGCGTTTCCTGAGCAGGTCACGCAGCCCTGCGGCTCTGACATGAGGCCGCCGCCCAGTTGCCCCGTGTCTCATCATGGCTCTCTGGAAGGAGTCCAGCTGAAGTCAGGCCCTACGGGAGACTCTCCCTTCGTGGGGAACGGGGGGAGCTGAGAATCTGGGGGTGAGTCTGGGCAGCCTGGGTGAAATCAGCTGAGTGCAGCCCGAGGGATGGCCCAGTTCCCGTCGGAGTTTGCAATGCCCTGTTCCCCTCCTGTCCTTCAGCCTGGCTCTGTCTGTGGGTCCTGTCTCTTCCCAGCCACAGCCTTAGAGCTAGTTCCTGGCTGCCTGGGGCCTTTGTTCCAGACGGCAGCACTAGGAAGCAAGGAGGGATGCTGAGTCCTGCCCATGGTTCACAAAAATACTACCTGATCCTTCACATCTCTCTTCTCTCTAAGGGGGAACCAAGAGGAGCCATCGCCCAGTGATCTGCCCCCCTGCTAGGGGGGCCTAGTGTTCCGCCCCGGTTATATCCACACCATGTAGACGGAGAAGGCCCTTCCTGGAAGGCAGCAGTGGGCACAGCTGTATTTGGGGGCTTCCAGAACCTTAACACAGAGGAACCCCGAGAGAGAGACAAAGCAGGCTGCTCTAAGGCAGAGGGGCTCAACTCACCCACCTTACTCGAGCCTGGCTCTTAGCCTGCTAGACCCAGATCACATGCTTCTCTTCCGAGCCTTTGAGCCTGCCAGCAGGAGCAGGAAACCCCCTGAGAATTTGAAGGGAAAGCTTGTCACCTGAACCTAGTTTTCAATACACTGCACCCCCGAGCCCAGCTAAACCCACAACCGCTATCGGCACGCGGCAGGGCAAGCGTCTCCGGGCCTTGGGCCAGCTGCTCTGCCAGGCACTTTCCAGACTTCTGTCCTACAGCTTCCAGGGCCCAAACCCATGGTTTTCATGCAGCAGCATGGAGCAGTTTCCTCTGTCCCATGTGTCTTCTTGAGATTCCACTAGCAGGGGCAGCTGGGGACGTCTACATGGGCTCCTCTGCCACCGTGAAACCTTCAGATTTGAAACTGAGATGGGGTCCTGGTGTTGCCTCCTCCCGTTTGTCTTCTGGGGGACAGCTCCCCGTCCTCCATGTGTTAGTCATCTCAGCTGCAGCTGGGATGGGAGGGGAATAAGGATAAAACTTTGCAGAGCTGGACATAACTGGGGCTCTGGTTTCCCATGGACTGCTCAGATGCTTTACCCTTCTCTGGAGTTTTTTTCACCCCCTGACAGGGCTTGTGCATCTTTTGGTTGTTCCCTGCCTAGCCTCAGTGAGGCTCTCAGTTGCAGCAAGGCCCTGCCTCAGTTTCCCCAAGAGGTAGGCACTGAGGTAACTGCTTTGGTCCCATGCTCAGGCTTCAGGGAGTTTGTGCCTTTGAGGCTCTTGCCTCCTGGGGGCCTGTGGTGGGGTGGAACCCCTTCTTTCCCTACCAGCCTTTCTGTTTTGACTTACATTGAGCCTCAGAGTCTCCTTATCAGAACTTGACCCAGCCCTTTTGCCTTTGCCAGGTGGAGCTGGGGGGGGGTCTCAAGCCCTCCACCTCTGGTTCTGGCAGCAGGTACTGTGTCCACTGCATTACTGGAGGAGGCCCGCAGCCTCTGCATTCTGGGCCCCCCTTATCTGTCCGAAGGAAGGGAAAGGGGGGCCCAGAAGGTAGGGTAGTTGGGGGGCTCCTTCAGTGGCACAGTGACTAAGGTACCTGCTCTTGGAGCCAAAAGTCAAGGGTGCAAGCCCCACCCTCATGGATCTGGCACCCTTGGGACATAGGATAGATAAGGGGGGCCCCTCCCATAGAGCACAGTAGGCAAGATATCTGCCTCTAGAGTCACAGGGTGAGGGTTCAAGTCCTGTCATCAACCAGCATGGACATAGTACAGTCCCACCTCTCCCATCTTCAGTGCTGGACAGCTCTGTTATAGAAGCTTTGCCAAGAATCCTCTGTCCCATCCACCCCAGGGACATCTCCCCACCAGCTGGACCAAAGGGTACATCTGCACAGCAACAAACTCCCTCAGAGCTGGGTCTAGTCATGGCAATGTAGATGTTTCACTGAGCTCCAAGCCTGAGCAGGAACAATTCTGCTGCTTTTCAGCCGGGTAGCACTGGCCCAGCCCAGTTTCTTTACAGCACAAGATATGCCCCATGAGTACAACAGGCCACACACACTGGTGCCCGGGGGGGCACCTCTCTGCCAGCGCATGCTATGCCCACAGGAGACGTGTGGCTGGGGCCCTTCTTCCAAAAGTTCAGTTGCACGTTTTACTCTGAGGCTGCATAGAGCCTGCCCCCTGGGCTGGGCACCGGATGGGCCAGTTGGACCCATGACCTCTTAGCCAAACCCCAAGGAAGTTGGTCTTAAGTCTTATGCTCCATCATCTGCACATATTGCATTGCTGGTCTAGCGATCCCTGGTGGGGGTCTGCCTGTCCCCTCCCCCCATTGGGATTTACATGAACCCCACTTCTGGGGTGCCTCCCTGGCTCCCCATCATATCAGGATCTCTGGGTAAGCCAAGCCACTTTGGGGCTCTCTTCAGAAGAGGGTGCACTGTCCACAAACGCACCTGCCAAACCGCCTCCGATCCACTCACAATATTCTGAGGTCACGGGGACGCACCTGGGCCTTTGTAATTTTCTCCTGGCTACTCATGGTGGGTTTTTATAGTCACCTTCGCCATCTCACCTAGTTTCATTCTGTTTCTGCTTTTTGCGGTGGGGCTCTTTTCTGAGTTGCGGGTCACTGAAGATCTCCTGGCTGAGCCAGGCTGGTTTCTCATCTTTCCCACACATCGGAATATTTTGTTCTTGTGTCCGTAAGAGAGTCTCTTTAAAGACTTGTCCGCTGTCCTGAATGCCTTTTCCCTTCGCGCTTGCATCCCATGGGACCTTACCCCCCCAATTCTCTGAGTGCTGAATGGGAAAGTCTCCGTTTTGAGCAGCCCCGTGGCCCGAGTCACCTGGCACCCAGCCTGAGGGCTCTGTAAACAAGAGAGACTGAGCAGCTGGGGGAATCAGGTTCGACTCACCAACCTTCTCTATCGTCTGTCTCCATGCAGGGGGGCAGTAATTTACCACTGGTGCCGTGGCAGGGAGAACATGCTGTGGTCTCTCCCCATTTGCCCTTCTTGCGTCCCATCCATACAGCCTTTGTCTCGCCTCGGGGTTTTGGCTGTTCCTGGCGTTCAAACTGCAGCTCTGCTCCGCCATTCAATGCCTCTTGAGGTCCCCCAGCTCTTGAGGCGGGGGATCGGCCCATGAAGATCCCCTGCTGCTTGTCATCCTTGGACTAGCCCAGCTCCCTGTCTGGGTCTGGATGCTGGTTCCTGGCCCAATCATCTTTCTCTAGTGGCTCTATCAGTGGTGCCTTGGTTAACTTCCCTAAATCTAAGCCTTCCTCTCTGTACAGCTCGCTAACCCTCTCCTTGGCTTCAGCACCATTTTTTCCTGGCATTTCCTTTGACTCACGTTGGTTTTACTGCTGCACGTCACTTGTCATGACACACTCCAGCTGCCTTCAGCATCCCACTTCTGCCACCAGTCCTCACAGATCCACAGGGTCTGGCCAGTGCCCTGCCCTTAGACTTGGCTATTGCCAGGGCAGCGCCTTCCGTTCCGACGCATGGGTTCCACCTGGCGCATGGTCTCAGCCCAGACCGGGCGCATGACGTGTGGCCACGTGTTGTTCCCGTTGTCCAGTGGGCATGGTGCCGCATGGGGCTAGAGGTGGGCAGCTCAGCTTGAGAAGTGAGCATGTAAACTGAAGCACGCGTGTGGCTCTTAGAGATGCCTGCAGGAATGCGCGTGTGTGAAGGATGCGGGGTGCTGGCGCAGGGTTGGGCATTGGCAGGGGGCTCTCGAGCGGGCGTGGCATTGGCCAGGGCGCAGAGCATGTACATGGGGGGGGGCGCAGGGAGAGGCAGTTGCAGCCACAGGTAGGGACCATGCTGGATGTGGGGGGACTGTGATGCGCTGCAGACAGGCAGAGGCAAAGCCTGGTCTCTAAGGCAGATGCACTTCCTTCTCTTGGCTTGGCTGCTCCTTTCTCTGTCTGGGTCCTACCCAGGCACATGCTGTGGAGCGAGGTGGTGCCCTCTGCGACCCCCTATTCCAGCTGAGCACCACACTGCCTGGGCAGCCCCCCAGCCTGGCCTCAGGTGCAGACCCGCCCATGAATCGCCCCTGCTGCAGCTCAGGAAAAGCTGAGGTCTGTCTCTCACTTGGGGAAGGAGTTTGAAACCCATGGAGCCCGCTCCCCCAATGCCACCCTAGGCAGGGTCTGCACCCCACTGCCCTTGGGGGCTGACAATGGATCCCCAAAGTGGGCATGCTGGGCCCATGCAGTGACGTCTGTAGCACAAGCCACGGCGGGGTTCTCCCCCGGCACTAGCTGAAGGAGCCCGTTGTCATGACTTGTGGCTCCAAAACCACAGCCACGACGTGGTGGCGTCACTTCCATGACTTGTTCTGGCCGTGCTGGAGTTCCCCTCTGCTCTCCCCATGTTCACATCGGGGTCACGTCTCAGCTCCTGCGTGGGCATCTGTAGGAAAGGGGTGGGTAAACTGGAGAGTCCAGCAGGGAGCAACCATAAGGAGGAGAGCTTAAACCACTGGGCATGTTTAGTCCAGAGCAGAGCCAGAGGGGGGACCTGAGGCCAGTGGTCAGATACGTTCCGGGCTGTCAGCGGGAGGGTGGGGAGCCGTCGTTGTCCATGTGCGTTGGAGGCAGGACACCACGCAATGGGCAGAATCTGCAGCAAGGTTAAATATTAGGACAAAGGTTCTCACTCTGGGGGGAGGGGAGCTCTGGAACAGGCTCCGCAGGGAGGCTGTGGGACCCTATTTCAGAACAGGTGGGACAAACCCAGGCTGCTCTAGGTTTGCTAGTCTGGCCTCAGCACGGGGGGCTGGGCTAGATGCTCTCATGAGATCCCTTGCAGGCCCAGCATTTCTGTGATTCCATGATTAACACCAATGATGTGGGAACATTTAGAGGGGTGGTGCTAAAATCCAGCCCCTTATCCCTGTCCACACCCCCCCAACCTCAGGCTGAGAGCACAGTGCCAGCCACTGGGACCCTGGGCATGGGGCCAGGAGCATAGCCCCAGTGCACAGTGCCAGCAGCAAGGACCCAGGTGTGGGGCCAGGAGCAGAGCCCCTGGTGCAAAGGGCAGCAGTCTGGACCCTGGGCATGGGGCCAGGTGCCATGGAGTACTACAGCAGACTCCGTGGGCCTAGTTCCTGCACCTATGAGTGGCACCCGTCTCTGCTAAGCCAGCGTGTGCCTGCCAATGTTTTCATCAGTCCCGGGGCCAGCATTGCTCTAGTGAAGCTGTGTTTTCAGCATTCTGGATGAGGGGGATTTTCAGCAGCCGCTCAGCGCTGGGCAAGGCACAGCTGGTGTGAGGACACTGGCCTGGGGCCACCCAGGAGGTGCTGGGTGCCAGTTCACCAGAGCAGGAGGGTTCACTTTGCCACCTTTAACTTCCCCCGCCCCAGTAAATAAATGCCAGGCTTTGGGTTCAGAACCAGCATCAAGAGTTTTGAACGTTGAAACGCGCATGGCTGCAGGGGCAGACTGCTCTGTGTGGTGCCGCAGGGCTAGGAGTGGCTACTTCAAATGTTATTTCCATGGGTGTCCCAGGAGACAAAAAGGCTCTTTCGTGCCTACCAAGGGCAGGAGTGTGTTGGCTGGGATATCGCTGGGTATGGGGCTGGGCTGGTTTGTTTTTGCTGTGTGTGGCTAGAGCAGGGATGGGCAAGAGGGCCTCCGTGGGCCGGATCCAGCCCACCAAGCAGGTTGATTTGGCCCACGGATGCCCTACCGCTCCCCTGCCCCCAGGTCAATCAGGGCCTGGGATGGGGGAGCGCGCAGTCTCCTCCCCTGCCAGGGGCGCGCAGCACGTATGGGTATGTGTACACTGCATTCCTCTTTCGAGAGAGGAATGCAAATGCAGACAAACGAAATTGCAAATGAAGCGCGGATTTGAATTTCCCGCACTTCATTGGCATAATTGCATCGGCCGCTATTTCAAAATACCCTATTTCGAGATTTAAAAATGCCGTGTAGACACGGTTATTTTGAAAGAAACCCCTTCTTTCGAAATAACCGTTAAACCTCATTTTCTAAGGAGTAAGGTTAGAGGCTAGAGGGTGAGGGTGAAAGGAAAGTGTGTTTTGTCATTGTTTATTTTTAGTCTTTTAAAATTAAGGGCAGGAAAATGTTTTGGGAAACTTGCAGAATCCAATGAAATAGCAATTTAAAATAAAAGTTCTGGGTGTTTAACAATATCATGTGCATGGGGTTTAGGCATCAGAGCAGAAAGGCCAGAGCAGCAGCATTGTCTAGTGGTTAAAGTGCGGGAGTGAGGGAGTTGAAGACTTCGGGGTTCTATTCCTAGCATTGGGAGGGGAGTGGTGTCTAGTTGTTAGAGGGGGCTGGGTGCCAGGACTCCAGGGTTCTATTCCCAGCTCTACCATTGACCCAGTGTATGGCCAAGCATCCTTTCTGTGCCTCAGTTTCCCCATCTGTAAAATGGGCCTATGGGTATTGACCCAACAGCCCACAGGGCTGTGAAGATTAACTTTGTTGGGTAAGTGCTTTGAGCTCCCAGTAGAAGGCATGACAGAAGTGGGCAGAGCTCTGGTCTCATTCTGTGGATTTGGGAGGTACGGCGGTAGATTTTAGCCCGGTTTAAAGAAGGAAACATTGACAACTGGAGCCTGATTGGTTCATGCTCCCAGCCATTGCAAGGGAAGCCTTGGCCATCGGCTGCATGTGGCTCTAAAGAGAACAGGAGCAGGGTGCCTATAAATCTTCAGGATGGTCCAAAGCGTTTGTCGCTAGACCTGAGTGTGCAGGGAGAAAGCAAGAGGCAACAGCCAAGGTTCTGAGTCTAGAAGGGGGATGCAGTCTGGTGGTTTCAGGCAGTGAGGGCTAAGAGTCAGGACTCCTGGGTTCTATTCCCAGCTTTTGGAGAAAAGCGGTGCCTAGTGGTTAGTGCAAGAGGGATTGGGAGTTAGGTCTCCTTGGTTCTGTTATCCGCAGCTGTGGGAGGAGAGTGGGGCCTAGTAGTGGTTAGAGGTACAGCTGGGCCTTTTGATTCAGTTTGCCTGTAGTGGAACTCAGGAGAGGTTTGCAGCAGGAGCAGCTGCATCCTGTTTTTTCCTTCTTCAGTCACCATGGGGAGAAAATCTAGCTGAAGATAAAAAGCTTCCCCCGTGCCTGGGAGGCAGCTATCCCTCTGTGCAGGCAGCGCATGGACAGCCACACAACAGGGGTATGACGTGCCTTGTATGTCAGTGGCACACACGTGGCTTGGGCCGTGGAAAGTGACAGCCTAGCCCTGTCTCCTTGACACGTTTACAACAGGATGGGCACGGGTAGGGCCGGCTCGAGCCATTCCTGCGACCCGGGCAGCAGGCGTGTGACGCATGCGCAACCCCGCCCCCCGGCACGCTGTGCACCTTACAGCTGCAATCGGGCGCGCGGCGCCTGATGGCAGTTCTAAGGGGCGCCGTGCGGCCCCTGGCCCCGGGCGCGCAGCACCTGATGGCAGCTCTAAGGGGCGCCGTGCGGCCCCTGGCCCCGGGCGCGCGGCACCTGATGGCAGCTCTAAGGGGCGCCACGCGGCTGGGTGCGCGACGCCCCTTACTGCTGCCATCAGGTACCCCCCATAGGTTGGCGCCCTGGGCAGCTGCCCAGCTAGCCCCCCCCTTAATCTGGGCATGGGGTTGTGTGATTAGAGCAGGAGGGCCTGGCAGTCAGGACTCCTGGGTTCCATCCCCAGCTCTGGCAGGGAGGTGGGGTCCTGCTGTCAAAGTAGGAGGTAATGGGGCCAAGGACTCCTGGGATTTCTCACTAGCTCTGGGAGGGCAGTAGGGGTCTAGCGGTTAAAGCTAGCGGGCTTCGTGTCAGGCTTCCTGGGTTCCATTCCCAGCTCTGGCAAAAGAGTGGGGTCTAGTGGTTAGAGCAGGGTAAATAGCAGTCAGGACTCCTGGCTTCTAAGGCAGATAAGAGACCTGCACTGTGATCTTTCACAAGTCACTGCACTACTCTATGCCTCAGTTTCCCTGCTGTGAAATGGGGCTAGTAATACTTGCCTGCCTTTTGCAAAGTGCTTTGAGCAGGAAGGTGCATGGAATTGTTATTAGGAACAGACCTGAGACCAGACACCCCCTGCCAATGTGATTCGTGTTCCTGGGCCAAGTCCAAGGTCTAGCCTCCCTGGCTAGGTTGTGGTTAACTGGTCTGATCGCAAGCTGTTTTAGAACAGGGCCTGGGCGCATGGGCAGGGCCAGGAGAGTCGCCAGTTTGAGCCACCGCCCAGTGCCCATGGTCGTGTTTCTGACATCAGTAGAGCCAGGCACTGACGGAAGCTCTGGCTGCATGAAGGAGCTGGGCACAGGGGCATCCCTGATGCTGGTGTATGATGGGGAGGAAGTGGCCTGTGCACGGCCAGGCATGCCTTGGGTTGCCCTCAGCGGTGACCAGCACTGAGTTACACGACCCCGGTGAGGCCTCTCGCCTGATATTAACCCCTGCCCAGCACGAAGGATAGGGTGTCCAAATGCTCCAAGGCAGTCATTAACTCCTCCTAGCCTCCTGTATCACAGATCTCAAAGCGCTTCCCCATCTGCAGCGCGTTTGTTCTCCCTGCCCCCGCATGATGTGTGAAAGCATGAGCCTCCTTTTGTCCAGTCACATCTTGCCAAATGCCATGGCCCAGCAAGCAGTGCAGTTGGGGCTGAGCTTGGCTCTGATCTCAGGGCCCGGGCATGGATGGAGCTCCGTCCCCCTCTAGCAAAGGCTGGGCCACAGGCCACAGCTGAGCCTGCTGCAGCCCCGGCTAACAGTGAACCCATCAGCCCGGGCGGAGAAGGCTCCATCTTTAGAACCAGCGCTCCCAGGTTGGCTCCGCGGTGCCAACATCCCCCTCAGGGTTGTAGTTCCCTCAGCCAGGAGTAGCCTGGTGGAATCCCAGAGAGGAGTCGCTGCGGCAGAAGTTAAGGTGCGTTGAGCCAGCTGGTGTCAATTGGCCTTTCCCCCAAGTGGGGAGATGACCAGTGCTTAGATGAAGTCAGCTCAGATATGCCACCTGTTGGTCAGGATTTTAGGGATGTCTCAGTGTGGGGCGAGGCAAATCTTTCTCCTCCTTTGCCACAGTCAGAGGGGCTGGAGTGCTTCCTGCTCACATCTGGAATACTGCGTACAGATGTGGTCGCCTCATCTCAGAAAAGATATACTGGCATTAGAAAAGATTCAGAGAAGGGCAACTAAGTCTCAGCTTGACAAAGCCCTGGATGAGTTGATTTAGTTGGGATTGGTCCTGCCTTGGGCAGGGAGCTGGACTTGATGACCTCCTGAGGTCTCTTCCAGTTCTATGATTCTATTATTCTAACTAAAACGATTAGGGGTTTGGAACGGGTCCCACATGAGGAGAGGTCAAAGAGACTAGGACTTTTCAGTTTGGAAAAAAGGAGACTAAGGAGGGATAAGATAGAGATCTATAAAATCATGAGTGGTATAGAGAAAGTGAATAAGGAAAAGTTATTTACTTGTTCCCACAATATAAGAACAAGGGGCCACCAAATGAAATGACTGGGCAGCAGGTTTAAAACAAATAAAAGGAAGTTCTTCACACAGCGCACAGTCAACCTGTGGAACTCCTTGCCTGAGGAGGTTGTGAAGGCTAGGACTATAACAGGGTTTAAAAGAGAACTAGGTCAATTCATGGAGGTTAAGTCCATCAATGGCTATTAGTCAGGATGGGAAGGAATGGTGTCCCTGGTCTGTTTGTCAGAGGGTGGAGATAGATCGCTTGATTGTTACCTGCTCAGTACACTTCCTCTGGGGCACCTGGCATTGGTCACTGTGGGCAGACAGGATACTGAGCTGAATGGACCTTTGGTCTGACCCAGTCTGGCCATTCTTGTGCCTTTGTCAGTCATGCTCCAGGTTCCATGCCAGCCCTTCGAGACCATCACCTCAGCCTCAGGCCCCCTGCAGACCATGACAGTGAGATTTGCCAAAGCGGATCAGAGCAAGCCCAGCTAGCTGGTATCCAACACTGTGATGGCAGGCTAGTGCCATCTGCTTTGAAGGAAGGCATATAACAGCCTCTACTGGATAATGCTGGTGTAAAGCTGATAGACATGGGCCATCCCAGGGTGGGATTGAACCTGTGACCTTCAGGGCTGAAGCCATATGTGTCTACAGCATGAGCTAAAAGCCAGCCATGTCTCAGCTAAGGCTGTAGAGCAGGCCTTCCTCGCCCATGTCAGTGGTCTCACTGCCTCAAGGTTACACTAGCATAACTGGCCCAGAGCTGGCAGAGCGGAAAAGCCACTCCCCAGGGATGGGAGTAGAAAAAGGCAAGTGTGGTGCCCATCTTTGAAGAAGGAGAATCCAGGGAACTACAGACCAGTCAGCCTTACCTCAGTCCCTGGAAAAATCTCGGAGGGGAGCCTAACGGAGTTCCTTGTAAAGCACTTGGAAGAGAGGAAAGTGATCAGGAGTCAACATGTATTCACCAAGGGCAAGTCCTGCCTGACAAACCTGATTGCCTCCAGTGACAAGGTAACCAGCTCTGTGGACATGGGGAAGG
>JANRFK010003594.1:4075509-4099436 GCA_030068395.1 Apalone spinifera | reverse complement strand
CCCCCCTCCAACTCAAGGGCCTGCAGGCACCTTGTTGCATCCCACAGACCTTCCTGCAGTTTCCTAAGCTCCTTGTTTTTCATCCTGGGACCACTAGATGAGTGGCTCGGCCCATGATCAGGGCTGGCTTAGTTCTAGATTCTCCATCACCCTGCTATGCCCCTGCAGCGTCTGAGACTAGACTACCGCAATGTGCGTACTTTTTTACAATTGTTTTTTCGGAAGAGACTTTTCCGAAATTTGGCCCATCTGCACTTGGCCAAATTTTGGAAAAACCTCCTCTTTGGGAAGAGCCCTTCTTCCTCATGGAACGAGGAAGACAGGGTTTCCGAAAGACTGTGTCTGCTCTTCCGCAAAAAAAGTTGGAAGAGCTGACGCGTTCCCGGGACATGGCAGAGTTTTTCCAGACTATCCGGAAAAACTCCGTAATCTAGACATAGCCTGAGTGCGGTTAACTCACTCAGCACCTCTGTGTCCTCCGGCACAGGAAGAAAGCAGCTGCTTCTTCTTCAGGGGAACTGAGAAGAGAATTTTGCTCTCCTGCATTCCTATCGAATGTCTTCACTCACCGCAAGGCCCGCTTTGCTCTTTCCCCTTTGTGGTGGGTGCTCGGTAGCTGCAGCCCCAGTTGCAAACAGAGAGGCGCTTCTGCTGTGAGTCCCAGGCGCGAGGGTATTCTAGTGGCAGAAGTACTAAGTCCTGGTCCGAACCCAGAGTGGGTGTGATCTGAAACTGAAGGAGTTAGCATTGAGTGTGGACAGTCTTGCGTCAGTTTACGCCTTTCCCCTTGGGTGTATGAGACCCAATGAAACCTCTGTGATAAGTCTGAATCGGGGTATGTGTGTCCACATTGGTTCTGTGCTGGTTTCGTTGAACTGGAGCAAGTGCTGTTTAGAGCCAATTAAAGAGCAAGCGTCTATGCTTGGCAGTTGGTGAGGCTCACCGTGCAGCCGGGATCCAGCTCTCTAAAACCAGAGTGACTGTGTTGACATGAATGGAGTCACTGTCGCCCCTGATCTCCGCTGTCCATGGCTCTGACGCTGCCTGGGCTTTGAATCTCAAGTCATTGTTGCAAGGTGGGTGTCAAACACAACCAGGATGGCCCACGGTGGCGTTTTACACCCAGTGCAAGCTTGGGGAGAAGGCAGCTGTGTTCCCACATGTCACGCCTGCTGCGGGCAGAGGCTAGAGCCTCGGTCTGTATCCATGCCCGTGGAGGTCCCTGGGGCTGCCCCAAGTGGCGCCCTCCAGAGGATGGACCTAGATTCACAGTCCTGTCCTCCCTGCAGGGCTGGAGTCGGCTGCACATTGTCAGCAAAATATTCTGCTCACTCTGTTGCCAGTGGCCATGTTGGACGCCGGGGAGGGGACCAACTGCTAGAACAGTCCTCGCTTGCTTTGTGAGCCTGGCTAGATGGACAAGGACCCTTTGTTCTGGTGTACTGCACCTGAATTCTGTCCTTGGCTTCACAGCCGTTAAGGGATCCCCGAGTACGAGCCCCAGCTGAACACTCACCTAGGGATTCCCACACGGAGCCTGGCTGAACTGAGGTCCTAGTAGCACGTAGTCCTGGGAAAGAGGCATCCAAACGGCTCCAGGTGTTTCTCCACCCCATGCCTCGGAGAGCATCTGTTCCAATGCATGTGGTGAAATCCCTGGTCAATGTCCGAATGGCTCCCACCTCCCGCCTGATCCACTGGGCGGGTGTGCAAGGCAGGTCCTTGTGTTTAAAGCAGAGAGTCAGGGTTTGATCCCCTCTTTGCCCTGACTTACTCTGTGGCCTCTGGCAAGTCACCTCAGTCAGTTTTCCCCCTCTGGAAGGTGGGAGTGATGCTCCTTCTCTCCTACCCTTTGGGCTTTCTTGGCCGTCGGGCGTGCAGCGGGGTGCCGGGAGGCCACTGGCGGACCCTTTCGGAGCTAGCTCTGTAACACTTTCCTAGGCGGAAGTTCGGCTCTGGGTTGTGTAACTGCTGGGGAAAGGAATGGTACGTAGTGAGGCCAAATTCCAGCCACTAAAAGCATTTGAAACAGGAGCCAGAGCCCTTTCCTTGAGGCTGGCCGGGCTACGCAGGCTGGGCAAATCCCCAGCGATTTGGGCTGCAGTGGCCTGGCTTAGAGGTAGACGGTGTCACCCTAGCCCTTGGGTCAGCAGAACGGATCCATGGCTGCCTCGGCATGAGCCACTTCCTTCTGCAGCCAGGGCGGCTTGAGATACATGAAGGCTGAGTCCCTGGGAGCTCGGGCACGATTAATCCCTCTGGCACATTCACTGGTGTTCTGCCCAGGCCAGCACAAGTGCCCCAGGCAACAGTGTTCTCCCCTCTTATCCTGGGGAAGCAGGGATGGGAACAGTCTCACAGCCTGATCGGCCTCCCTGCTCCAGGGCTTCTCCGGACGTTCAGCCCCGCTGTTCCCGGTAGGAAGTCCCACTCTCACTGATCCAGCCCCGAGTGCGGCGCCAATGGATGTCATTCCATCCACATCGGGGCGCTGGGCTGATCAAGGGATCTGGACCCGTTGACTCCGCTAGGAAATCTGACCCTTCACCTCTTCCTTGCTGGCCCCTTCAGAAAGGTATCCGCATCCCCACTGGCCAGGCCTCACCCTTCTGACCCATCCCTTAAAGCCGCCTTGCCGCATCCTTTCTGTTGCCCTCTCCCAGGGTGCCAGCACCTTCCTGCTGACACTGCCTCGAGCCAGGGAGAAGCAGAGGGCTGCGCTCTGTCCTGGGATCTGTGTTTCCTAGGTGGAGAACCTCACCTCCCTTCGAGCCCATGTCTCTTCACTACTCACATCCCTTTGGCTGCCTGCTGAGTCTCCTGCCTCTCTGGGTACTTTCCCCTGAGATGCAGTAGGCACATTTCCCAAACTGACTCTGGCTGTGTTGAGTCTGGCTTCTCTCTAGATCCCTTTTGGTAACTTCCCAATTCAGCGCCACCCCCAAGTGGTTCTTTCTAATATGACGCCCCCATCTGCTCAGATCTTTAATTAAAGAAGAACTAAGGGTGGGCCTGGGCCTGGCCATATCCCGGGGGCATCTTCATGCCCTGCACTGTCCCTCCACACGGATGCGCTGACGCCACCCTTCTGGCTGAGAAGAAGGCTGCTGTGTTCCCTCAAGTCACGCCTGCTGTTGGCAGGGGGCTAGAGCCTCGGCAGGTACCGCTCCCCATTGAGGTCGGTGGAGCTGTGCCAAGTGATGCCCTTGGGGGATGGGCCCTAGGTTTACAGTCACGCTGACGCCAAGCAGTCAGAAATCACAAGAGCTTTTTTTGGAATGCTGGTGAGTTCCTTTTTATTCGCCCGCCCTCCTGTTTTCTCGCGCTTGCCCACAGATGCCCGGCGCTGGCTTGGTTTGTGTTGCGAGTGAAAGCGGGAGACGGGATATTGGGACCCAGATGGAACAGAAAGAGACAGAGTTGATGGGTGCTCCTGAGAACAGCCGTTGGCAGCCCCGTTTTCAATCCCTCCGCCAGAGCTCGGCTCCGTTCCAATGTAACTTACATGTGTTCCGAGGCCAGGGTGTGGGTGGGTTAGATGTTAGAGCAGAAGTCGACTGGGAGCCAGGAATAGGAATCCCGCCAGAGCCAAGGGTCAGAGCCGACGTCAGGCATTGGAGAGGAGGGTCAGACCGGAGACACTTGGAGGAAGCGGGATGGGACAAGGCTGGTCCAGGCACAACCAGGCTTAGAACAAGATGCTCGTGCAGTCGTGGGTTGTTTGAACAGCCAGGCTGCTGACTCTTCCCACCAGTCAGGCAGTGAAGCCAATTAGGCAGCTGTGCTAGTTCGGTGGCCTGGAGCCTAGCAATGCTGCATGCTCTGGTTCAGGCTCTGGAGCAATGGACCTAGGGCCAGATTTGCCGACGCGTGTAGGCACAGAAAGGTGCCTAGTGCAGTGGGGGGCAGCCTGCAGCCCGTGGGCCTCATGCAGCCCATCGGGGCTCTATGTGTGGCCCACAAAATGTGTTGCCCATGCGCAGGGTTCCCAGATTCGTTAGTTTCTGTCCACGCCCACTGTGCAGCCAATCACAGCGCTGCTACATTTCAATTGCCACCCCCTGCAGACTGTAGATACGCCAGCACAGTTAGCAAAGCTGCCCAGTTCCCAGGGACTGTCTGGTTCCGACAGTCTTCCACCTCACTGCCTCAGTTGCCCCTCGCTGGACTGTGAAGGACCCCTCTGCACACCTGAGAGATTCTTTAAGCATCTAAATACCTTTACACTTCCCATCTTCAGGAAACAAAGTGCCATTAGGTTTGCTGCCTCCTCCCCCAGGATTTAGGCCCCTTTCATGTAGGTACCCAAAGCCCTTTGAGCAGGGCCGGTCCTAACCAATTGGCAGCCCCAGGCAACTGTCCGGCTCGCCCGTAGGGTTGCCAGATGGTTTCCAAAAAAAATACTGGACAAAAATTTGTAAAGCAAAAAAAAAGCTGGGGAAAGATTCGGGAGGTCAGGCCGAAATGCGGTTGTGGGCCACCCCTGAGACCGGCTCTGTTGGCAGCCCCTTGAAAATGGCGACCCTGGGTGACCACCCGCCCCTAAGACCGGCTCTGCCTTTGAGGACCTGAGTCCTGATTGGCCAGCTCGCCTGACTGCCTATGCCACCTGGCCAGGACTGCTCTTAATCTCTAACACAGCCCAGGCCAGGGCTGCTCGGTGCCGGTGCCCACAGTCACAGGCACTCCTTTGCTTTGTACCCAGGTTTGCTGCAGCCCTGTTTCTTGGGCACCATGGCTCAGCCCCCTAGGTCTGGCCACTCAGTAGCTTCTCAATCACTTGGGCATGCTTCTAAATGGCAGGCGAGGCTAAGAGATGCTCTAACGCTTGGCTCCAACCCAGGCATGGATCCCTAGAGCTCCAGGGCTGGGAGGGACCTGCTCTGAGGCAGGACCAAGTGAACCTCCATCTGCCCTGGTAGGTGTTTCTCCAGCCTGCTTAAAAGTCTCCAGTGACGGGATCCTGCGAACTCCTTAGGTAGCATGTTCTCTCTCTGCAAGGGGCCCATGCACCAGTGTCCTCTAAATTGGCCTAGCCCCCCTTCCCTTCCTTCGCTAAGGTGAAGTGGGCAACTACTTCTCGTGGCTCCCCGGGCAGTGTCAGTGTCAGATCCGCTGCCGAGCCAGGGCGGAGTCCATCCAGCCTGCCGCCGCTCCAGCTGCCCAGGCTAGCGGTGCAGCTCAAGCGGTGGAGACCCAGGCTTGGTCTGCTCTTCACAGTTCTGCCCGTGAGGCGAGGAGCGTGGCAAACCCAGCCCTGGCTGACCGCAGCACCCACAGTGCAGCAAAGGGGCCCGAGCGCATGTCATGTGAGAGTCAGATTAATTATACCAGCAAAATAACTCCTTGTCTCAGCAGAGCCTGTACCCGTTAACAGGGCTACTGAGCCCACAGCCTGTTTGTTTGCAGGTTTGGGTTTGTGTGGGGCTCAACACACAGCCCACGGGTGGGATCGTGTGAACGTGGCCTCCACTGGGCACATGCTCCATAATGGCGAGTCAATAGAATGGTCTTCTCTTGAGATGCTTTGTAATAGTTAAATTCCTGGACTGTCATTGCTCATTACAAGTGCTGTCGTATGGGTGGAAATTGGGTAAATGTTGCATTTTATTAATATCAGCAGAACTGCCTTAAATGGGGCCTGCATGTTGTGTTGTTTTGCCTTAATCTTTGTATTCATGCCCATCAGTGTGAAATAAGCTACAGCCGATCCCCGACTTACGAACGGGTTATATTCCAAACAACTGGTCGTAACTCAATTTGTTCGTAAGTCGGAAATACATGCTTTTACATACAGCCGCGCTGTTCGTAAGTGCGAATGGTGCATTCGTAAGTCTGGGTCCAGCTGTAATGGGGTTAACGGGAGGTTGGTCATAAGTGCGGATGGTTGTAAATCAATGTGTTCGTAAGTTGGAGACTGGCTGTATTTGCATATATTTGCATGTCTATACAACCACACTTAAGTTGTGGCCCTTGGCATGTGCTGTGTGGTATCATTGTGGCCCCCGGGGCTTTCAAAGTTGAGTAGCCCTGCATTAGGGGGTTTTGCTGGTGAGGCTATGCCAGTATAGCAACAGAGGCAAAGTGTTTGTGTGGTAGACAAGTCCTTGCCCTTTTAGTTCTGGTTCAGTCCTTGGTGTTAGGTAAGGAGAGGGCAGTGCAGCCTAGTGGATAGAGCGCAGGCTTGAGAAGCCCTGGGTTCTGTTCCCAGCTTTGTTTGCTGGGGGACCTGTGACAAAACACTGCCCCTCTCTGTGCCTCAGATTCCCCCTTTATAAAGCACTTTGAGAAATACAGCGGGAAAGCAAGTCAGAAGAGCTAGGGATATTGTAACATGGCAGCTAGCACACAACTGTGCCCAGTCTAGTCCTAACTGCATAATTGATGCAATCGCAGCTGGCCTGGTAAAATTGAGACTGTCGGCTCTTTGCAGGAAGGAGTGTCTTTTTGTTTTGTGTTTGTACAGCACCTAGCTAATTCACCTAATAGCAATTAAAATGTACAGCGCCTGGCACAATGGGCTCCTGGCCTGGGACTGGTGCTCGTAGGTGCAGGCAGGCAGTACTAATAATTGTTTCAACTAACAATAATTTGCAGTAATAATTTGCACTAACCGCATGCTCTTTGCCAGCCACATTCCCCAGGGTGAGGCTATTCACAAGTCATGAGTGATTTTCGGTGCCTCCATTTGGGGGGCTGCCTGCCCTGAGATTTTCTAGTTGTCCGAGGGCTGGGGGTGCTGCACCCAAAATGGGAGTGGTTTCTGAAAGCCATGACCGAGATACCGAGCGTTTATCCTCCTGGCTCTGCCTTGCCCTGCTTCTCGCCCTGGCGGAGTTGTACCTCGCTCCGCGAGCGGTCTCCCTGAGTTCAGCGGGTCGACTCACCGAGCAAACCAAGCCTCCGCTGCAGTGTGGGTCGGCGTCCCGAGTGTGGACGTGGCTACGGCACTGAGCCAGCATGAGCGAGAACGAGAGAAGCGGGTCCTTGCCATTTTGGCCATTTTCCTTCTGCGTGGGTAGAGACTCCAGAGGCAGAGGCTGTAGCCTTGGGATCCTTTAACCAGCAAGCCACCTAGACGGAGCTCTCGGAGTCTGTCACTCCCAGGCAGGACTGCTAACCCCGTAAGCAATGGTGGGGCCCCCCTGGAACCCTCCTTCAGTTTATCACACCCTTCTTGAACTGTGGGTACCACAGGCAGGCCCACACTTGGGGGGAGGGCAAAAGGGCAGTTGCCCTGGGGCCCAACGAATCAAAGGGGCCTGTGGCTCCCGCCGCAGCAGTGGCGGTGCTGGAACCCTGGGCCCTTTAAATCCCCAACAAAGCGCCACGTGCTCCGTGCAGCTCCGGAGGTTGGGGGGCTCTGTGCTCCTGGTGGCATGGAGGGCTAGCTGCGCCGGCCCCACCCCTTCTACCTCAGGGAGTGTGGAGCCGGTCCCCTCCCCACACACCTTGCAAGCTGTTGGCTCCCCTGGACGCAGGATCCCAGCAGAGGTCACACTGGTGCCAAACACAGAGGGAAAGTAATCGCTCTGCTCCTACTCCAGATTCCCCCGTGTGTGCCTCCCCGCATCCCATTTACTCTTCAGGCCCCAGCATCATGCTGGGCGCTCCTGTCCCACTTACTGTCCACCAGCCCAGGGCTCTCCCAACTAGCAGACAATGGTCTAACAAGAGCCAATGGCTGGAAGCTGAACCTAGAAAAAAGGAAAATAAGGCATAAATTAAAGAGAGAGAATAATTAATCATTGGAACATCTGGCTAGGAAGGAGCGCTGCAGAAAGGGATCTAGGGGTCCAGGTGGACCACAAGCTAAATATGAGTCCTTGATACTGTTGCAAAAAAAGCAAACATGATGCTGGGCTGCATTAACAGGAGTGCTGTGAGCAAGACACAAAGAGTCATTCTTCCGCTCTACTCTGTGCTGATTGGAGTATTGTGTCCAGTTCTGGGCACCACGTTTCAAGAAAGATGTGGAGAAATTGGAGAAGGTCCAGAGAAAAGCAACAAAAATGATGAAAGGACTAGAAAAAATGAGCTGTGAGGGAAGACAAAAGGAATTGGGCTTGTTTAGTTTAGAAAAGAGAAGATTAAGAGGGGTCATGATAGTGGTTTTCAAGTACCTCAAAGGGTGTTACAAGGAGGCAGGAGAAAAATTATTCTCCTCGACCTCTGAGGATTGGACAAGAAGCAATGGGCTTAAATTGCAGCAAGGGAGGTTCCTAACTGTCCGGGTGGTTAATCACCAGAATAAATTGCCTAGGGAGGTTGTGAATCTCCATCACTGGAGATATTTAAGAGCAGGTTAGATAGACATCTATCAGGGATGATCTAGAGTCTAGATGGTGCTTGGTCCTCCCAGGAGTGCAGGAAACTTTCAGGTCCCCCAGTTGTAGTAGTCTATGATTCTATGATCTTACCAAGACTGTAGGTGGGATTCTCCATCACTGCCAATTTCCAAATCAAGATTGGAGGCATTTTCTAGAAGATCAGCCCTAGTTCAAACAGGCCTGATTCAGGGAAGTCCTGTGGTCTGTCTGATACAGGAGATCAGGCTAGTGGCTCACAGTGGGTCAATGGAAACAGCTGTTGATCTAATCAACATTCCACCGCTCTCTCCTAGGGGAAAAAGTTGGGACGATTGTTTTTTCTGCAAAGTTACCAGTACAGTTGGGCACTCACTGGGAGGTGTGAACCAAAAGACATTTGCAATCTGCTGTCTGTCACTTTCCCACACTCGCTGTGGCTCATCAAAGCCTGTGCTTGCTTTGTTTTGATAATGTTTTAAATCTCTCTAAAACGCTGGTGTAGTGTAGCCTAGTTAGAAAAAAAAAGTATTTATCACCATTAGTCACCCTTCTTTGTACCACGGGCCTTGTGAAAACACACGTGGGAAAGCAGAAATATCAAGTGTTACGGCCCGACACTTGGGAATAAGGAAATGTGAGGCTCACGTTGCCGTCCTTCATTCATTCTGGGCGTGATTCGGAAAGGATAGCAGAGGGCATGAGCATGTACTTACATTTCATCTGGCTTTTCCAATACCCTCCCCTCCTTGGTATCCCAGGAAACATAGACAGGTGGAATAGTTAGGGCCTCGGATCTCTGCAGAGGGGTCAGTTTTGACTCTAGTGAGTTCTTTCCCTTTGCGGAGCAGATTCTTGCGATTCTTTTCAAGGAAATTCCCCAGTGAACAAAACCTCCATTAACACGTAACATTCCTAGCTGGAATATTACCATTAAGGCCCTACCAAATTCAAGGCCATAAAAAATGTGTCACGGACCACGTAATCTGGTTTCTTCTGTGAAATCTGGTCTTTGGGTGCTTTTACCTTATACTGGAAAGGGTTCATGGGGAGACCAGTGTTTCTCAGATTGGGGTCCTGGCCCAAAAGGGAGAGCGGGGAGGTGGCAGGGCTATTTTAGGGGGGTACGGTATTGCCACCCTCATTTTTGCATGGTCTTCAGAGCTGGGCAGCCAGAGAATGGTGGCTGTTCATTGAGCGCCCAGCTCGGCAGGCAGCAGCGCAGATGTAAAGCCGGCAATACCGTACATTGTCATTCTTCAGCACTGCTATTGCTGGCAGTGGCTCTGCTGCCTTCAGAGCTGGGCTCCCAGCCAGCAGCCTTGAGTCTCCAGCTGCCCAGTTCTGAAGGCAGAAGTTCAGCAGCGCAGCAGTAAGGGTAGCAGTCTGCATCCCCGCCTCCAATAACCTTGCAGCACCTCCCCCCCCCCCGACCTCCTTGTTGAGTCAGGACGTCTACGTCTACAACCCCATGGCGTTTGAGGTGTTAGGAGCTTGTTTTAGTGTGTAGCCTGACCCTTAGCCTGCCTCTTTGTCCTCCACTGCTCTCCCCCAGAGGAGAATTGTGTGTGCGGTGTGGTGCGGTGCGGTGCGGTGCTTGGTTTCGGTAGGGTGCTGTTGTTTTGCTCTGTGTCGAAGGCCAATCGGGGGAGCGCCTTGCACTGGGAGCGAAAGGTGGGGACGGACCTTAGTCCTCCAGGGGGTTTGTTCCACAGCCTGGGGAGGTGCCTGCCCTGCTGTTTCCTGGCAGAAAGCCCCAATATGCTAGAAGAGCAGAAATATGGACTGTGGTTCCCATCCCAGCTCATTAGCCTGTATGGGTCGGTCTATGCCCGTGATGGGCAACTAAGGCCAGTGAGCGGGCCCTATGAGTGGCCTCCTTCATCTCAGTGGGCCGCACGATTGTTAGAACCACGCTGGTCTCCCGGGACAAGGCAGCCTGCTCATGGTGCTTGTGGGTTGTGCCGATGGAACCGCAGCAGCGCTGTGATTGGCTGAGAGGGTGCGGGCTGCTCTCACAGGCGAAGCTGGGTGCAATCGGCCCGCACCTCACTGCACGGGCCCTGGCTTTACGTGCGCGTCCTGTCAGTGATATCGGTAGGAAAAGCTACACAGACGGAAACCAGCGGAATCTGGCAACCCTGCACGTGGGCAACGGTGACAAAACGTCTCGCAGGCCACACACAGCCACAGCCTGTAGGATGTCCACCACTGTCCCCTGTGAGCTGCGTGCTTGTGAGGCTGCTCAGAAGAGATTCCTGAGCTGCCTGGCTCCTTAGCAGGGCGCCCACAGCAAGGTCTGTGTTTCTACCGGTGGTGCACATTCAACATGCCGTGGTGCACATCCAATTATTCTGCACATGGATGGACAAAACCTGCACCTGGATGGAAAAGACTAGAGGAAACATGTTGCCCACCACTGCTCTGTGCTGCCTGCCCACATCTACACTGCCCAGCCTAAGAGCCCCTGCTCTGGGTTTCATAGCCTGGATGCCAGCCTGAGCCGCAACATCTACCCAGCTATTTTTCCAGCACTAGCACAGAGCTGTGTGCTGCGGGGAGCAGTGTAGACGCACCATGGGCCCAGGATAAGCACCAAGCCCTGGCACTTGACTGTGTTCGGACGGAAGCCAACATAAGGAGTGGAGGATGGGTCAGGTTTGCTCGCTGGAGCTAGTTTTGCCGAGCGACGCTGCAGGGTCTGGTCCCGGTTGGAGCTCACTGCATGCTGAGGGCTTCGTGCCCAAGTCTGTCGCTCAGGCACGGGAAGATGATGGCATGAACAGCTAAAGTCAGGTCATGTCCCGCCAGAGAGGCGCCACGTACCTGCTGCTGTGTGAGTGCCCTGCGGCCTCCAGGAATCCAGGTGCATTGCCCTGATCCTCTGTGTCTGCAAACACCTCGACATGCTCTCCTCTGCCCACCTCTCTCTGTCTTGGCTTTGTGATGTTTGAGGCTGTGAGTCTCTTTCACACACACACACGCACGCACGCACACACACACACACACACACACCCTTTCAGCATGAGACAGTCTTGCTTCTGCCTCGCAGGGAGTCAACTGCACAAGCCCCCTCCTCTGAACTTGCCCAGCCCTTGCGTTACCTTGCAGGTTAACAAGAGGTGCACCCGCTTCCTCGAGTCCCTTTGGAGGATTTCCCCGTGGCATCCAGCCCTGCTTCCCACGGCTGCCATTCTCACGGGAACAGCACACACTCAGCTCATGGAGCAGTTTGTTGTCAGATATTCAGGTGCTAGTGAGTAAGGCCAGGAGGTTACAAAGCAAATAAAATCAGAACCTGCTTTTGAGGAATTAAACTTTACGACCTAAAGAACTTTCGTCCCCCACCCCCGGTGTTTCCAGCCAGGGATGGCTAAACCCCTGCTCTGTAAGTGGAAAGGTACTGTCCACTTGTTTCCCAGGTGCAGGACGAAGGGCTGTGCTTGGCTTTGCTCATAGACAGGGATCCGACCTCCAGAGCTGGGTTCTCCCTGCGTACTGCGTACCTCCCTCGGCCTCGGTATGTACATAAGCAGGCAGACATTGTGTTAGCTTCCAGTGCCTGATTTACAGCCCGGCCGGGAGAGAGGGGAAGAGACATCCCCTGTTCCCCCCTCTACTGGTGACTAATGTCTTATAGAATCCTAGAATACTAGGACTGGAAGGGACCTCGAGAGGCCATCGAGTCCAGTCCCCTGCCCCCATGGCAGGACCAAATACTGTCTAGACCATCCCTGATAGACATAATAGATAGACATGATAGACAGTCTTGATTCTGTGAAAACTTAAAAACCAACTAATAGTCTCGCAGCACCTTAGGGTACATCTACACAGCAACATTATTTCAAAGTAACAGTCCGTGTCCACACAGCCAGCCGTTATTTTGAAGTAATTTCAAAATACTGTCAAGGTGGAGGACTTCTTATTCCGACTCCTGTAACCCTCATTGTATGAGGACTAAGGGAAGTCGTGGGAAGAGTGTTCCAGTTCGAAATAAGTGCTGTGTAGACGCTCCCAATTTCAAAATAAGCTATTTGGAAATAAGCTACGCAAGTGACATAGCTCAATTTGCATAGCTTATTTTGAGTTAAACCCTCCTGTGTAGAGGCACCCTTAGGGTACCAGAGGTATCCTGAAATAGCTACCCCGCGTCTTTTGAATGCGTCTGCTATTTCAAAATATAGTGGGTGCACTATTTTGCCATCTCTATAAACCTCATTGTACGGATGTAAACCTCATTGTAAGGGATGGCTCGAAATAGTGCTGTATTTTGAAATTTGGTGCTGTGCAGACAGCGCCAAATGACGAAATAAGCTATTTTGAAATAAACTCGAAATAAGCTACAGATTGAGTATCTTATTTCGAGTTTCGGGTGCTGTGTAGGTGGTGTCTTAAAGGGTACATCTACACTGCAAAACTATTTCAAAATAACTAGCACTATTCTGAAATCACTTAGTCCGCGTCTACACAGCAGGCAGTTATTTCGAAAGAGTGTCAAAATACTGCTAAGCTGGAGGACTTCCTACTCCGACTCCTGTAACCCTCATTGTATGAGGAGTAAGGGAAGTCGGAAGAAGAGTGCTCCAGTTCTAAATAAGTGCTGTGTAGAGGCTCCCTATTTCAAAATAAGCTACATAATTGACGTAGCTCAGTTTGCGTAGCTTATTTCGAGTTAAGCCCTGCAGTGTAGACGCGCCCTTAGACTCACCACTTACAAACCGGGTGGAGCTAGAACATGGACCTTCTGTCCTGTAACATCCTGATGGTGGGTGTGTGCGTCTTTCTTTCTATCTGCCTATCTCTTGGGGTTCCTGGGAGCTTGATCCTCAAAACCTCCTCACCACTGTGGTTTGCTACCCCTGCTCTTGCGACTCCGTTGACTGTTTCTCCCCAAGAAGCGATGTCTCACCACACACTGTGCTACTTCTCCCCACCTTCCCCATGCAGCCTCTAGGGCAAAGTTATGTGTCACAACATCCAGGCTATGTTTATCCTACGAGTTTTCTCTGCAAAAAAATATGCTAATGAGGGACTCATTTGCATGAGTCGCGATCTCATTTGCATATTTTCTGCCGATCTGTTTTTTAACTAGGGTTTTTGCTCAAGAGCAAGCAGTGTGGACATTTCCTTTTTGCGCAAAAAACCCTTTTCCCATAAGATTGGTATACCTCTTTTTTGGGGCATAAGGATCTTGCACAAAATGGGATTTTTACGTAAAAACCCCCGTCCACACTGCTTGTTTTTGCACAAAAATCCGTAGTGCAAAAATGGATCAGCAGAAAATATGCAAATGAGATTGTGACTCGCAAATGAGTCCCTCATTAGCATATTTTTTGCCGAGAAAACTTGTAGTATAGATGTAGCCCCAGTCTCCTGTTGTGTCCTCCTGTGATGGCAACAACATCTGCCCCCTGTGACTCAGACGTGTTGCCGTGAGTCCTGTTGACCAATTACACCCCATAAGGTGCGGGGTCGAACCTACTTAGAGAAGGACGGAGAGGCTGCCAGCAGAGGGGGACCCCATGGTGCACAACAGAGAGTGTTCTGCCCGTGATACGGACGCGTATTAGCCACCAACCCACAATACCAATGCTGCCCGCTGGCCATGCGGAGAGAGAACAGTAGAGGAGGACCAGCATCTGCACAGCTCATACCGTGCCTTGCAGAGAACCCTGAAGGGCTAATTATCGTCACCAGCCTGGCCTTTCCCCAGGCCGGAGTCAGCTGTTACAAAGCATGGCCGGGAGGGGCTGCAGCCCCTTTTCCTTGTCTGTGTTGCTCATGGCGCAGGCCCATCTAGGCCTTTTACGTCATGCGTATTAGCACATTCGCCAGTTAGCTGCCATGGCGCTTTTGGGTGCGGACAGCTGCTCATGTTCCCAGCTCAAGCAATCTAAAGCTGGAACAGGTCACACCTCTCTCGCCCGGGACTCTCTGCTCCGATAAGATCCATGGTCTGGCCAGACCAAAGATGTTGCTGGACCAGAGAGTCCCTGGACCAGAAAGCCTCAGGCACAGAGGTTGCCCAAGGCTGGGCGGAGTTGGTCTGGCGAGGCCCATGGCCAGGAGCAGAGCAGCACCCTGTGAGTTGGCAGTGGAGCTCGGCCGGGGTCAGGGAGCCCAGCTGGCGGCTGGGGGTGGATCCCCGCCTGCAGGCTAGCAGCAGAGTGCCACCGGAGGCAGGGAACCTGGCCGGTGGCTGGGAGCGGAGTCCCACCAGCGGTCTGGCATCCCATAGGGCTGTGGCCAGGAGTGAGGCCCAGCTGGGGGGCTGGCAGCTGGAGCAGAGCCCTGCCAGAGTTAGGCAGCTCACAGGGTCGGAGCCCTGCCAGTGCACCAGGGGCTGCAGAGCCTGGCAGACAGGCTGGGGGCAGCGCTGGCGGGCCCGGAGGGGAGCCCTGGAGGCCTGACCTCCCTTGGTCCGGAAGGCTCCCTTGTTCAGGACCAGAAGCTGCTTGGGGACCCTGGGAGGCGCTGAGGCAGAATAGCGGGGTGAGGGAGAGACAATAAACTCAGGGCAACGCTGGGAAAAGCGACAGGGCCTTTCTTAATAAGCAAGGAGGCAGGAGACATGAACAGGCTCCCTCTCTAGAGACTGGCCCGCCCCAACGGGAGGACGTGCGTGGCAGGGGGCTGGCCGCCAGGACTCCCAGCTTCTAGTCACAGCACATGGGGAGAGCTGGCCTCTCATCACAGCCCTGTGACCTAGTGGCTGACGTGCTGGCCTGGGCCTCAGGTGACCTCAGTTCTTGTTCCAGCTCTGTACTGGGAGCCTACGGGCAATGCCTTGTGCCTCAGTTTACCCACCTGCAAAGTGGGGGTAATGCTATTATCCCCCCTTAGCAACGTGTTTTGAGATCTACCAGTGCTTAGTAATTATCCCTAGCTCTTAGTCTACAGCTTAGAGCAAGGGACTGAGTCAGGACTCCTTCACCCTACTCGTAATGGGGCAAACAGGGGAGGTCCACTAATTAAAACTAGGCTTTGACAGTCGGGACACCTGGAGTCTCTTCCCAGCTCTGCCACTGAACTGCGGGAAAGGGGCTTCCTCTCTGGGATTCGATCTGGACGGCTCACAGGCCTGATAGCAGCAGTTGCAAAACAGCAGCAGTTGAAGAAGGAATCTGGGGGGGGATTGAGGTGGGGGTTCCAAGGTCCCTTGGGGAGCCCATGTCTCTCCCTCCACCCTGAGTAGAAAGCCAGAGCCCCAGGCCTCTTTGATTTGTGTTGGGATCACCGCTCTGTGGGCTGGGAGATAGAGCCCAGCACCCTGCTCCAGGTGCACTAAGGGCTGGCTGCTCTTGGCCCCGCCCTTCCATGTGAAGCTCCGCCCCTTCCAAGGGTGCAGAGCCAGGTCCCCACACACCTTCCCCCTGGGCCTACACAGACCTTGCTCCCAGAATCACAGTGATGTCAGCCCCTCCGTTTCCCCACTTGTAAAAGGATAGTTATATTCACCTTTTTCCCGTCTCCTGCACCCCCGTAATGGCATGAACAGACTCCACCAGCCAGTAGAATAGAGGGAGTTTATTGCTTCTCTAGGATACGGCACAGCATAGATGCAATCCAATTACAGGGGCCAGGCCCAGGATGCCTCAGCCCCCCTTGAGATGGGGTGGAGGGACTGGGCCCTCAAATCCCAGCCTCTGGCTCGGCTGCTTCCTCCATGATACCCAGACAGAAACTAACTAACTCACTTCCAGCCCTGCCCCCTCCAGGGCTCCCCTCCCCTTCTTCCCATGGTTCCGCTCCCTGGGAGATACCTGTCTGAAGCCCCCTTTGCATAATGACTCATCCTCTGTCCTGCTGGGCCGTGCCGCAGGTATCAGCCAGTGGAGGTCACTCACACTACGTCACAGATGGGGCTTGACCTCCTACTCTCCATTTATATGCCGGGTTTCCAGAACCCCCCAGAAGCCAAAGCATTTGATGCTCTCCTGGGAACTCTGGACAGCGGTGTTGTATGCTGTGGTGTGAACCTGAGCACTGGTGTGAGGAGGGGATTCAGGATGCCCCATAATCCCTTCAAAAGCAGGATAAGGCCTTTCAACCAACTATCCTTCAGACACTGGGCTGGCCTGGCTGCTGCACCAGGAAGTACGTCTCCCAGCACTCCACACGCTGGGCCTGGATCAGAGCTAGCGCCCCCACCGGGGTAAAGGGAAAACCCTGGGCCCAGTTCTCACATGGTCCTTATGGCTTTAATAAGGGGATGAGTGGGGAGGGTTGTTAGTTTTCAAATGCCCCTTTCCCTCACAGATGCAGGCTGTTTAAATATGAATCGTCCGAGCTTCCAAACGACACCTGGGTTAAGTGACTTTATTTAGGCTTTGCAGAGAGATTGGGCATTTGCCTAGGTGGGATTTTTTAATAGTTGATGAGTAAATCATGATAGCCAGCTCTTATCAAGCACTTTTCATCTGTGGATCTCAAAGCACCTTACAGAGGAGGGCAGTATAATTATGCCCATCATCTAGGTGGGGAAACTGAGGCACAGGGCGAGGCAGTGACTTGCCCAGAGTCAGCCAGCAGCAGAGCTGGAACTAGAACAACACATGTCTCCTGGGTCCCTGTCCATTGCTCTGTCCAGCAGGCAATGCTACCTCCCTTAAAAAGCAGCCCGTCACTCCCTGTCTGCGATAGATAGTTCACTGCTTACAGAGAAATTGCAGACCAGTAATTGCAATGGGCACTCCCTGTCTGTTCCTCTTACAGCCCTGACTCTTGCCTGGCTGTGGCCAGTTTCAAACCTGCCCCACCTGTTTTTAGCCAGTGGGCTGGCTGCAAAGACTTGTTGCTGTTTGTAGTAGCACCCGTCCAGCTAGCAATTCCAGGTGAGCATCAAAACACTAGGGGACTTGGATCTGCTCTCTTGAGCTGCACCACTATTCAGACGTGTCTTCATCTCGCTTGGGACGTGGCCTGGAAAGACTGCTTGAGTGAGAAAGCGGCATAGTTTAGTGGTCGGAACAGCAGACTGGGAACCAGAACTCCGGAATTTTATTCCTGGATCTTGGATCTGGAGAGGGAGGCTGGAAGTCGGGGCTCCTGGGTTCTCTTCCTGGTTCTGGAGGGAAACGGGTCTAGTCATCAGAGCAGGAGGCATATGGGAGATGGGTGCCTGTGCTCTGTTTCTGCCACTGATTGAACCGGGCATCCTTGAGCTGGTCACGTTAACTAATGTGCCTCGGTTTCCCCATTTGCAAAGCACCTTGAGACCTCAATAAAGATGCAGAATTAGTACAAAGTGGGGCTGGCCTGAAGTAGGACTTACACATGGGAGGAGTCCAGGCTCTTCTAGCCCTCTCCAAGGCTTGGTGTGAACTATGGGCAAGCGTTGGGGGGGAGGTGACGTTTATAATGTTCCCCACCTGTCTTGAAAGAAGCCCCCACTTTTCTCTGGGGGTGTTTTGTTAGTTTAATGCTAGTGAAAGGCTTTGTAAGAGAGCCCTGGGCGCTGGCATCCTTTCAGCGGGTACAGCTCAGGGCAGTGCCAGGGCCCACTCCCCACACCCCCCGGCCTTGGTCCTGCTCTGTGAGCTGAGAAGGGAGTTTGAACTCCTTGATCTGTTTAGCCATTGGCCTCTCTGCTGCAGTGGCCGGCAAAGGGGCCGAAATGTTGGCCTACATGGTTTGGGAAGGTCATTTGTCTGCTAGGAAGTTGGCTGAGTCCTGTCAAACTCATTGCATGTAGGCCCCCATCCAGCAAATACTGACTGCAGGAAACAGAAGAGCTGGGATAGAGGAGAACAGCCCTGAGCCATGTTACTCCACACCCTGGTGCTAGATCAGAGCCAGAGCCCCCTACAGGCCTCATCCCCCCATGCCATCCCCCCCACCCCCGGAGCTAATAGTCCCGCACCTTGGGGCCCAGTCAAAGCTGACACCTTGTAGAAGGGAAAGACCCCAGGTGCCCACAAAAAACTCTGCTCTTTCCTGCCTGAATCAGCAACCCCTACTCCAGCCTGCCGCTCGCTACCCTGTCCTCCCACATCCCCACCAACTTCTCCCTGCCCGCTGCCCCAGCAGCCTTGGCACCAGCGCTGGCCGTGCCTGTTTTCTGGAGCATATAGAAGTCCAGACAGGGCTGGGGCTGCACATGATGGTGTCAGAGCTGAGAGAGGGAGGGCAGTGCGGTGGGGGGACAAGACAGCAGTAGTTGAAGAAGGAATCTGGGGGGGGGTTTCCAGGTCCGTTGGGGGGCCCATGACCCTCTCTCCTTCCTCAGTAGAAAGGGGTTTACTTTGCACCTGCTAGTAAAGGGAAGAAGATCTGGTGTGGATGCTGATGGGGGGGCCTTGTAACACCTCTGGGCGTATGTCTACACTGCTTATAAATCTGGGTTCAGGCGCAGATTTGAGCCAAATCTCCATTTCCTGCCACGCACAGTTTGGTGTGGCCCAGGTCAGGAAGCGCTGAAGAGCCAGGACCCTCCTCAGGACCCTCCCACTCCAAGTCCGGTCCGAGCCCTGTCATTTCGCAGTGTGGACACATGTCAAGCCGCAGGCCAGGTCGGCGTGGCGCAGTGTGGACGCGTTAGGCCTGGCTGTGAGAGCTGAGCCCAGTCACACAGCGTGGACACTCACGGGTGGGCTTGGAAAGGGCAAGTTCACAGGGCAGGCTTTGCAGTTCTGGGTTTACAATGCAGTGTGGACATATCCCGGCCGTGTCCCACTGCCGCTGGGATGCATAGCGATCCTTCCCCCCCCCCCACAAGCCGGGCAGTGCTGCCCTCTTCGGGGGCAAACTGAGCCAGCCTGTGGCTTCCCTCCTCCCTCCTCCCACTACCTTCCTGAGCAAGCTGGCTCACCAGGTTTTCCCAGGTTTGCCCCTTTTTTATTCTTAGGTGGCTGTCCTGGGAAATCTGTGATTTTCTCAGCCACAGCCCTGTTAGCTCCCTCGGCCTTTCATGGCTCTAGAGGGAGGAATCGCGGGGCAGCAGCTCCAGCACATCTGGGAGCGGCAGGAAGGGGGTGGCTCGGGACCAGAAATGCCCAGGTACCGGGCAGGAGCTGGGTGGATCCAGCAGGAGCCTCATCTCACATGGCGAGGTTGGTGCCCAGAGCAGGAGCCCACAGGGCTGAGTCAAGGTCAGTGATACTCGTGTGTACGTCCCAGATGTCCGGTTGTTGGGACTGCTGAGGTAACAAGCCTTTCGCGACTGTAGCCGCCACAACCCTGCTAACTTTGCTCCGAGCCCTCGCACAACCACTCTGGCTCCCCGCCCTACTGCAGGGAAGGGGTCACTGAGAGGAGGTGCTGAATAGGCATGGAGGCCTTTAGCTAGGCCTGGGCAAGCTAGCTCAGCAGAAATATCCCAGCCCAGGCCTTTGCCCAGAGCAAGGGATCAAACCCAGCTCTGGAGCCATCAAACATCTCTCCCACTTTCCAGTCCCTCACCCCAGCCTCAGGCCTGGCCCGGCCAGCGGGAACCACCCAACAAATATAGTGCAGGTAGTCCCCGACTTACGAATGGTTTACGTTCCAAACACCTGCTCGTAACTCGATTTGTTCGTAAGTCGGAATACATGCTTTTAAATGCGGCCGCGCTACTCGTGAGCGCAGATCGCGCGTTCATAACTCAGGGACCGGCTGTAATGGGCTTAATGGGAGGTTGGTTGTAAGTATGAACGGTTGTAAGTCGACGCGTTCATAACTCTGGGACCAGCTGTAGAAGAGACAGGCAGTGCTCATGGGGTGACTGGCCCAGAAATTGGGCGGGAGAAAGAGAAGATGGGGAGAATGGAAGGCAGGAAGAAAGGGATCCTACCTTTTTTCTGTGCCTTCTCTGAGCAGGGCTTCCCTGTCTGAATAGGATGAAGGAGGACTGCCCCACACGGCCATCCGCCCTGGAGTCCTCTCCTCTCTTTTCCAGCCTCTGCCCCAGCCATAACGTCAGCGGCAGCCAGCAATAGCAGCAGCCTGGCAGCCACCTCCCATCACAGATCCAGCCCGTGGTTGGCTAGGGCTCAGATACCATGGGGATGGGCTCAAATGAGAGACATGTTGGCAGAGAGAGAGAGAAGCTGGAGGAGGCAGCCATTTTGCGTGAGGTCAGCCCCATCATTTTGCTTCCAGCGAGAACAGGAGGCGGTGACAGCCATTTTGGACAAGGAGAGCCCATAGCCTTGCTGCGGTTGGGAGAGACTGGAGGAATTTACCCCTCATCCTCAATTAGCTGTTACCGCTCTAGAAAGAGACCTTGGAGTCGCTGTGGCTAGTTCCCTGAAAACATCTGTTCGAGGTTAAGAAAGTGAACAGACTGGTAGGCTCCGTTAGGAAAGGGATAGATAGTAAAACACAAAATATCATCATATCACTGTATCAACCCCCCCCACCCCCCGAACACTGTGCACAGTTTTCATATGAGGGGAGAGTTAAAAGTAGAGGTGCCAGACAGTCTCCAAAAAAATACCAGACACGCAGTATTTTTGTCAAGCAAAAAAAAAAAGGGGGGGGGGGGACACGGGATAATAAGTACGGGCACACCCTGGGAGGCGGGGCCACAATCAGCGCTGGGAGCCTGTGATTGCGCAGGAGCCTGGCGGGGGCGGAGGGAGTGGCTGGAACTCCCGGAGCTTCTGAGCAATCACAGGCTCCCAGTGCCGATCGTGGCCCCGCCTTCCAGCCGCTCCCCCCGCCCACGCCAGGCCAGAAAAACCAGAGAATACCGGACATTGCACGTGTCCGGTATTTTCTGATTTTTTTTACCGGACAGACAGTGCAAATACCGGACTGTCCAGTAGAATACCGGACACCTGGCAACCCTAGTTAAAAGGCAGGGCCGTTCAGCTTGGAGAAGAGATGCCGGAGGGGGAACAGGAGAGAGGTCTATAAAATGGGGACGGGTGTGGAAAGAGTGACTCGGGACGGGTTGTTTACCCCTTCACATCACACAAGAACCAGGGGTTACCCAGTGACATTATCAGGCAGCAGGTTGAAAACAAATAAGAGGAAGCGCTACTTGTCAGGGGATGCTGCGAGGGCAAAAAATTAGCATGATCCTGGGACTGGACCAACTGGAGCAACTGGCAAGACTGGATGGGGAAACCAGGCACCTGGGAGAACAGGGACGAGGGCAGAGGAGACAGATGAGACCAGGAGCCATGTGAAGGAGTCTACTGCCGTATGGCAAAGTTTGGGGATCCAGCACACATACAGCCAGATGTAGAGACCAGTCACCTCCCCAGAGCACCTCTCAGGTCAAGAAGCAGGTGGAGTGATGCAGGAAGCACTCAGAAGTCAGTGCAGAGGCTTCCAAGCAGAGAGGGTTAGCCATCACCTCCATTTTTATCCTCCCTGCCCCTCTCTGACTGTGGGGTAACCTGGGCTGACAAGTTTGCTTCCTGGAGATAAGCATGTTGTATGTGGTGTGCAATAGACTGAGCTGGTGGGCCGGGGTTTGTGCTGTTATTACACGTGTTGTGGTAGCTCCTGAACAGCAGGGCCCCACTGGGATAGGTACTGTGTACCTGGGCCACACCCCCGGGACGAGCCCTCTGAGGGGCTGAATCTGGGACCCCGGGATTTAAAGCTAGTCCCTGCAGCAGTGGTGGGCAACTTGCAGCCCCTGGGCTATGTGTGGCCCATGAGACATTCTGTTCATTGTTGCCCAGGTGCTGAGTTCCCAGGTTCTGCTGGGTTCTGTCCACGTCAGTTTTTTCCCACTGGTGTTACTAAAGTCGCACACGTGTGAAGCCAGGGCCCGTGACGTGAGGTGCATGCTGATTGCACACAACAGTGACTGTGAGAGCCGGGCACTCCCTCTGCAGCCAATCACAGTGCTGCCACGGTCCCATCGGCACCCCCGCACACTGCCTATGAGAGCCATGGCTCACAGCGGCACCCCCCCCCCCACACACACACAAATTCTAGGTACGCCAGTGCACTTAGCAAAACTACCCCATCCCAGGAGACCCCTTTGATTATGACAGTCTTGAAGCCCACTGAGATGCTCATACGGCCCACTCATTAGCCTCAGTTGCCCTTTGCTGTTCTACACTCGGATGTTAACTCAGCAGCAGTGGCCGACATACAATCCTGTGATCCTGCTGAGACAGGGTCATGTGGGTTGTGCCAACACTCTGGTGCTGGTGGCTCTTTTACCCTTGCTGCAGGCAAGAAAGGTAGGAGGGCCTCCTGGGGGCTGAACATTCCTGGGAAGGAACTCTAGGAGGCAGGTTAGCCTGTGGAGAAGGTTTGAGTTCAACTTTGTTACTTGACGGTTGGTTTTAAAAAGCTGAAATCTGGAAGGTGGCAGGTGAATTTGGATTCTGCATAGTGCAGTTGGGTTGGATGTGTAGAGGAGGTTGGGAATAGCAAAGGTCTCAGGCACCTGGGGGATCAAAAGTAGAAAGCTGATTAGCTGGCTACAAACTGGAAGCAAACCCGCCTGTCTCAATAAGTGTTGTGCATTCCATACGGTTGCTCAGGAGTCCAGTTTTTCATGATCCACAATTTCTGCAATTAAAATGAACTCAGAACTTTCTGCTTTTGCAATGGAAAACATTCTCGTACCCAAATTTTCCCTTTTCTATGGTGGGGAAAACAAGTCCTTGCCCCACCCTCCTTAGAAGTAAGTGAACCAACCAGAGGCTGCTGCAATCACCGTTGGTTATAAAGCATATAAACAACACCAGGAAACTGGAACCAAACCTAAGTATTGTACAGAACAATCAAGGAGCTGCTTTTTCTTTTCTCGGATAATATTTCCATGAAGTGAGTTCTTTAAAGGTGGAAAATTTCAAAAACTGCAACTCTTTTAAAAAAATGAGTAGGGCATGATGACATTGCTAGTCTGTATGTATTTGCATGACAGCATTGAGAGCTGTATGCTGGGCGTGATGGCATCAAGAGTCGGTATGTTGGGCATGGCAGCATTGAGAGTTGGTATGCTGGATGTGGCGGCATTGTTAGTCACTATATTGGGCATGTTTTGGCATGACATCATTAAGAGTTGTATGTTGGGCATGACAGCATTGCTAGATGGTTTGTTAGGCATGACGGCATTGAGAGTTGGTATGTTGGGTATGACAGCAATGAGAATCAGTATATTGGGTGTGATGGCATTGGGAGTCGGTATGTTGGGCGTGACAGAATTGAGAGTTGGTATGTTTGGCGTGACGGCATTGAAAGTTGATATGTTGAGTGTGATGGCATTGAGAGTTGGTATGTTGGGTATGACAGCAATGAGAATCAGTATATTGGGTGTGATGGCATTGGGAGTCGGTATGTTGGGCGTGACAGAATTGAGAGTTGGTATGTTTGGTGTGATGGCATTGAAAGTTGGTATGTTGAGCGTGACGGAATTGAGAGTCAGTATGTTGGGCATGACGACATTGAGAGTTGGTATGTTGGGAGTGACATCATTGAGAATTGATATGTTGGGCGTGACGGCATTGAGAATCGGTATATTGGGTGTGATGGCATTGAGAGTCGGTATGTTGGGTATGACAGCATTGACAGTTGCTATGTTGGGTGTGATGTAACTGAGTCGGTATGTTGGGCGTGACGGCATTGAGAGTCATAATTCAGTGTGATAGCACTGAGAGTTGCATGTTGGGTATTACAGAAGATGTGGGAAAAGCTGAAGTACTCAATGCTTTTTTTGCCTCTGTCTTC
>JANRFK010003594.1:4052459-4071541 GCA_030068395.1 Apalone spinifera | reverse complement strand
CATTAGCCTCCCTAGTTCGAACTAGGGGGCTAGTGTAGACATACCCTATGTGAGGTGTGATGGCATTCAGAGTCAGTATGTTGAGCATGATGGTACTTAGAGTTGGTATGTTGGGTATGATGTAATTGCTAGTCAGTATGTTGGGAATGACAGTATTGAGAGTTGGCATGTTGGGCGTGACGGCATTAAAAGTCAGTATGTAGGATGTGATGGCATTGAGAGTCAGTATATTTCAGCATAACACCATTGAGAGTTGTATGTTGGGCATGACGGCATTGCATTGTGAGTTGGTTTGTTCGGCATGACGGCAGTGCAAGTTGGTCTGTTCTGTATGACAGCACTGAGAGTTGATACGCTGGGTGTAATGGCATTGATAGTATGTTGGGTGAGATGGCATTGAGAGACGGTGTATTGAAAGTGACGGCAATCAGAGTCTGTATGATGCGTGTGATGGCATTGAGAGTTGGTATGTTTCAGCATGACACCATTGAAAGTTGTATGTTGGGCATGATAATATTGCTAGTTGGTTTATTCAGCATGATGATATGTTGGGTGCGATGGCATTGCTAGTTGGTATGTTGGCCATGATGGCTTTGAGAGCTGTATGTTGGGCACAACAGCATTGTTAGTTGGTTTGTTCAGCATGACAGTATTGAGAGTTGTTGCGTATGACAGCATTGCTAGTCAGTATGTGGGGTGTGATGGCACTGAGAGTCGGTATGATTCAGCATGACGGCATTGAGAGTTTTGTGTTGGAAATGACAGCATTGCTAGTTGGTGTGTTTGGCATGACAGTATTGAGAGTTAGTTTGTTGGGTGTGGCAGCATTGACAGTTGGTATGTTGGGTGTGATGGCATTGAGAGTCTATATCAGGGGTGGGCAAAGGGTCCTCCACAGACCGCATCCTGCCCACCAAGCCTGTGGATCTTGCCTGTGGCCATCCTTCTGCTTCCCTGCCCCCAGGACACTCAGGACCTGGGGGCGGGGGAGCGAACAAAGTCTCCTCATCCCTGCAAGATAGCACATTGGCTCTAGAGGCACGCAGGCTGTTTTAAAACAGCCAGAGTTTATCTCTAGCTGCTGCACGCCTTTTGCTGGAGGGAGCTTTGCACGCTCCCCGCACCCTAGCCAGTCAGGGCCCGGGGACAGAGAGCACGCAAAGTCTCTCGCGTCCTGCCCTGCCTATACACCAGGCCCCAGGGGCGCACAGTGGCTAGAGAGACACACAAGCTGTTTTAAAACTGCTAGCATGTCTCTCTAGCTGCAAACTCTTGCAGGGGCGAGGAGACTTTGAGCATTCCCCTACCCCCAGGCCCTAATTGGCCTGGATGCAGGGAGAATGTGTGCGGTCTCCTTTTGCTAGGAGTTCCTCGATGGAACTGGCAACTGTTTTTAAACAGCTGCCATTTCTCTCTAGGGGGCGGGGCGGGGAGGGAGGGAGAAGACTTCTCTCGCTTCCCCACCCCTGGCCAATAAATAAATTATAAATTAATGGAGATTGCCTATCTCCTAGAACTGGAAGGGACCTTGAAGGTCATCTAGTCCAGTCCCCTGCCTTCACAGCAGGACCAAGTACCACCCCTGACAAATTTTTGCCCTGAATGGCCTCCACAAGGATTGAACTCACAACCCTGGGTTTAGTAGACCAATGCGCAAACCACTGAGCTATCCCTCCCCCACTTCCAATAAGGGTGGAAGTGAAGCACAAGAAGTTTCCTGACCCCACCCCTTCCACCTGAAGCCCCACCCTTTCTGGGGAAGACCTGGCACCACTTCAGAAATTTATGAAGTGGCCCCCTTTTAGAAATTATTGTCCACCTCTGGTCTATACATTGGGAGTGATGGCATTGTTAGTCACTGTCTTTAGCATGATGGCATTGAGAGTTGTATTTTAGGCATGAAGGCTTCGTTACTCAGTATGTTGGGCATGACGGCATTGAGAGTCGGTATCTTGGGTGTAACTGCATTGCTAGTTGGTATGTTTTGATATGACATCATTAAGAGTTGTATGTTGGGCATGACATAATTGGGAGTTGTGTGGTTGGGTATGATAGCATTAAGAGTCGATGTGTTTGGCATGACAGCATTGACAGTCAGTATGTTGAGCTTAATGGCATTGAGAGTTGGTATGTTGGGTGTGACGGCATTGATCATTGGTATGTTTCGGTATGACATCATTAAGAGTTGTATGTTGATCATGATAGCATTGAGAGTTGGCATGTTGGTTATGACAGCATTGAGAGTCAATATGTAACAGTATTGCTAGTCACCAGGTTGGGCATGACAGCATTGAGAGTTATATGCTGGGCGTGATGGCATTGCTAGTTGTTTTGTTCTGCATGACGGCATTAAGAGTTGTTCTGTTAGGTTTGACAGTATTGCTAGTCAGTATGTTGGGCATGATGGCACTGAGAGTCAGTATGTTGGGCATGACGGCATTGGTAGTTGGTTTGCTTGGCATGACAGCATTGAGAATTGGGATGTTGCATATGTCGGCATTCCTTGTCATTATGCATGACGGCATTGAGAGTCGTTATGTTGGGCCTGATGACATTGGGAGTTGGTATGTTGGCTATGATGGCATTGCTAGTCAGTATTTAGGGCATGATGGCATTGAGAGTTGGTATGTTGGGTGTGACGGTATTACTAGTCAGTGGCTACATCTACATTATGAGTTTTCTGCACAAAAAATATGCTAACGAGGGGCTCATTTGCATGAATCACAATCTCATTTGCATATTTTCTGCCGATCTGTTTGTTTGTTAGGGTTTTTGTGCAAAAACAAGCAGTGTGGACGTTTTCTTTTTGCACAGAAACCCCTTTTTCCACAAGATTGGTAAACCTTCTTTTTTGGGGCATAAGGATCTTGCAGGAAAAGGGGGTTTTGCGCAAAAAGAAAATATCCACACTGCTTGTTTTTGCACAAAAACCCTAGTGCAAAAACGGATCAGCAGAAAATATGCAAATGAGATCATGATTCATGCAAATGGATCCCTCATTAGCATATTTTTTGCCGAGAAAACTCATAGTGTAGACATAGCCAGTATGTTTTGGAATGACATCATTAAGAGTTGTATGTTGGCCATGACGGCATTCAGAATTGGTATGTTGGCTATGACAGCACTGAGTGTCGGTATGTTGGCCGTGACGGCACTAAGAGTCGGTATTTTGGGTGTGATGGCATTGAGAGTTGATAAGTTTCAGCATGACAGCATTGAGATGTGTTATGTTGGGTGTGATAGCATTGAGAGTCGGTATATTTTGGCATGACAGCATTCAGAGTTGTATGTTGGGAATGATGGCATTGCCAGTTGGTTTGTCTGGCATGACGGCACTGAGAGTTAGTATACTGGGTGTGGCAGCATTGAGAGTCAGCATGTTGAGCGTGGTGTCCTTGGGAGTCGGTATGTTGGGCTTGACAGCATTGAGAAACAGTATGTTTTGTCGTGACAACATTAAAAATTGTATGTTGGGCATGACAGCATTGCAAATTGGTTTGTTGGGCAGAAAAGCATTGAGAGTTGGTATGTTTCGAAGTGAAATCCTTGGTGAGCTTAAACACAAAAGGAAAACTTACAAGAAGTGGAAACTTGGACAGATGACCAGGGAAGAATATAAATATATTTCTCAAGTATGCAGGGGAGTAATCAAGCAGGTGAAAGAGCAATTGGATTTGCAGCCAGCAAGGGAGGTGAAGGGTAACAAGAAAGGTTTCTACAGGTATCTTAGCAATAAGAGGGTGATCAGGGGGAGTGTGGGGCCCTTACTAGATGAGGGAGATAACCTAGTGACAGATGATGTGGGAAAAGCTGAAGTACTCAATGCTTTTTTTGCCTCTGTCTTCACAGAAGAGGTCAGTTCCCAGACAATTGCACTAGACAATGCAGCATGAGAAGGAGATGAGCAACCCTCAATGGAGAAAAAACAGATTAAAAACTATTTAGAAAAGTTAGACATACACAAATCCTTGGACCAGATTTAATGTATCCGAGGGTACTGAGGGAGCTGACAGATGTCATTGCAGAGCCTTTGGCCATTATCTTTGAAAACTCATGGAGATCGGGAGAGGTCCTTGATGATTGGAAAAAGTCAAATGTAGTGCCCATGTTTTAAAAAGGGAAGAAAGACAATCCAGGAAATTACAGACCAGTCAGCCTCACCTCAGTCCCTGGAAAAATCATGGAGAGGATCCTCAAAGAATCCATTTTGAAGCACTTGGAAGACGGGAAAGTGATCAGGAATAGTCAACATGGATTCAACAAGGGCAAGTTGTGCCTGACCAACCTGATTAGCTTCTATGATGAGGTAACTGGCTCTGTGGACATGGGGAAGTCAGTGGATGTGATATACCTTGTCTTTAGCAGGGCTGTTGATACGGTCTCCCACAATATTCTTGCTAGCAAGTTATGGAAGTATGGATTGGATAAATGGACTGTAAGGTAGCTGGAAAGCTGGCTAGATTGTCGGGCTCAATGGGTAGTGATCAACAACTTGATGTCTGGCTGGTGGCCAGTTTCAAGCAGAGTGCCCCAGAATCGTTTTAGTGCCAGTTTTATTCAACATCTTTATTAATGACCTGGATGAGGGGGATGGATTGCACCTTTAGCAAGTTTGCGGATGACACTAAGCTTGGGGGAGAGATAGATACATTGAAGGGTTGGGATAGGGTCCAGAGTGACCTAGATAAATTGGAGGATTGGGGTAAAATAAATCTGATGAGATTCAACAAGGACAAGTGCAGAGCCTTGCACTTGGGACAGAAGAATCGCAAGCACTGCTACAGGCTCGGGACCAACTGGCTAAGTAGCAATTCAGCAGAAAAGGACCTGGGGATTACAGTGGATGAGAAGCTGGATATGAATCAACAGTATGCCCTTGTAGCCAAGAAAACTAATGGCATTTTGGGGTGCATTTCTGGGGCCCCCACTGTAGAAAGGATGTGTATGCATTGGAGGGGGTCCAGCGGAAGGCAACCAAAATGATTAGGGGCAGGAGCACTTGACGTATGAAGAGAGGCTGAGGGATTTGGTCTGTAGAAGAGAAGAGTGAGGGGAGATTTGATAGCAGCCTTCAACTTCCTGAAGGAAGGTTCCAGAGAAGATGGAGTGAGGCTGTTCTCAGAGGTGGCAGATGGCAGAACAAGGAGCAATGGTCTCAAGTTACATTGGGGGAGGTCTAGGTTGGATAGTAGTTGGGGTTGGTCATGCTTCGGGCAAGGGACTAGACTCTATGACTTCCTGAGGTCTCTTCCACCCCTAGGATTCTATGATTCTATGTTGGGTATGACAGCATTGCAAGTCGATATGTTGGATGTGACGGCATTGAGAGTTGATGTATTGGGACGGCATTGCTAGTTGGTATGTTTTGGCATGACAGCATTGAGAGTTGTACGTTGGGCATGACAGCATTGAGTTGGTATGTTATGTACTGAGAGTCAATATGTTGGGCGTGACAGCACTGAGAGTCAGTGTGTAGGTATGTTTTGGTATGACACCATTGAGGGTTGTGTGTTAAGCATGATGGCATTGCTGGTTGGTTTGTTCAGCATGACAGCATTGAGAGTTGCAATGTTGGGTATGACAGCATTGCTAGTCAGTATATTATTCATGATGGCACTGAGAGTCAGGGTGTTGGGTGCCATGGCATTGAGAGTTGGTATGTTGGGCAGGATAGCATTACTAGTCGGTTTGTTTTGCAATTACATCATTAAGAGTTGAAGGTCGGTATGATCGGCATGACACCGTTGAGAGTTAGTATTTTGCGTGTGACAGCACAGATTGTCGATATGTTGGGTGTGAGGGTACTGAGTGTCGTTATGATTCAGCATGACACCATTGAGAGTTGTATGTTGGGCGTGATGGCATTGCTAGTTGGTTTGTTCTGCATGATGGCATTGAGAGTTGGTATGTTGGTGTGGCAGGGTCAGGCCAGAGAACTGCTGCAGAGTGGGAGAAAGGCAGCCCGAAAAAGGTAAAAGACCTGCTAAATAGAAGCAGAGGGCATCAGAACAGTTAGAAGCAGCTGGTAGGGAGCTGGCTCAGGCAGACTGGGGCCAGCTGACTCCACTGCTGGCTCGCTGGAGGCCTTTAAAAGCCTCTTCAATTGGAAGGTGGGGGGAAAAGTGAGAGGACGGACGGAGAGGTAGAGGAGAGACAGAGACAGTTTGTCAGTAAACCAGCACAGCTTTAGAGCAGGAACAGCAGGGGAGGGAGTCCCAGGAGGAGTGCCTGGGCTCTCTACCCTAGAAACCAGCTGCAAGCCCTGACCCTTGGGGAAGGGGGCAAGAGGCCAGCCCAAGCAGTGGCCTGGGTAAGGGGGGGTCCTTGCCACATGTGGTGTCAGGGGTGGGATTCTGCTATGAGGCTTCACAGCAACCCTAAAGCCAGCTAACTTGACCCCTCTTAAAGAAGTACATATGGAGGATGTGGTGAAGGTGCTGGTGCAGGCCATGGCGGCACTGCAAGAGGCTCCATGGGTGCAAGTGGCTGCCCAGCAGGAGTCGGTGCAGCTCCAGCAGGAAACAAACCAGTTGCTGATGAGCCAGGCAGCCCAGGACCGAGCCAGAATGTGGTGAACCAGCTGAAAGCCCTGGCCATCCAGACACATAGTCAAGACGGGACGCAGCCATTAGAGGCCAGTTGTTACTTACATAAGATGACAATGTGGCGGCCTACCTTTTGGTCTTTGAAGGGATAGCCTTGCGGGAGGCCTGGCCCCAAGCCCAGTGGGCCAGCATTTTAGCCCCATTCTTGCATGGGGAAGCCCAGAAGGTGTGTACCTCGACATGGTGGAGGAAGCCACTTCCAATTACTCCCAGTTGAAAGCTGAGATTCTGGCACGGGCAGGGGTCACGGCAGCTGTGAGAGCCCAAAGATTCCACAAATGGAAGTATCCAGATGACTGAGCACCCAGGACCCAGTTAAATATAGAAATATACCTATCTCATAGAGCTGGAAGGAATCTCAAGAGGTCATTGAGTCTAGTCCCCTGCCCTCATGGCAGGACCAAGTACCATCCCTGACAGATTTGCCCCAGACAAATGGCCCCCTCAAAAATTGAGCTTCCAGCCCTGGATTTAGCAGGCTCATGCTCAAACCACTGAGCTATCCCTCATCCCCAGTTAGTTGACCTGGTGCATCTGGCCCAGAAGTGGCTGCGGCCTGAGATCCACAATCCAGAGAAAATCATTGAGGTCATCGTCCTCGACAGGTTACCACCAGACCTGTGGGAGTGGGTTGGCTAGAATGACCCCTCTACATTCGATGACTTAGTGGACCTCGTAGAGAGGCTGATGACTACCAAGGAACTTTCCCGAAACCCTGGGGATGAGGTGCATCAGAACAAGAGACCCGACCTCACTCCAAGGGTCCATGCTCCCAAAGCCTCAGACCAAGCACGGACAGAGAGGAAGGAGGCGAAAGAGCGACTGGAGGTTGCAAAGGGACTTGGGGGTTGGGGTAGAGAGGACTAGGGGGCCAGACCCAACAGCCCAAAGAAAAGAAGAGTGTCCCGTGCAGGATATAGGAGTTAAGTCTGCGAGGAAATAGGGCATAGCAACTCAATGCCCCAATATAAAAGAGCCTATGCAATGTGACCTAGGGAACCTGCGAGACCCTGATAAAACTTGTAGGCATTGCAATGGTCCCCCCTCAGTACACCCAGCCCGTGAAAATGAGTGGGGTGGAAACCACCACGTTAGTGGACTCCGGGAGTGCAGCTACGTAGGTCTCGGGGAAGTTAGTGGGGCAGGACCAGCTGACCCGAACCAAGTGCACTTGGATTTCTTGTGTACATGGGGACATTAATTATTACCCCGCTATCCCCGTGAAATTAGAAGTGCAAGGAAGTATCACAAGCGTGACTGTGGGGATGGTCCCAAGGCTCCCCTACCCGGTGGTCATAGGACGGGACTTCCCCAGCTTTAATGACCTGCTATCACGAGACTGAGCAGAAGAAGGTAGCTCCCTCCCAGCTTTCCATGAATTTTTCCAGGACCTGTTCTCTGTGCCAGGGAAACCCCGGAAGACCAGGAGGGCGAGGAGGGCTGCTAAGAGATTGGGGACAAGAATCTTGGCTCAAAATCTGAGGCAGGTGCTTGAAGGGGAGGAAGCCTGCTTGACTACTAAGAGGGAAACCCCAGAAGTAGATGAATCAGAAGCAGGACCCAGCTCGTCAGGGGAGGGAACTGAGATAGGTCCCCTTGGTCTTGGACATGTTAGATTTTCTCAGGAGACCTTTGGACAGGATCAAGCCAATGATCCAGTGTATCAAAATGTCTGTAAGGATGTGGTCGAAGTTAATGGGGTCCCAATGGAGGGAAGGAGCAAAGGTACTGGGCCTTATTATATAATTAAGGGAGGTCTGCTATCTAGAGTAGCCCGTGTACAGGACCAAGAGGTGGAACAACTCTTAATACCTCAAAAGCACCAGAGGGCGGTACTGGAGTTAGCTCACAATCATTTGTTTGGGGGGCATCTGGGAGTAGACAAGACCCTAGGCCGCATTCTATAGAGGTTCTTTTGGCCAGGGATCTACATGGAAGTCCAGAGATATTGTGCTTCCTGTCCCAAATGCCAGTTATACGGGACCTGACCACACCTGAGGGCCCCACACTAGTACCCCTACCCATCTTTGAAGTCCCCTTCTAGAAGATTGTTATGGACATAATTGGCCCACTAGAGAAATCTGCATGGGGCCATAAGAGCATACTAGTCGTTTTGGACAATGTCACCCAGTACCCGGGGGCTGTGCCCCTATGCAATACTGTGTCCAAAACAATTGCTAGGGAACTAATTCAAATTTTCTCTAGGGTAGGGATACCCAAAGAAATCCTAACAACGCCCTTTGTGTCCAAGCTGATGAAGGACTTGTGTACCATGCTCCTCATACGGGCCCTGCGGACATCAGTCTATCCTCCCCAAACCGACAGTCTGGTCGAACAGTTTAACAGGGCTCTGAAAAATATGATAAAGAATGTAGTAAGCCAGGACGGCAAAGACTGGGATACTTTGCTGGCATACCTTATGTTTTCCATAAGGGAAGTCCCTCAAACTTCTACTGGGTTCTCCCCATTTGAACTATTGTATGGGCATAATCCACATTTTATGGGTTATTCTGGACCTTGCCAGAGAGGTATGGGAGGAGCACCCCAATCCAGGGAGAAACATCATTGATCATGTGCTCCAGATGAGGGACGGGATACCCAGAGTCACCTCCATAGTGCGGGAACATTTAGAGAAGGCACAGGAGTCCCAACAGGCCTATTACAAGTGTCAAGCAACACCCTGAAAGTTCCAAGTGGGAGTCTGGGTGATGGTGTTGGTGCCAATGGTGGAGAGTAAGCTGCTAGCCTGGTGGCAGAGGGGCCATATGAAGTGATAGAAGCCATTGCGGAGGTAGGCTATAAGGTTAGTCAGCCTGACCTGTGGAAGCCAGAGCAAATATATCATATCAACCTGCTGAAACCCTGGCGAGACAGAGAAGTACAGTTGGTTACCCCGGGGGGCACCAGCCCAAGAGGAAAACCCACAAAGGCAAGTGGGAATATCCCGAGTTGACCCCGGACCAACGGGCAGAAGTAGCTGACATGATTGAGAGAAATCACGATGCATTTTCTGCAGAACCCAGATTGGTATGATTTTCCGGAAATGCTTTTAATGGAAAAGTTTTCTGTTAAAAGCATTTTTTGAACAGAGCGTCTAGATTGGCACGGACGCTTTTCCGCAAAAGCATTTTTTGCGGAAAAGCGTCCGTGCCAATCTAGACATGCTTTTCTGCAAAAAAGCCCCAATCGCCATTTTCGCGATCGGGACTTTTTTACAGAAAACAAATCTGAGCTGTCTACACTGGCCCTTTTGCACAAAAGCTTTGCGCAAAAGGGACTTTTGCCCGAACGGGAGCAGAATAGTATTTCCGCAAGAAGCACTGATTTCTTACAGTAGGAAGTCAGTGCTTTTGCGGAAATTCAAGCGGCCACTGTAGACAGCTGGCAAGTTTTTCCGGAAAAGCGGCTGATTTTCCGGAAAAACTGGCCAGTCTAGACACAGCCCTGAGGTTTACCATTACATCATCTCTGATCCAAGGGTGAAGGTGAACGTTAAGCCCTGTGGAATACCCAAGGCAAAGCAAGGGGAGATCCAAGCTGAGGTTAAGAAAATGCTGGAACTCAGAGTCATTGAGGAGTCCCATAGCCAGTGATCTAGTCCTATTTGTTTTGGTTCCCAAGCCTGATGGAAGCCTACAATTTTGCAATGACTTCCAAAAGTTAAATGAGGTGTCCAAATTTGATGCCTGCCCCATGCCACGGGTAAATGAATTCATTAACCAACTGGGAAAGGCACGATTTTTGTCCACCCTTGACTTGGCCAAGGTCTACTGTCAGATCCCTCTGGCCCCAGGAGTCAAAGAAAAGACAGCCTTTTCAACTCTGGAGGGTCTCTTCCAGTATACGGTCCTCCCTTTTGGCTTGTATGGGGCCCCCACAACATCCCAAAGGCTCATGGACAAGCTATTACATCTGCATGCCAAGTATGCGGCCACATATTTGTACAATGTTGTTTTCCACAGCCCAGATTGGGATACACACCTAGAGAAAGTGGAGACTGTGTTGGAGAACCTAAGGAGAGCTGGACTTATGGCGAACCCCACTAAGTGTGCAATATGGCTAGCTGAAGCTAAATACCTCGCGTATATTGTGGGAAGGGGCGTAGTGAAGCCCCAACTCAACGAAGTGGAAGCAATACAAAATGTGTCCCGGCCAAGCTGGAAGAAGCAAGTCAGGCCATTCCTGGGACTGGTTGGATATTACCACAGGTTCATTTCCCACTCTGCTTCCGGGGCATACCCCTTGACCGACCTGACTGGAGCCCGTGGCCCCGACATCGTAAAATGGACTACTGCAGTAGAAGAAGCTTTTACTGATCTGAAGACTGCCCTCTGCAGTGACCCAGTTATCATAGCCCCCGATTTTAAGAAGGAGTTTATCCTGCAGTCCAATGCCTCAGAAGTAGGTCTAGGGACAGTGTTGTCACAAGGGCTACGTCTAGACTGGAAATAATCAGCATAACGGCTTTGCGCAAAAGGGTTTTTCTTGCGCAAGACGGGACAGTGTAGACAGCCCCGTCATGCGCAAGAGCCTCTTCCGCAAAAATGGTGGCTGATTAGCTATGCAAATGAGGCTCGGCAATATTCCAATGCTGAGCCTCATTTGCATAGCTCTGGCGCAAGATTGCGCCAGTCTAGACACAGCCAAGTAGTTGGGGAAGAAGAACACCCAGTCTTGTATCTCTGCAGAAATCTCCTGCCGAGGGAACAAAACTATGCGGTGGTAGAGAGGGAATGCCTTGCAGTAAAATGGGCCATGGAAAGCCTATGCTACTACCTCCTCAGGTGAAAGTTTACCCTTGTTACCGATCATGCATCCCTGCAATGGATATACCGAAACAAGGACAGGAATTCGAGGGTAACCAGGTGGTTCCTCTCCCTGTAGCCCTTCCACTTCTGTGTGCAACATAGTCCATCATGGGAATGCAGATGGCTTCTCAAGGGTGCACTATTTTTCATCCCAATTAGCTCAACTCCATGGTGTTGAGCAAGGGAGGAGGATGTGTGGCAGGCTCAGGCCAAAAGGGCTGCTGCAGACTGGGAGAAAAGCAGCCCAAAAAGGGGGCTAAATAGAAGCAGAGGGCAGCAGGACAATTAGAAGCAGCTGGTAGGGAGCTGGCTCAGGCAGATTGGGGCCAGCTGTCTCCACTGCTGGCTCGCTGGAGGCCTTTAAAAGCCTCCTCAATTGGAAAGTGCGGGGGAGAGTGAGAGGATGCAAAGACAGGCAGAGGAGAGCGAACGAGATAGAGTTTGTCAGTAAACCAGAACAGCTTTAGAACAGAAATAGCAGGGGAGGGAGTCCCAGGACGAGTGGCTGGGCTCCCTACCCCAGAAATCAGCTGCAAGCCCCGACTCCTGGGGAGGGGGGCAAGAGGCCGGCCCAAGCAGTGGCCCCAGTAAGAGGGGCCCTTGCCACATCGGGTATGATGGCATTGTTAGTCAGTATGCTGGGCGTGGCGGCATTGAGAGTCGGAATGTTGGGTGTGACAGCAATGCTAGTCAGTATGTTTTGGCATGACAGCTCTGAGGGTTGAATGTTGGGCATGACGGCATTGCTGTTTGGTTTGTTCAGCATGACGGCATAGAGAATCGGTATGTTTCAACATGATGGCATTGAGAGTCAGTGTATTGGGCGTGACAGCATCGCTACTCCCTGAGTAGGATGTGATAGCATTGCTATTCTATGTTCTGAATGCGGCAACCTTGCTGCTCTAAGTGCTGGGTATGACAGTATTTCTACTCATATTGGTCATAATGGCATAGCTGCTGGGGGCATTGCTGTTCGGTGAGTTGGGCTCCATGGCGTTGCTGTTTGGTGCATTGGGCACCATGGTATTGCTGCTCAATACATTGAGCATATGTCATTGCTCTTCGGTGACTTTGGCATCATGGGCATTGCTATTCGGTGAGTTCGGTGCCTTGCTGCAGTTCGGTGAGTTGCATGCCATGGAATTGCTGTTCAGTGAATTACACGTCATTTTATAGCTGTTCGGTGAATTGCGCATTATGTCATTGCTGTTCGGTGAGTTGGTCACCATGCCATTGCGGTTCGATGAGTTGGTCACCATGGCATTGCTGTTTGTTGTGTTGCGCGCTATGGCATTGCTGTTCAGTGAGTTGTGCACCGTGGCATTGTTGTTCATTGAGTTGGTTGCTATGGCATTGCTGTTCGGTGAGTTGGTGTGTTGGGTATGACAACATTAAGAGTCGGTATGTTGAGCATGATGGCATTGAGAGGTGACATGTTGGGCGTCATGGCATTGAGAGTCGGTATGCTGGATGTGAAGGCATTGAGAGTAGATATGTTGGGTGTGATGGCATTGAGGGTCGGTTTGTTGCTTATGATGACATTGCTAGTCAGTATGTGGGCATGACGACATTAAGAGTAGGTATGTTGCAGGTGAGGGCACTGAGAGTCAGAATGTTGTGCATGGCAGCACTGAGAGTTGTATGTTGGGCATGATGATATTGCTAGTTGGTTTCTTTGGGATGATAGCATTGAGAGTCAGTATGTTGGGCGTGATGGTACTGACAGTCAGTCTGTTGGATGTGATAGCATTCAGAGTCGATATATTGGGCATGATGTCATTGACAGTCAGTATGTTGGGCATGATGGCATTAAGAATCAGTATGTTGGATGTGATGGCATTGAGAGGCAGTATGTTGGCCATGGCGCCATTGAAAGTCAGCATGTTGGGTATTATGGCATTGCTAGTCAGTATGTTGGGGATGATGGCGTTGAGAGTTGTATGTTGGGCATAACGGCATTACTAGTTGGTTTGTTAGGTGTGATGGCATTGCTAGTTGGTTTGTTCAGTATCACAGCATTGAGAGTTGGTATGATGGCATTAAAAATCGTTCTATTGGGCATCCGGGCACTGAGAGCCAGAATGTTGGGCATAATAGCATTGAGAGTCGGTATGTTGGGCAGATGGCATTGAGAGTCGATATGTTGGGTGTGATGCATTCATCATCATCATCAACAAGCATGGGCTCAGCGCCTGTTGGTGTCCAATGCTTTCCTCACTATTTCTTTCCATCTTTCCCTGTCCAGTGCTGAGTGACTTAGTTTCTGTAGACTAGCTCCTCACCAATCTACTATATCATCTACCCATTCTCTGTGGGGTCTGCCTCTCCTATTCGGACCATTCATTATGCCGAATACCAAGGTCTTAACTTTTCGCTCATTGTTCATTCTGCAAATATGCCCGAATAGCTGTATCTTCCGTTGTATAACCTTCTGCAGTAGGTTCTCTTTCAGCTGTATCTTCCTATATATTTCCTCATTGGTAACTTTCTGCATCCATCCTATTTTCAGGATCTTTCTATAACAACTCCTCTCGAACACCAATATCCTTCTCTTCGAATCTTTCATTATCACCCGTGTCTCACATCTGTACAACATGCTGCTAAATACACACGTTTTCAAGACGCTCAGCTTTGTTCCTAAGCTAATTGCTTTACTTTTCCAGATCTTATCCATCACCTTCAAACTCGCTCTTGCTTTTGCTATTCTAGTCACTATTTCCTTCTTATAGTCTAGATCATACGTCATGTTGCTCCCCAAATACGTGAACTTCTCTACCTTCTCTAGTTCAATCCCATTTACATTGATCTTCCTTCCTATTTCCTTATCTCCAAATAGCATTGTCTTCATTTTATTGATATTCATAATCTGTCCATACCGCTTCCCTTCCTCATTTAGCACTTGCACCATTCTCACTAACTTCTCTTCATCTTCCTCGATGATAACTGCATCATCCGTGAACCTCAAGTTGTTAATTCTCATCCCGTGCACTGATATGCCTTCTACCTCTTCCTTAATCTTGTCCATCGTTCTCTCTAGGTGTGTGATGAAGATACTCAGCGATATCAGATCTCTTTGTCTCATACCTCTACTTGTTCCAAACCAATTTCCCAACTTTCCACATATTCTCACCACTGCCTCCGCATTATCGTTGATATCCTTCAACAAACGGATCAATCTGCTATCCACTCCGTACGACTCCAACACCGCCCAAGTCACTTTCTGATCTATATCATCAAATGCCTTCTGAAAATCAACGAAGCAGTTGCAGATATTCTTGTTCTTTCGCCGAGCTTTCTCCGCTATCAATCTCAGTGCCAATATCTGCTGTATAGTACTTCTATCTTTCCTGAATCCCACTTGCTCATCTGCTAGATGTTCTTCTATCTGCGATCCCAATCTCTCCATCAGTATCATCATCAGCACGTTGCCTAGATGACTCATTAAGGCAATGTGGTTCTTGCACTCCAACAATCTTCCTTTCTTGTATATTGTCACTAGCACAGATCTTGTCCATTCCTTAGGTGCCTTCCCTTCTTTCCACGCTATATTACATAGTCGATGTATTTCCTAAATCATACTTTCTCCACCATATTTGATCATCTTATTTCCAGGGCTCTTGTTCTTTAATTGTTTCACTGCTCTTTCTACTTCCTCCTTCAGAATATCGGTCTTCCTCTCGATGCTCGGCGGTGATATCTCTTTCAATTCTTCGATCAGTCTCTCTGAGACACTTGGGTCCAACTGTGCTTTGTATAGATTGGTACAATATCTCAACCGTCGCTGCACAACCTTCTTCTTGTTCATGAGCACCTTATCATTCTCGTCTTTGATCGCCATCTGCTTTGGCTGCCACTTCCTATTAATATTCCTAATCATTTTATACATCTCCCTGATCTTACACTCGCTGTAATACCTCTCTGTATCTTCACACTGCTCCTCTAACCATTTCACCTTATCCATTCTGGCCACTTTCTTTACCTCATTGCATTTCACTCTATATTGCTGTTCCGCCCTCTTGGAGACATCCCTTCTGATCTTCAGTACTCTCTTCTCTTGGACCAACTTCAGTGTCTCCTGCATAATCCACTTCTTATTGATCTTCTCTTCTTCCAGCACCGTCTGCTCAATTGCCTCTTCTATCGCCATAACTATCTCTTTGACTCTCTTATCTAGGTCTTTCTCTAATAGCATTGAGAGTTGGTATGTTTTGGCATGACAACACTGAGATGTTTATGTTAGGCATGATGGCATTGCTAGTTGGTTTCTTTGGCATGATGGCATTAAGAGTAGGTATGTTGGGTGTGATGGCACTGCTAGTCGGTATGTTTGGCATGACAGCATTGAGAGTTGTATGTTGGGCATGACAGCATTGCTAGTTGGTTTGTTCAGCATGATGGCATTGAGAGTTGGTATGTTGTATATGATGGCATTGAGAATTGATATATTGGGCATGATGGCATTGAGAGTCAGTATGCTAGGTGTGGGGGCATTGAGAGTTGGTATGTTAGGCGTGATGTTATTGACACTCGTTTTGTTGGACATTACAGCACTACGGCATTGAGAGTTGGTATGTTGGATGTCATAGCATTGCTAGCCGGTATGTTTTGGCATGATAGCATTGACAGTTGTATGTTGAGCATGACGGCATCATGGAATTGAGAGTTGGTATGTTGGGCATGACAGCATTGAGAGTCAGTATGTTGGGCATGACAGCATTGCTAGTCAGTATGTTGGACATAACAGCATTGAGAGTCAGTATGTTGGATATGACAGCATTACTAATCTGTATATTGGGCATGATGGCATTTAAAGTCAATATGTTGGGCATGATGGCAATGTGAGTCGATATGTTTTGGCATGAAAGCATTGAGAGTTGTATGTTGGGCATGATGGCATTGCTAGCTGGATTGTTCATCATGACACAATTAAGAGTTGGTTTGTTGGGAGTGACAGCATTGAGAGTCAGTATGTTGTGTGTGATGGCATTGAGAGTCGGTACGTTAGGCCTGACGGCAGTGAGAGTCAGTACTTTGGGTATGACGGCATTGAGAGTCAGTATGTTGTATGTGATGGCATTGAGAGTTGATATGTTTGATGTGATGGTGTTTATAGTATGTGGCAGAATGACAGCACTGAGAGTTGTAGGTTTGTCATGACAAGATTGGTAGTTGGTTTGTTTGGTATTGCAGCATTGAGAGTCAGTAAGTTTTGGCATGATTGTATTGAGGGTTGTATGTTGGGCATGACGGCATTGAAAGTTTGTATGATCGTTTATGACAGCATTGCTACTCAGTACGTTTTTGCATGTGGTCTTGCTATTTGGCTTGTTCAGCATGATGACATAGAGAATTGGTATGTTTCGGCATGGCGGCATTGAGAGTCAATGTGTTGGGTTTGATGGCATTGAGAGTCAGTGTGTTGAGCGTGACAGCATTGCTACTCCCTGAATGGGATGTGACAGCATTGCTATTCTATGTTCTGAATGCGGCAGCCTTGCTGCTCTAAGTGCTGGGTATGACAGTATTTCTACTCATATTGGCCATAATGGCATAGCTGCTGGGAGCATTGCTGTTCCGTGAGTTGGGTGCCATGGCATTTCTGTTTGGTGTTTTGGGCACCATGGCATTGCTGATCAGTGCATTGGGTGTCTATCAGTGCTGTTTGGTGACTTGGGTGTCATGGGCATTGTTGTTCAGTGAGTTCAGTGCCCTGCTGCTTTTTGGTGAGTTGCATGCCATGGCATTGCTGTTCGGTGAGTCGGGCGCCATGGCATTGTTGTTCGGTGAGTTGCGTGCTATTGCATTGCTGTTCGGTGAGTTGGGCCTTATGCACATGGCAGCATTGCTGCAGATGCTGTTGAGCGTGACCATGTTGCTAGTTGATGTGCTGGCCGTGTCAGCATCGCTACTGAATACATTGGGTGTGTTGCATGGCACAGTGATGGTACAGCACATGGCTGTCCTTCCCTTTCAGATGTAGGCCCCAGAGTTGCAAGTGGCTAAAATACAGACTCAGACAACCCGTGGCCTGTGGCCATTATCTCTGGAAGTTTGTCAATTTTGGTGCTAGAGAAGAAGGGTATTTGACAAATAGCGGCAGATTGGAGGGGCTAATTCCAACCTGAAGTTGAACTCCCAGTACAGTGTTGTGGCGAACAGGCTAATGCAATTCTTGGACATATAATCTGTGGAGCAGTGAGTACCTGTAGGGGAAAGTCACCTTCTCTCCCAGGGAACCCCACCAAGAACACCGACATCAGCTGGGCCAGGTGGCTGGGGAGTCCTGGCCCAGCCGGGGAATCCCCAGCTTCAGGGCTGCTGGAGATATGAGGCCCGGCTGGGAAACCTCCAGCAGCAGCAGGGCTGGCAGTGGCTAGGCGGCTCCTGCCAAGAACCCTGGGGAACCTCCGGTGACAGCAGGGCTGGGATGACCAGGCAGCTGGAAAATTCTCCAGCTGAAGTGGGGCTGCTGGAGGCGGCAGCCCTGCTGAGGAACCCCAGGGAATCATCGGCCGCAGTGGGACCAGCCCTAGTAGCAGGGTAGGGAGGCTGGGTGGCCCCAGCCGAGAACCCTGGGGAATACCCACAGGAGCGGAGCCTCAATGGCCAGGCGGTCCTGAATGGGAATCCACGGGGATTGTGGGGCAGCCTGTGGGCAGCAGCGTGAAGAGCCCCTGCCGGGCCAGCATTATCAGGGCCATTGGCACGGCAGGGAGTCCAGGGAGAATAGCCTGGGAGCGGGCAACCAGCAGGGGAGCACTGACTTCTCCTGGTCTGGCAAACTCCCTGGTTCGGGACAGCTCAGGTCCCAAGTGAGCGGGGACCAGGGAGCTCCAACCTGTACCAGGTACCAGGGCCAGCCCAACCATATCGGCAAACTAGGCTTTAAGGGCGCCAAATGAGATGGAAGCAAATGTTTTTCCTCTATTAAAAATATACGAATATGTTATTTCTTGTAAACGAAAGTATCAGATACCGTACTTGTCGAACAGTGCATCATCGCCATGGCGGAAGTTGTGTTATTTAGTTCACATGGTGGAGAACAGCAAGCAATGGAGCGAGGGGACTGAAGCCGTGGTTTTCAAAGCTGGGATGCGGGCCCACCCAGGCAAGCCGCTGGCAGATCCACAACACTTTGTTTATCTAAGTGTCCGTAGCCGCTTCCCACAGCTCCCCATGGCTGGAAACGGCAAACCGCAGACACCGGGAGCTGCGAGGCTTCATGGCTACGGACACTTAGATAAACAAAGCCTCATGAGTCCCCCAGGCAGGCTCACGACCCAACTTTGAAAACCACTGGTCTAAGGGGATGTATTTTAACCAGGATCCCAACTGAAAATATCTCCAAGTAGTTTGCAATGTTGGAATCTGGCTTTGGTTTCTCTGGGACACATTAGGCATAGATCTGCAACTCACAGAAACGCCACATACAAGGGTGGGGTACTGGCCCTGATCTCTGAAACTCTCCCCGCCCCTGAATTGACCATGCAGGAGTCTGGGGCTGGTATCCCTCTGATTACGCGCACCCTACGGGAAATCCAGTGAAACACACCTGGGCTGCATCTACACTGGCATGATTTTGCGCAAATACTTTTCACGGAAAATTTTTTCCGTGAAAAGTATTTACGCAAGAGAGCGTCTAGACTGGCATGTGCCTTTGCGCAAAAGA
>JANRFK010003594.1:4032435-4042800 GCA_030068395.1 Apalone spinifera | reverse complement strand
CGGCACAGCGCCCCCTAGCGCCTCACTGGGGCTAGCACTGAGTGCCAGGGGAGAAGCCCTCTATTAAGCTGCCCCCCGCCCACATCCTTCAGCCCAGTGCCTCCTGGTGCCACGGTAGGTCTGGGGCAGCGATGGGCAACTGAGGCTAGTGCCTGGGCTGCAAGAGTGACCCTCCTTCATCTCCTTGGGCCGCAGGCTTGTCGGACCCCGGCGCTCTCCAGGACAGGGCAGTTGGCTCCCAGCGCTGGTGTACCTAGAATGTGTGGGGCGCCAATGGGACCGTGGCAGCACCGTGTCTGGGGCCTTTGGCTCTGAACCCAGCCGTCCCGCCTGGGACCCCGCCTGCCCCCACCTGGCCCTTCGTGGCCCCGGCCAGAGGCACCCTACGCTGACCTCGCGTAGCACGGGGGGAAGAGGCTACGTGGCCCCTTGCAAGCACCCCCGGCTCCCCACAGCAGGCTCAGGAAGCTGGGCCGCGGGGCAAGGAAGAGACGCTGCTTCCTTCCGCCTGCGTGACCTTCACATTTCAGAACACCTGCCAAATGGGGGGAGGGCTGGCAGCCAGGACTCCCGGGTTCTCTCTGCAGCTCTCGGAGAGGAGTGGGGACTAGTGGTTAGAGCAGGAGGCTGGGAGCCAGGGCTCCTGGGTTCTCTGCAGCTCTGACAGCCATACAAGGAGCCCATGGTTGGAGCGGGGGTGGAATTAGGGCTTTTTAAAATGGAATTAACCCACCAACCCTAACCCTGTATTCTGAGCTCCACCCCGGCTCAGAGTCATGGGCAAGGAGGGAGACAGGGGGGTGGGGCTTGACCTGCCCAGCAAGGTGCTTACCTAAATCCCCCGCCCATGTCCAGCCTTAGCCTGATGGGATCCTGCATGCAGAGAAACCATGGCCTGGGAACAGGACTGTTCCTCTGACCTTGGGGGCGGGGGGTGGTGTGAGTCTGCCGGGTTAGGGGGGCTGGTTCATCAGATGATTGCAGGGCTGGGGTCTCCCCCACCCCAGCTGTAGGCAAGTCCCTGAGCTCCAGGTAGCCTTTGCAGCTAGGGGTTAGGGGTAGAGGGGGTGGAAATCATTCCTCGCTGGGGGGCAAACAGGACACCTGCGCACTATGTGCACCTCATGAAGTGGGGGCATGGAGGCTAGTGGTTAGAGCAGGGGAGGCTGGGAACCCGGACTCCTGGATTCCGCTCCCAGCTTTGGGAGGGGAGTAGGGGGTAGTGGGTAGAGCAGGAGCCGTGCCTGAGGCCAACGTGTTCTGCCCAGCACTGGGGCTGGTACTGGTGATGCCCAAACTCCCCTGGTCCCTTCCTTGAAGCGCCGTGTAGCTTGATTGCCCCGACCCTCTTGTTTAGGTTTCCTACCCCCCGGGAGCCAAGTGTCCTCACCTCCCTGACCCCAAACAAGCCAGTGTTAATGGGGAAGCCATGGGGAAGCGGCAGCTGTGAGGGGCACTGAGTTTTGGCCCCCTGGGCAGCGCTTTACAGCCAGCAGCTGTCAACACACGGCTAGGACGCTTCCCCACAGCGGGCCCAGGGTCAGCTCAGCGCAGGGTCACGGCGGGAGGGAGGGGGGCCGGGCCTCACTTGGGGACAGCTGTGCTCTAAGGGGCTGAGGCAGGACACCTGGGTTCTGTGCCTGCTCTGAGGTTCTTGTGGTAAGAGCAGCAGGGTTCTGGATGGCAGGATGCCTGGGTTCCAGTCCAGCTCAGGGGGGGCGGGGAGTCTAGTGGTTAGAGCCACTGGGGATCAGGACTCCTAGGTTCTAGTCCCGGGTCTGGAGGAGGAGAGCGAGTGTGTGTGTGTGTGTGTGTGTGTGTGTGTGTGTTCAACACGCCTCTCTGTTGCTTGGCCTCAGCACTATTTCACTGTGTGTCCTAGACCCCACTCAGCACTACTTGAGAGCAGGCAGTGGCTAGCCTCGGAGGAGAAAGTTGCTGAGTTCCTCTGCCGTGAGTGGGGGTTACAAGCAGGGGGGAGGGAGTCCTCCCCGGGCACCGGGCCAGGTGTGAGTGACCAAAACAAGCCGCTCAGGCACCGAGACGCGTAAACTTCCTGGCCGCCCAGCTGCTGAGCAAAACAGGATACAGGCGGGAGCAACATCGGCCCGTGGGGAGGGATGGGCGCCCCCTTGCTGCCTACCACTGCCCTCACCAGGGCTCGGCAGCTCGTGGGCTGAGCTGGCTACAGGCAGCCATTCGCTGTGATGCCTGGTGAGAAGAGAAAGGGCAGGACAAGTATTAAATAGCAAAAGGGACATTGTAAGGGTGGAGTTACAGGGGCTCAGGTTCACTCAGGCCCTTGCAGCCTGGACACACAGAGCCACGGTAAACACCCTCCCCCCGACCTTAACTCTGCCCCTGGCCCCAGTGGTCAGCGCTGGGGACCTGCTACTGAACACAGCTGCTTGCGCTGACCGGCACAGGGACCACGTGCTCTCAGCCTGGCACGTCTCAGCCCCCGATCTGCCTGCCCCACTTGTCCTCCAGCTGCACCACCAGGACTAAGGGGCTGCTTGGGCCCCCTTTGCACGCCTGAGTCATGCATATGAGCAGCTGGTCAGTTTCAGGCCCAATGCGGCCGGGACTGGAGGACTAGAACCCGAACCGTCAGGGGCTGGGTGACCACCCCACCCGCCCGGACAGCTGGGAGCAGCCCACTACACCCGGGGGCAGCCCACTACACCCGGGGGCCCCGAGCAGCAGGGCCCAGGCCCAAAAGGCAGCCCCACCCCACAGCTGCAGAAAGCTGTCTGCACCACCTGGCCTATTGCTGCCACGGCCCCTGCTTTGGGCTCGGGCTCGGGTTCTGTTCCCGGCTTGTGCTCTGGCCAGAGACCTGACTCCTGCTCTCTGGTTTCAGCTCTGACCTCAGACTCAACACTTGTTCCCACCCGCTAGGCCACACTACCCACCCGCACTTGTGCCAGCCCTGCCATTGCCACCTTGTCCTGGTGTGGCAGGGTTCCCGGGCCGCCAGTCCACCACTGGCCACCTCATGCCCAGGGGGTCGGCGTGGCCATGGCTGTGTGCCCCGCCTGGTGACCTGGTGCCACCAGGCAAGAGGAGGGGGTGGGCAGACACCCCAGAGGGTCAGATTGTTTCCAGCCCCTCCCCCCCCCATCCCGACCTGGAGCCTAGGGTCGGGTTGCAGGGCTCTGCTACAGATTCCCTGCCCAAGGAGCTGGCATCCCAGGGGGGACTTGGCTGCTGGGGCAGCAGAGCCAGGGCTGAGGCCTGGGAGTAGGAGGACACTAGCTGCTGGACGCAGATTGGGGAGGGGGGTTTATGACCCTCCTTTCGTGCACGTCAGTTTCACACCAGGGAAAGTGACTAGCTTGCTGTATCTGTGGATTTGGCTCCCTTGGGTGTCCCCCGAGTGGGCATGGCATGGCCAGGGGGGGACCCGCCGCCCCAATCTTCCAACCCCCCAGTGGCTCGGCTCTGCCCCCTGCTGGCCAGCCATGGCTCAGGGCGTAAGGGGCTTGCAAGAGCTCCCTGTTCTGTTCTGCGTCAGCTTCCCCCTGGCTGTGTGCAGCAACCTGTCCAGGCGCCCAGCATCCCTCCCGGATGGGGACAGACATACGGACATGTAACAGTGCTAGGGTCCCAGCACGGTCCCTGCGGGGCGGGGAGTCTAGTGGCTAGAGCAGGGCTGGCTCTTGGATTCTGTCTCCAGGTCTGGGGCAGGAGAGTGGGATCTAGTGGTTAGAGCGGGAGCGGGGCTGGGCGTCAGGACTCTGGGCTGCGAAGCTCAACCCTACCAATACCCCTACCACACAGCCACCTTAGGAAGCAGGGGGCGGGGGAGGAGGGTAGTGGGTTTCCATGGCCCAGAGTCAGTTCTGTTGGCGGGGGGGGGGGGGGGGGGCACTGCCCGTCCGGGCCAATTGTGACAACTGGCCGTGTGCGGGGGCAGCTGAGACCTGCCCAGCTCGTGGCATGCATGGCCTGTCCGCCGCCCATCGACCAACCAGCCGCTTCCCAGCCTCTCTGCACGTCCTCTGCTTCCGCCCTCCCCCACTCCTGTCACCCCCTCCCCCCCCAACCGGCACCCTCTGAGCTTGGCTTTGCTGAGCCAAATAAACCGCTTCATCCCTGGCCTCACCACTCAGCCCCCTCCTGGGTGAGCAAATGAGCTCCTGTCCCTTTAAGACACCCTCCCGCCCCACCCCCAGCAAAGTTAATCAGCTGATTGGGCCATTAAAAGCAGGTGCAAAGGGGCATCTCCTGGAGAGGCGAGGCAGGGGGAGGAGAGGTCTTGGCCTTAGTGTAAAGGGGAGGGTCAGTGGTGATACTGGGGGCTCCCAGGGTCCCGTATCCTGGACTGTAAGAGGCCCTTTTGCCCCTCCAAAGCTGGACACCCTGCCTGGCTCTTTGCACCCCTGGAAGTGAGGGGGGGGTCTCCCTATTGCCCATGGAGACTCATCCTGCTTCCCTGCCTGACCCGCTGGCCAGGGCGATGGGGGTGGGCTCAAGGCCGAGCTGGGCGGAAGGGGCTCTGTGTCTCCTGCCTGCGTCCTGCTGATGCCCTTGGGCGTGTCTGTGCCTGGCTTCCCCTCTGGAGCTTTGGGAGCAGCATGTCGCATAAATGGAGGGGGACACGGGCCCGTCCCCTCTAGGAGATACTGGATCCGGTCTGGCCCCACAGAAGGCGAGTGGCTGGCTCCAGGGGGTCAGGAATGGGATCCAGGGCTCCCCCGGGCTAGGGGTGCCAGTGCTGATCTAGCCCCACACTGCAGGCTGGCTGCTGACACGATGGGGGGGCTGGGAATGGGTTATGGGGCCTCTCCCCCTCTGTGGGCTGGAGGGGGGAAGTGACTGTGGGCTCAGGCCCCAGAGCTGGGCCCTAGATCCTGAGAGGGGGACTGTCTGGGTCAGGCCAGGGCCAGCTGGGGATCAGGCACGAGACACCTGAGCCTCCCCTAAATCCACTCGACTCCTGCAAGTCGGCAGCGCCCTCTGGTGGCAGATGGCTGGGAAGGCCGCTCTGAGTGCCTTGTCAGTGATTTGGGGGGGTGACCCGACCCTCGGGCTGGGCAGCAGGGGTGGGGTGGGGAAAGAGCTGGGGGGAGGGACTGCAGTAAGAAAAGGGAAACTGAGGCTCCACCGCTTCCAGCCATTGTGCCAATATTGATCTGGCCCTCCTTAAATTCCTGCTTTTTCACTTGGATTCTGCTTCCTTATCATCCTTCGCCTGCCATAAAATGTGACTCAGAAGGGGAGCCTGGCTGTCAAACAGCAGCTGTGCCACACCCCAGAGACAGCCGCAGCTCAGCTCTGGGTGAAGATCTCTGTACAAACAACCGCCCTGCCCTGCCCTAGGGGCATCTACATTTCCGCGTGAGGCTAAGGAGCCAGGCCAGGAATGTATAAAAAGCCACCCTGGTTCACTCCAGCGGTGGCTTCATTTCAGCCCTGTGTGACGTGATCCCTTTATAATCGGCTGCTGCTGTGCCTTGCCCCAGAGGTGGGCGCATCTCAGCCTGGGTGAGGGATCCCCCTGTAAACAGCCATCATGCCCTATCCCAGAGGTGGCTGCACTTCAGGGCTAGGCTGGAGGGCCCAGTATAAAGAGTCACGCCTTGTCCCAGTGCGGACAATCAGCCGGTGTGGAAAGGCCTTGGCGTGGGAAATGCTCAGCTCAGGTTCCCTTCCCGCCCCTCCAAATCTGGACACTTTAAAAAACAAACAAAGGAGCCACTTCCCTGTGATTGCCTGGGCGGAGAGAAGGAAAATCCACCTTAAAGGAACCAGCCCAGCTAGTCCAAGGCCCTCCTTTGCCAGGGGTTGATTGGCCACCCCACCAGTCACTCCAGCTCCCATGTGGGCTGCCAGGAAAAGTTGGATCCAGGAAAAGTTGGCTGGCCTGTGCCCTCGCTCAGTGGGGGGATCCCGGCGAGGCCTGACGGCATGAGAGATGGGCTCTCGGAGCTCCCACCCATCCGCGATCCCCGGTCTGGAGCAGATCATGCAGGAGACGGGCTGTAAGGGACCTGCGGGGTGGGGAGGGGGTCGTGCAACCCTAAAGTTGGCAAAGGCAGGAACAAAGGGGGTGGCGGTTGCCCTGTGCCCAGAGGCTGCAGGCCAGGTGGGGCAGGGCCCCTGCGCTGGACAGGGCTGGGCGGCCTGGTAGCGCTGGCCCCAGGTACCTGCCCTGCATGCGGTGGCCTCTGTTTGAAGGAGAGAAGAAATTGTGTATGTGGTGCTGCCAAAGTACAGGGAGCCCAGACTCCTGGGTTCCCCCCAAACTCGGGGGAGGGAAGGAGGGCTGGGGGGAGTGGCCTAGCACAGGGGGAGTGGGAGCCAGGACTCCTGGGTCCCCCCCAAACTGGGGGGAGGAGGCTAGCGCAGGGAGGCTGGGAGCCAGGACTCTGGCTGCAGAAAGGGTGCGGTTTTGCGATCACAACAGAGATTGTGGAGTCATGCAGGACTCCTGGGCTCCTGCGTGGCTCTGCCATTGGCCAGCTGTGCAGCCCCACAGCAAGTCACCCAGTAAAAAAAAAAAAGGGGGGGCCTCAGTTTCCCCCGCCTGGCCTGGCTCCTTGGGACCATGGCCTAGGTACTCTGCTAGTGGGTGGAGAGCAGGGGCTGACCAAGCAGACAGGTTCACTCCCCAGACTGTTTGGTCCCATCTGGGCCCTGGGGGGCAGGGATTAGCCACCGCACAGGGTGCTCCGGCCGTGTGCCCCACAACAGCTGGGAGAAGGGCCTAATGCCAGATCCGCACACCCAGGGAGGCCCCTGGTGGAGAACTCTCAGAGCCCCAGGGGTGGGAACTGGCCCCGGAGCAGGCCAGACGAGCCGCCTCTGGGGCCCTGCCACGTACTGGGGGTGAAGCCGTGAACAGGTGTCCCAGCCAGGCACTGCAGCAGCCCTGGAGTGTGGCTGGTCCCCACCCTGGTGCTCTGGGTTGTCTAGGCTGGGGTTCGAATCCAGCCCAGCTCGTGGGGCGTGAAAGCCGACTTGAGGGGCAGCACTGGAGCTACGGGCATAGTGTGACAGGTGCCCGAGGCTGGGCTACTAGGTCCCCCAGCTGAAGGGGGGGCGGATCCAGAACTCCTGGGCTCTGTCTTCCACTCTGGAAGGAGAGACTAATGGTTAGAGCAGGACTCCTGGGTTCTACCCCTGGGTCAGGGAGGGGAAGGGGATCTCTTGGTTAGAGCTGGGAGTTGGGACCGCTGGGTTCTCTTCCCAGCTCTGGTGGAGACTGGGGTCTAGTGGTCAGAGCAAGGGGGGAGTCAGGACTCGTGCGTGCTCTGCCACTGGTTGGCGGTGTGTCGCCTTGGGCGAATCACTTCCCAGCCTTGTGCCTCAGTTTCCCCATCTGTGAACGAGCCAATCCCCTGCCCTGTATATAGCGGGGGAGGGGCTTTCAATGGGCCCGCTCTTCCTCACACTAAGAACCCTGGATCCCCTGCTGTGATTTAAATCTCCTTAAATGTGAACCAAAGGGGGGAGGAGAGAGAGGGGTTTAGTTGTCGATATCCTAAATGTTCAACCCCGGGGGCGCTAACCAGACCTGGGGGAATCAGCGCGCCCGGCTACAGCTCTCGCTCTCTCGTGTCCAGTTTCGCAGGCCAGCGTCACCCGCCTCTATGCCCGCTTCCAGGCACTGGACAAGGCACAGAAAGGCTGCCTCAGGTAAGGGAGCAGGCGTCTGCCGTCCCGGCCTTTGTGGCTGCTTTGACATTCGATCATTTCGGCAGCACCTAGGCCCTGGGTGGGTGGGGCGCTGGGCTATGTCTCTGATGGGCCTGGTGGAACAGACTGATCCCCACCAGACACAGGGTAAGGTCTGGGGAGCCAGGAGGAGTGATTAGCATGGGTGGGGCAATGGCCGAAGTGCAGCCGAGATCAGCCACAGCCAGAGAGAAGCCCCTAATCCAAGGAGACAGACAAAAGGGTGGGCAGGGAAACTGAGGCACGGAGTGGGGCCCAAGGTCAGAGCCTGGAATAGAACCCCTCACCACTCCTTGAGCTGCTGCCCCCCCAGCAGAGCTCAATCTCTTCTTGCTGCCTCCTCCTCCCCCCATTCCTCTGTTTTAGCCCCTGGGGAAGGGGACTGGGCCCAGTGGCTCTCTAGGGGCCTGGCTCTCTACTCCCAGGGACCCACAGGAGGGATGCGCTGGAAAGCTGCAGGGCAGGCCAGACCCTGGTGCCAACCTCGAGTAACGCCAGGCGTGAGCTGCGGGTGCCCAGGGTCGGGGGCCCATCCCCATGGCCTCGAGTCACTAAGGACCCGCCTTGCTGGCCTGGGGCTGCCTCCCTGGCCATGGAAGGCAAAAGGCGCCGGGTGCGGCTGCTCTCCGCAGGCGTATGAACCTTGGCACCAGTGCCCAGAGGTGCTCAGCCACGGCACCCGCTGGCCCCACAGTGCCCACAGGCTGCACCCAGCTGGATCCTGGAGCACCCCAGCCCTGCCCCTTATCACAGCCCAGCTGGAGTTAACAAACAACCCTCGGACCGTGGTGTCCCTCCTCTGGGATGGCTGCCGTGCCCCTGCCCCCCAGGATGGCTGCGTCTCCGCTCTGGGAGAGGGATCCCAGGATTCGCCACCGCCTGGCCTCATGCCCGAGAGGGCTGCATCTCAACACCGGAAGGATGCTGCGCCCCAGAGCTGGCTGCATCCCAGCATCAGGTGCAGGATCCTGGTAGAGCTACCGTGCCCCACTCCAGAGGCAGCTTCCACCAGTCTTGGGCCCCTTACGAGTGTCAGCTGGGGCATGCCACGACCTTTGCCCTGTCTCCCTACAGCAAATACGATCTGCAGGGGATCGGGGCGCTGGCGGTGAACCCCCTGGGGGACCGGATCATCAACGCCTTCTTCAGGGAGGGGTGAGTCGGCGCCAAGCGCATCACCCCCCACAGCCCAAACAACTGTGGGGGCAGGGAGAGGGTGCAGGCTGCAGGGCGTGTCACGTGCCACTGGGGGACGCCGGAGTTCACAGGCCCCGGAGCACGGCAGGGAAGCCGGCAGAGCCCGGATGGTGCAGGGACTGGGCAGAGCAGAACTCCGCAGCACTGAGTGCACGGTCCTTTGCTTTTTGCCATAGGGATCCCCCTGTACCAGGCCTTGTGCCCCACCCCAGAGGCTGCTGCATCTCAGCACCAGGCAAGGGCTCCCTATGTGCACAAGCCTAGTGCCCCACCCCAGAGGCAGTCGCATCTCATCACCAGACAAGGGTTCCCAGTATAAATAATCCCCACACCCCACCTGAGAGGCGGCTGCTTCTCCCTGGATAATTAACCCCCGCGCCCTGCCCAGAGGCAGCGGCAGCTCAGCGCTGGGCCCTGCGTTCCCAGCTGTGCTTGGCTGGCACCTGCCATCGGGTATTAGTGGCGTTCTCCTGCCTCCCGCTGCAGGGAGGAGTTCACCGATTTCCGAGCCTTCATGCGGGTGCTGGCCCGTTTCCGGCCCGTGGAGGAAGGAAAGTCCAAGGAGACTGGTTACCCGGAGCCCATGAACAGCCGACTCAGCAAGCTGCAGTGTGAGTAACAGGGCAGGCAGGGGGTCCCCCACCCCACTGCTGAGGCGAGTGACTGGGGCCCCTTGATGACAAGGGGATGAAGCGCCAGATGTGGCATAATGGGGAGGGGCAGGCACCCCTGGCAGCTGGCCAGAGCACATGTGGGGTGAGGGAAGGGCATGTGGCCAGGGTGCTGGGTGTGGAGAAGTGGGGGGGCAGTGTGGTGGGGGCACCCAAGGAGCTAACTGACTGGAGGAATGCAGAGACATGTGGAGGGGTGCTGGGGTGGGCACATGGGGGAATGCTTGGGGCGGAGACAGAAGGATCCAGGCAGCATATGTAGGGGGAACATGGGAACATGCAGGGTGTAAGGGGCTGCAGGAGGAGGCTGGGGCTGGTGGCAGGTTCATTTCCCTGCCCTGATCCCAGCGCTGACACCAATCCTGGTTGCACAGTTGCTTTTCAGCTCTATGACCAAGATAGTGACGGGAAGATCTCCCGGGCCGAGATGCTGCAGGTACTGTCTGTGCAAGGGGCTAGGGAGCGGTGAGAGGGAGCGTGCGGGGATGGGGGGAGCATGTGCACGAGGCTGGAGAGCAAGTGTGCAAGGGGGACGTGTGAGGCTGGCGCTGCCCCCGCCTCCTCCCAAGGGCCCCCGGAGATGAACTCTCTCCTCCCCTCCCTGAGGGGCAGCCTGGGCAGGGGCGGGGCCATCACTGACTCCTCCCCTCCAGGTGCTGCGGCTGATGGTCGGCATCCAGGTGACAGACGAGCAGCTGGCGTGCATTGCTGACCGCACCATCCAGGAGGCCGACCAGGACGGCGACGGCGCCATCTCCTTCGAGGAGTTTGCCATGGTCTGGTGGGGCCAGGGGAGCAGGGTGTAGACTGGGGG
>JANRFK010003594.1:3878827-3891181 GCA_030068395.1 Apalone spinifera | reverse complement strand
AGCCTCATTTGCATAGCTCTGGCGCAAGATTGCGCCAGTCTAGACACAGCCTTCCTGTATAATTGGATAACCAGTTACATTTGAAGTTTACTTCACGTTTAACCAGTTAACCAATTAAGTGGGTCACCCTCCCCTGCCGCAGCTGGCAGACAGAGGCTACTTCTGCCAGGGACATGTTGGGCTTGCCGTGGACAGGGGCTGCTCCGAATGCTTGGTGGGCAGGGAGCTGCTCCAGCCCCCACTGGTTAACTGAAACTACTCAGCATCACCCAGTAAGGGCATGCTTACCGGTTAAAACTGTCACATCCCTACTGTTTACCCTAATCTTCCATGATGCTATGATTTTAGTCTGGCCAGGGTAACAGATCATGCTTAATGCAATATAATTCTGCTTCACCTGCCTCTCCCATAGCCTCTACTCCAGAATGCTACAGGAAAGAGAGCAAGGGTAAAAATACTTCAGGGTGTAGCTGAGTTAGTCTGTTACCGAAAAAAACCAACAAATGGTCTGGTATCACTTTATAGACTAACAAAACACGTAGATGGTATCATGAGCTTTTGTGGGCAGAACCCACTTCTTCAGATGACCGGAGTTAACTCCAGCCATCTGAAGAAGTGAGATCTGCCCACAAAACCTCATGATACCATCTATGTGTTTTGTTAGTCTATAAAGTGATACCAGACCATTTGTTGTTTTTTTCGGTAAAAATACTGTTATGCTGAAAGGACTAAAGGCTACCAGCAAACAAATCTTGGATCCAAACAAAAACACAGACATCATTTTAGCCAAGGGATCTGGCCAAGCACTCCCTTTTGGGCTAAAAAAAGCTCCTTGATGTAGCGAAGGCAGCTGCAGACAAGGCTGGATGACTGTCCAAGGAAACAGGCTGCATGGCACATCAAGAGTTAGGCCACGTAAACTGAAGAACGGCCCTGGCTGCTAACAGCGGCTAGGCAAGAGCACTTGGGGAAGGAGCTGTGGGTGTGACCCTGACAGCAGAGGAATGGGAGTTCTGGGAGACAGACTGCTCTGGAAGAACAGATTTATGAGCAAAGAAGATGCCTACTTTGTACTGCATTCAATGAAACACGTGGTAGAGATGCTTGTGTACAGCGGTGTGAAGAGATTTTATTTCAATCTGCAATCTGAAGGACAGGAGGATACATTCCATCCACACGTATTTATCTAGTTCGGAGATGGGGGAACTTACGGCCCACAGGCCGGATCCAGATGTCAAACAATTTCATCTGGCCCTTGGGGTGGAAGCGGGTCCCCACCGCCGTGAAACGCTGCAGGGGGGTCCTGGCAGCATGGCTGCATACTTCTGGTTCCTCTCCTGCACATGGGAGAGGCACGCGCAGGAGACCTGGTGGGAGGGAACTCCAGATGCTGGAGGCCTACAGCATTTCGGGAGGTGGCAGTGAAAAAGAGGATGGAGCTGCTTCCCAGTCTCTAGAGGCTGCCAGCAAAACTGGTGGGTGGGGGGAAATCCGTTCCCAGAGCGGGAGGGAAGGGAAGCCCCCAAGCCTCCCTGCATGGGGCACATTTTGGAAGGAAGGCGAGGCCACAACAGGCCAGCATTTTCCCTCTTCCTCCTTCCCCGGGGTTCCCTGAATAGGCTGGCTGCAGCAGGGAACAGCGTCTGGCAGTCTGGAGCCATACACTGCCAGCAATGCCTCCTTAATAGTTAAGGAGAGATGTAGGACTGGAGGAAAGGGGGGGATCCCTTGCAGGAGCCCTCCCCCCCCCCCGGGCCTCTTCCCTGCAAAAAGCAAACTCAGCCATCACGCTAAAATTCTTAATTAAAAAAAATCATCCCACCTCAAGGCATTTATGGGTAAAAGGAAACTTCAAGGTTCACCATTAAAATCCTCTTAATACAAGAGCTTTGTGTGACTCTTTGTGCATCCCAGCCCAGTGACGGGAGAGAATCATGACCGAACAAACCTCAGAACGGGCATGCTAATCAAGAACCACTGCTGATTCAGCATTTCAGGCCTGATGCAAACTACTCCCATAAAAGACAGCAGGGCATAGAAGGTTATGGCATAGGTCAATGGGAAGACCATTCTCCTTAGGATTTCAGAAGGGGTTCTGAACAACCCAGCTCCACCGCATGGGGTATTCACAGCCTCTCAAGGGGCAGGGGAGATGCAGAAAGTTCTCAGATTTACTATTATCCCCATCATGCACACAGGGAACCAATATCCAAAGAGGGGAAGAGACTTGTGCTAGGTCATACAGGGGGCCTGTAGCAGTGCAGAGAACTGAACGTGGGTCTCCCATACCCCGTGCTGGCATCTGAGCCACTTGTCTAGCTTGTGTTGCTTGCAAGAACGGAATTCTGTAATGGTGAGGAATCTAAGTATTGGCTGATCTAATGATAATGCTGTATCACTGGGCTAACTGCCTCTCTTCCAGTCCAAGGACAGTCATTGACCTGAATGTTTCATTTAAATGGGAGCACCTCAGGACTGGTTTTCTATAGCACCTCCACAGAGGCCTTTAGTTTGGAGCACTGGAACTCCGCAGCAGGGGAGAAACAAACTTCATGTTACTGCTAAGCCTTATGAACTCAGAGACCATAGAGAGGGGGGGAAAAAAGAGACATACTTTCATGGCAGGGGACAGCCTTTCTGAGTGCAGCAGTGGTCAGGGCAGGGGAGCTCTCTGGAGAGGAAAAAGAGACTATAGCTCAGAGGAAAAGCCATGCACTATAAGAGGATGGTCCTGGACAATGTTCTAACTAATTTTTTCCATCCATGTGCAGAATAAATTATGTGCACTGTGGCATGTGTGAATGTGTACCAACAATGGAAAGGAAACCTAGCTGTGGGCGCTCTACTAATCAGCTGGGTGGTATATGAATCTCCTGAGCGGCCGCACAAGTGCCTGGCTTACAGGCTTAAATTGTGTGTCATTTCTCAGCCCAAAAAGTCAATAAAAGGCTCCTCATACTTTTTTTACTCCAATCTAAGCCCAAAGAATGTTTCAGAGAGGTAAGGAAACTGATGCAGGGAATGAGTGCAGGTGTTTATGTTTTATCTGGATCTGTGTCTCTTTTGTGCAGCCTAACGCATAGAGTGATTGTTTTAGATCCCTTTTGTTAAAGTCTTGGTGTTGTGCACATCAACAGTCACATGCCCCTGAGGAGTCAAACAGCAGAGAGGGTGATGCTCTGGGAGAGGGTAGACTTGAGTAACTGGGGTGCATATTGCAAGGGGCCAGCACTGGTCTTCAGGGGCCTAAGGCAGGTGGACTATGGAGTGTCATTTGCTTCTGTGGCATGTTCCTTGGGCCCAGGCAGAAAGATAAGAAAGGGTCGGAGCCCCCAAGCAGACAAGAGTCCAGGATGGTGGGATTCAACCTGTGTGCGCAGCAGGGGTAGTACTCAGATACTACCAACAGAAAAGCTTGTTTGCTTCCAAAGGGGAATGAACTCAAGGCCAGTGAGTCACAAGCTTTAAGACCTTCTCCCCCACACAAAGTTCTAACCCTTTCACCAATTATACCCCCATTACAAGATACTGAATGGTTGAGTCCAGACACTTTTTAGTGTGACATTTCCCCGCCCCAGTAATCAATGAAGGGCTCTGCTTACTTTTCTACACCAATTCAATGCCAGACTGAAAGCTGTGAAGGGCTAGGATTTCCATTCATCCACAGCCGAGGCTGGAAAGGTCCCATAGCACAGGCCAACTCTACGCTAGAAAGTTCAGGAGCATGAAAAAGCCACACCAAGCGATGTAGTTAAAGTAAAACTCTGGTGTGGACAGTGCTAGGTTGACAGAAGAATTCTTCCAGCAATCAGTTAACCTGTGGAACTCTTTGCCAGGGGATGTTGTGAAGGCCAAGACTATAACATGGTTCAAAAAAGAACTAGATAAGTTCATGGAAGATAAATCCATCAATGGCTGTGACATTGCACCCCCATATTCTTTGTGAAAATTCGCTTTTCAATATGAACATGCCTGACTCAAATATGCTTTATGCAAAATGTGGCATGTAACCTATCATTGAAAAGCTTGCAGTCTGCTGAATGTGTACATTATATTTGTGTGCGCATATCATTCCTGTATTAGAAGTTAGAAATATGAAGAATAAATCTGCTTATATATCCAGATGTGCTAATTAAGGCAATTAGTAGTACTCAAGGAACTTAAAAGGCCCAGTACTTGGGACAATGATCCTGAATAGTCTTGCTTTTCCTGTAAACTTGGATTATGGTTGGTCCTGCCAAAACATGTGGACAGGTCACCTGATGCTGGAACCCATTTTGGATGAGGTAATTTTCCTCTAAGTTTCTTAGCGTATTAAGCTTAACTGACATGTTTTGTTTTATTTAGCTTTATAGTAATTTACTTTGATCTGTCTGTTATCACTTGCAACAACATAAATCCTACTTTTTATATTTAATAAAATAACGTTTGTTCATTATTAAACCCAGTGTAAATCATTGTTACCGGGGAAGAGGGGATGAGACAACAATTGTGCATCTCTCTCTTTCATTGATAAAGGGAGTGAACAAAACTTTATAGTTGTTCTTTCAAAAGTTCACAAATGAACACTGACTTAATACAGCTCAAAATTTTCCTATGAAGAAAAATTATGGTTTCCCTTTTTTTTTTAGTAGCTTACCTTTAACACACCACTGTACTGTATGCGAGTTTTTCCTTTTGTCTCTGCTGCTGTCTGATTGTGTATTTCCAGTTTCAAATAAGGTGCGTGGCTGACTGGTCAGTTAGTAACTGGGGATGCCAACATGTAGTTGACTACATGATTAACCAATAAGCCTGGGTTTCTCGGTTAATCCTATTGACAACCCCCCCCTCCCCCCCGCCTTGCTGCCTATGTCTTACTGACCTACAACCAAGAGGTTATAGGTCAATGAGACATAGGAGTCAGTGGTTCGACTTGGCATGCAAACCCCTGCTTGCAGCAAAAGCTCTCACCCCGTTTCTCATACGGGACAGCCACATGGGAACAACATTCAAATGGCTGTTGTAGCCTTGAATCCCATAGCACAGTCCTGGGAAAAATACTGTCCAGGGACTGGATCCGGCTCACCAAGTTACCGGATCTGGCCTGCGGACCACCTTGCAGGGACCCTCAGACACACAGCTGCCATGGTTTAAAGCCAAGTCTGTGGGCTCTCTGTTCTGCAGGGAGGGGCAGACTTCATGTGATCTCCCCGACCCCAACCCAATCCTCAGCTCCTATTGGCTGGAAACAACCAGTTAACAGGAACTGAGAGATTGGTCTGGGGGTTGCAGCAGCACAAGCCTCTTCCCCCACCGGGAGCTGAGAGCCACGTGGAGAGCAGCCTGCAATTTAAAGTGATCTGGGGCTGCATCAGGCAGGAGCCCAATCTGCCTTGGGGTGCTGCAGGGCTGGGAGCTGCATAGCTAAGCGCATCCCACCCAGAGACTGCCTCTGGTACCCCACTGCCTCCTGCACCCGAACACCCTCACTCAGGTCACCATCCAAACTCTTTGCATCCCCCTACCCCAGGTCATAACTCCCTCCCAGATCCTGTAACCCCTTCTACACCCCTCCCCCAGGTCAAAAGTCTCTCGTGCATCCAAACAGCCTCCCAGGCCTTGCACCCCATTCCTCTGCCCCAGGTCACCACCCAAACCCTCTGCAGTCTGCACCCTCTTTTCCCCTTCCCCCAGACTTTGCACCTCCTCCTAGAACTCCTCCCCAAAGTCAGAAACCTCTCCTGTCTCATACTCCCTCCCTTACCCTACACCCCAATCCCCTAACCCAGGTCACAATCCCCTACTTCACCCAAACTCCCTCTCAGACCTCACAATGTCTCCTGCACCCCATTCCCTTACCCCAAGCGCCCTTCTGCACCCCAGACCCTGCACCTCCTCCACAGAAAAGTGCGGCCCTTGACCACTTTCCAAAATTTTGGAGTAGCCCCCCACCAAAAATTACTGCCCACCCCTGCCAAGCAGCAACACCACCATTTGGAACAGCGACACCTAGTCCCCACGAAAACACGCTTAGCCCCATCTTCCGTGGAGCTGGTTCACTAAGAAAAGTGAATCTATCTCTGCATATAGTACGGGGAACAAGAGGCCATACAATCTGTTACTAAAGCAAAAAAAAATTCCTCCTCGTGCATTCCCAAACATGGGGCGTTCAGAGCCTATAATGACATCCTGCTCAGGCTGTTTGTGGGGATTGATCATGAGACCCCTAGCTCTAACTATATGAGTTGCTACTGCTTGAGCTAAAGGCCCATATCTGTGAGAGCAAAGGCAGTGCAGACTCCTAAATCACTGTACAGGATACAGCCACTTAGAAGGGTGATCCAGTGGTTAGAGCACTAGCTTAGGGCTTGGGGGAGACTGCCACAGGCATCCTCTAGGACCTCAGCAAGTCACTTAGCCTCTCTGTGCCTCAGTCCCCCATCTGTACACGGGGGATAAGTGCCCTGCACTGTCTCAAAGGACAAGAAAGATTGTGTGGTGCAAGGATACTACCATGACAGCACCTGCGGGCATATCTGCACTGCAGCCACACGTCTTGTAGCTGTACTCCAGCTAGCCTACAAAATTCCCTGAGAGCAACTGGCACAGATACACCTTACACATACTGCATTCACAGCCATGGATGCATACACGAATGAGACCCAGGGATCTCCTGCTGCCAATTGGCAGAGGGCACAAAGGTTCCTGGGTCTGTATTTACATTCTAGTTCAGCAAAGGTCCATATAAGGTTTCTACTGAAAGCTGGTTTCATACTGGTCCCTTTGATCATTGTGAGATGCACATATAGGGTACCCTTAAGGAGTTACATTTCTGTACAAAAATTATGTTTGTAAAGCAACATAAGGTGACTTGCCTTAGATCCACCATAAAGGAGCTAAGAGACATTTCTCTCTCTGATTTGGCTACATGCAAATGAAGCATTGTAAGCATCACAATGGAGGCCATTCACATACTGAGATGAATACCAATGGAGAGAAATGAAATCAACAGAAAAGCAGCACACTAAAAAAATAAACCATAGGGGGTTTATCCAGTTGGCAAACTAAAACAAGGGTTTAGGGGACTATTTCTAAGGGGCGCTTATGGACACACATCCCCTTTATTCCTTCATTCTGTAAGAACAAGCTGACAGGGGCTTGATCTTATGAGAAGGGATCTCAACCATACTGGTTGAAAACACTGAGGAAAGGACTTGGGGTAGGCTATCTTGTCTTCGTTGGCTATCCCTCAGTGCAAAGATATTTACCAAGGAGGTTCACTGGTGGATTTTGTGGGAATGCCATGTGCTAGTTAAATTTAATCTCTAGAAAGTGTGTTATGATTCTGTGCCTATTTGTTTCCAACATTTTTATCCACTATCACTGGAATTTCTGAACATAGTGAAAACAAGACTTAAGTTTATCATCAATATAGATGCCTAAGTGGGTGGATGGGAGAGAGAGAAGTAAAGTGGTGATCATGAATTGAGTCTTACAAGCTGCTTTATGGGAATAGTGGATCTAAGAACTGTCAAGTGTTCAGAAAACAGGGCTGGGTACATGCTACAGACCTGGGCGTTATTGTGCATGTCTATCACTAACCTTTGCAGAGACAGCAGAGCATGCGGAGACCTGGAAGACAGAGAATGTGCTCCTAGGGGCTGGTAATTTCAGAAAGCTTACCTACAGCAGGGACAGACAATACTCCCTCATGCTAAAGGTGATGAGATACCTGGCAAGCATCAACATACCCTTAGACAGGCAAGCAGGGAGTCAAGCCCTCTCCCCACTCTCCTTAGAGGTGCCCAACCTACCATCTCCAATAGCTTGAGTTTCTCCTCCGACACGAGGCTCTCCTTCCTCAGCTGCTCTACGACACCCTCCATGGCTTCCAGTTTAGTGCAGTGACGCCGGTGCCTCTGCTGCAGCACCTTGACCTTCTTCTGCAGGCCCATCACCAGGTCGACCAGCTGCTCGGTGGTCAGCTCGTTCTTGTGGTAGCGGTGCTCCTCAAGTTGCTCCTCCAGGGCTTCAGCACAGAGCTCCACCTCGATAGTGGAAGAGGAAGAGTCATCATCCAAAGAGCCTGTGGCGTAGTTCGACACAATGGGCACTGTGGAAACGATGGGCACTGTCAGGGCCGAGGACAAAACCGTCTCGGGAGGCGAGGCACTGGAGGTCAATGGCCCCATGGCACAGGAAGACACCACTGGTGCTGTGGGGATGGTTTCAAAATACGCCACCATCTGGGTGGTCGACACCTGCAGGGAGCTGAGGACAGCTGCGGTGGAGGGATCAGTTTCCAGGAGGGGCTGGATGGACACATTCTCAACGAAGAGGGTGCCCTGGTTGGAGAGCTCCTTTTGGTCCACCGTGGCCAACAGCGTATGCGACTGCTCAGCAGCAAAGGTGCCTTCAGGCTGGGCCACCACTGCAGCGTCCTCACAAGAGACCATGATCTCTGTGGCAAAGTGCTCAGGCACATCCGCCACAAAAGAGTCTGGAGTGGCTTCGACAGAGAAATCCACATGCTGCTCCACGGTGGAAGAGAACGGCTGGCCCGGGAGATGGACAGGAATGGACTCTACACCCTCCGAGGGGGTGGCCACAGCCAGTGCCACAGCATTGAGTGGCTCCACGATCTGAACAAGAGGCATCAGGTTCACTGCCCCAACCAGTGGGGAGGGGAGGGCTTGGAGGTCCAGATCTGAGACAGAGGGCTGAGCTTCCACATAGATCGGGGCAGAGGACAGACCTGGGTCGATAGCTATGGCGAGAGCTTCCAGTGTGTCATGAGTGGGGTGGGCAGCCATGGCCTGTGGCCCCTGCAAGGTCCTGTCCGTGCTGCTCTCAACAATTAGCTTCTTGGCCTGTGTTTCACATGAGGGCCGGGCAGGATTCTCCCGTTTCTGCAAGTCACCAAAGAAACAACATGTTTGCTTCTAAGAACAATGCAATGATGAGGGAGCCCCATTACCTGCCCTGGTTGAGGCAGGAGGAAGAGGTGGCTAGAAGCTCCCTTTGCATTCCCCTATGCTGTGGGAGAGCCCCACCTAGCTTCCAGTGTCCATTACAGCAGCACTGGGGTGATCTGTGTTATGCTCTTTCTCCTATGGGCCTTGAGGAGCAGAAACTGGACACAGAACAGTGCACTCTGGCTGCAACCCCATCTGTCCCCTGCAGGGCCTATGACAGACGTGGGCAAAATCTGGCCTGGGAGCTGGATCCGGCCCACCAAGAATTTCTCTCCAGCCCATCCAGCTGATTAGCAGCTACATACTTACAGCCAGCAGCCTGTGTTCAGCTGCCCCTCCCCCCACCTTGCTTCACCCTGCAGCAGAGCTGCTCCCAGGAGTCTGTCTTAAGAGGCAGTGCACTGTTTCTAAGATTTCACACACACACTTCCCCTCCATACCTCATCTCTGCAAACGGAGGGAGGGGGAAGACAACAAAGCAGAACAGTTTTCCCCATCTAAAAGAGACAGCATGTGGGTTCTCTAGAAACCTACCCAGCAGCAGCCAGCACACACCTGGTGTTACTGTCATACACACCCAGCCTGTGCCACACAATCTCTGTACCACACACACTCACCTATATCTCCTCACCACACATACACACAATCTGTGTCACAAAGTCTGTCTCACACTGTGACTCTTTCAGATTCACACACTCTCTCTGTAGCCCCCACACCTTCTATCCAAGACAACACCCCTTCCGGGAGACCTGGAGCCAGCCAGTGACCATGTACCAAAATTCATGCAAACATTACTGTCCACTCCTGGCCTATGAGAACAGAGAATAGCCACAGTGTTGTGTGTCCTGGCCCTGCCCAGATCTACCCCCATGCCAGTTGTTGCACTTGGGGACCTTACACCTACTCTATGTCAGCTGGGGAGACCTCTGACAAGAAGGAGGCTTAAGCAGCTGTTTCTGCTCACTTTGAGGCTCCTTTACACCCTAAAACAGTGCCAAGTGGCTTTAGGTTTTCCTACTGGCCAGACTCGCAACTGCATTACTATCTCCCATTCCCTGGGCTTTGCAGGAACTGCCTGTACTTAAACTGCTGTCAAAGGCCTGCTTCTGGGGTCCTGAGTCGTCAATCTAGCACCTTGCACAGGCATGCACAGTCACACACTCCCATATACTCCTCCCTTCCCCCTCCTAGTTCCAGTTAGGCAATTATTTACTTCCACTGCTATTATCCTTGTTAAGAGTCACATGACAGATGTTTACACTCGAACTCTTTGCGCTGGGAGCTAAGGGCCTGAAAGACTGTGAGTAGCCTAATAAACAAGTGGGCACGCCTGGCAGTGACTAGGCTGGTTTCTAATTATCTTGCCAGGTTCACACTAGGGATGTTAAAATGCATCTAATTATGTAACCACTGATCAGTATCATTCTTCCTGTTTTACGTTGGGACAACTAGGCTACAGAGAGGGGAAGAGACTTGTCCAAGGTGTCACGGTCAGTAATAAAGTTGAGAATAAAACCCAATCCCGCATGCTCTAACCATTGGACCCCACTTTCTGGGGGAGAATATAACTCAAAAGCTCTTTGAGTCCCTTCATACTTCTGCTGCAGTTTTCCCAAATACAAAAGTGGGGATAATTCCTTCCAAGAGTTAGAAATAGAACTCAGTTCTCTACACTAGCTACTCAGCCAATACTCCCTCCCCAAGTCAGTGATTTTGTAAAACCCTCTCCCAAGCATTCCCCACTGAGTCTCCAAATCAGTTGATGACCAAGAACTTACCAGGGGGTTTTCAGACAGTTGAAAGATGGTGGGGACAGCATCAGGCTTTAGATAGCGAACCCCCCACCTGTACTCGAAACATGATGGAGCAAAATGCTCGCTGCATAAATGCTGGTATCTGGTAGGTACCCACTTCTCTTGTTTCATCTGAGAGAGCCATTGGTGGAGTCGTTCCGGATTATGCAAGGGAAACCTGCATGTACATCACAAGAGGTCTTCAGCACCACAAACATGCATTGATTTAGCTTCACAGCCCACTTTGAGGCAGGTCTATGTTATGATCCCCATTTTACAGGTTGGGAAGTCAATGCACTAAAAGAGATTTGCAAGAATTCAAGCAGTGAGTTAGCCTGAGAGCTAGAAAAAAGGGACTATGACTCCCTGGTGGTGTTCCCTGTAAGCTGTATGTTTGTGTGTCTGCTCAGGAGAAATTCAAATGCTGCTCAGCTAATTAGCACAGCTAAGTTTTTTTGTTTCTAATGGTGATGCACATTCACACATGCATTGGTGCACATAAAAATGTATTCCACGCATGGATGGAAAAGATTAGAGAACACTTTGTTCCCAGAGCACTGCTCTTGGCCCACATTCTATCAAATATCCAAAGAGATAACAGGTAAAGAGATGGCAGCTGACACCGGGATTCTGCTGGCAGGGACTGAATATCCATTCCAGAGCAGTACTAAATTCCAAATGTTTGATATGACGGACCGCCCTCCCGCCATGCTTTATGAAATGGACTTATGGACATGAATATACATAACTTAAAGGTGTTTTGAGCGAATTATTTCATGTAGCCTATCAATCTTCATGTCACAATCCGCGGATTCTGCTTACATTTGATGTATGTATCATTTGTGTGTATAAAATTAGACACATGGACTTGGGAATACTTTGTGGGTTTCAAATGTGAGAGACTAGGTCTACACTACAGCTTTTTCCGATTTTTTTTTTCGGAAGAGGCTTTTCCAAAATTTGACCTGTCTACACTGGGCCAAATTTCGGAAAATCCCTCCCTTTCAGAAGATCCCTTCTTCCTCATGAAATGAGGAAGACAGGGCTTCCGAAAGAGCACATCTGCACTTCTGCAAAAAAAAGTGGAAGAGCAAACACGTTCCCTGGATGCGACAGAGTTTTTCTGGGATACCAGAGGTATCCCAGAAAAACCCCGCAGTGTAGAAGTACCCTGAATGAGGGACATGGAGCGTGTTACCCTCAAAGTCTTGATGAGCAACTGTTAACCAATCTCTTCTGTCCTTAAGTCTGAGCAGGGGTTGGTAGGGTGTGGGCCTAACTCCTTAACAAAAAGAATAGGAAAGCAGAGGTCTGGGTCTTTTGGCTGGGCTGCACCTGGAGGAAAGGAGATGAAGACATCAGGGTGGGGAGACAGCCCTGGTTTGGAGGGGCAGCTAGAAAAGAGGTTTTAGGGTGAGTTTAAAGAGTTTGTGCTGAGGTTTCAGTGCAGAATTAGCTAAGCGTTTTTGTTTCTTTTTATTTGTAATCTACTTTGCTCTGTCTGTTCTCACTTATAACCACTTAAATCCTACTGCTTGTATTTAATAAAATCATTTTTTTTAATCAAACTCGGTGTTAATAATTGTTACCTGGGGGGGGGGGGG
>JANRFK010003594.1:3831933-3864318 GCA_030068395.1 Apalone spinifera | reverse complement strand
CAGGAGCAGATCCCACTTACACAAGTAACATGTTAAACATAAGGTTTAACCGGTTAACTGACTTAACCAGGATTTTATATCCCTACTGGTGGAAGCCAGTTCTGTCGACACAACAAACTGTAGAGTCTACACTGGCTCCTTGTCAACAATAAAAGAAGAGGGAAAGGGGCGAAAAGTCTCTCATAGGAGTGGAAATTTTTTGTGTCAGAAACTGGGAGTTTCTCCCAACAAAAGTTGCATAGCAGCATGTATTCTTTCATGGTTTTGTCATGAAAAGGCAGTTTGTCGACAAAACTTGATAGATACTTGCTTTGTAGCAAAACAGGCAAATGGGAGCTGTGAAGATTTTGCTGGGGGTGGGGACAGTGCATGAAGTTTCCTCCCTCTCCTCCCCTGGGTGCACGGCGCAGAGAGGCACGTAGCCCCAGCAGCTGGCCATTTTGAGCAACTTAGGGCTGTGGCAAGCAGGGAGCCTGCCTAGAGAACCGCTGGGCTGCTGGCCAGGAGCCGCCTAGTAAGTGCCACCCAGCCAGAGCCTGTATCTGGCATTCCCGTTCCTCCTGTACCACAGTTCCCTGCCCCAGGTCGCCACCTGCCCTCCCTTCCTGCCCCAGGTCACATCTCCCTCCCAAACCCTGCATCCCTCCTCCAGGCCAGAAACCTCTTTGGCATCCATATGCCATTCCTGACCCTGTAGCCCCTGCTGCACCCCAATCTCCTGTTCCAGGTCATAACTCAAACCCTCTGCATCCCTCCTACACCCCTCTCCCAGGTCAGAATCCTCTTCTGTACCCCATACCCCTTCCCAGACCCTGCACCCCAATCTCCTCCCTCAGGTCACAATCACTTCCTTCACCCAAACTACCTCTGAGATCCCCCAAACCCTCTCCTCCTGCACCCAAATCCCTTACCCTGAGCTTCCTCCTGCACCCAATCTTCGTCCCAGACTCCACACCCCCTTCATAGAAAGTTGTGGCCCTTGAACACTTTCTAAAATATTGGAATGCCCCCCCCCCCATCAAAAATTATTGCCCTCCCCTGCCTTAGACTTTCTGGCTCAGATCCTCAAAGGTTTTCAGTAGGACTCAGGCATTGAAATACCTTTGAGAAGCTGGGCCTCAGTTCCCCATCTATAAAATGGGGCTACTACCTACCTCACCGGAGTGTAGAGGATAAATGCTTTAAAGATAGAGAAGTGTTCAGATACTGTGGGAGTGGTATGGCCTGATAAGTACCTATGCTGACACTTACATTGTAATAGCCAGATTGATCAGGAGTGTGGAAAAACCCACTCCTGTGGGTCCTGTGACCAACATAGCTAGGGCCTCCCCTCCCCCACTGTGTAGGCACAGCCAGGCTGAGAGAAGAGTACAACATCCATCTGAGGGTGGTACCTTTTCCACATAGGCAGAAAAGGTTTTTATGTCACTGGTAGGTTGCATCTACACTTGGGGACTGTGCCAGTAGAGACTAGTATAAACATAGCCTAAGATACTTACTTTGATCTCTAGTTTTGGAAGATTGCAGAAAAAATATTTCCAGGCACTCTTTTAAAGCCTGAACATATCCTCTTTAATGATTAAACAGTGCTTCCATTTTTAATAAAGTTCAGTGTTAAGTTGGGAGCTTGTGCATGATTATTTGCTTGAATTTTCATTGGTTCCCTCTTATCTGATTGGGAAATCTTGCTTTCCTACTTGCCTCAAGAAACTAATAAATGGAAGTTATAAATAAACTCTTGCTGTTCTGATTGCACTGAACTTCAATATTTTCCCCCCTTTTTTGGGCAGGTTATGCTTGAGAAAGTGTTGGGAATAACTACCCAAACCAGTAGTGGTTTAGCTTGTGACCCAAATACCGGGCAGATCGCATATCCTGCAGGGTAAGTGACTAAATGTGAAAAAGTGTAAGTTTATGATTTGTCTGTCTCAATGACTATAGCAGTGTTTCCCAATTGGTGCTCTGTGGAACCCTGGGGTTCCATGAAGCTAAAGTAAGGGTTCCCCTGCCCCCTCTTAAAGAGACAGAGGCGGGACTCAGCATTTTTTTTTTTTTTTTTGCTCGACAAATTTTACGCTAGAGGTTCCTTGAAATTCTTTCAAGGTGAAAAGGGTTCCATCGCCAAATAAAATTGGGAAACATTGGATTATAGAAACCACTGCAACATACAGATGAATGAGTGGATATGGGACCTGGTTGTTTGGCCAAGTGTGTATATGCAGTAATATTATTTTGCTATAACTTTGAGGCCCCACTTTACAGCCCTTGGTCACTCAGGCTTTACACAAGCAGAAGCTAATGGGACAGCCTGCATAAGTAAAGACTGCTCATGTGAGTAAAGATTGGATCCCATCCCATGATGCTACCACTGTAAGCATATTCAAAGTATCTACATGCATGTTTTAGCACCAAAATTCCATCTGACTGTGAGCCCTTAGTAATTTTTTTCCCCTTAGGGGTGCTTCTCTAAACCTTATCTGACCATAATTGTCAAGCAGCCAAGGGCTGGCAATGGAAAGCTCTTGAACAACTACCACATCTAGAGCTGGCTAAAGTGTGTCTTAAGTTCACCTTCTCACTCCTAGACATCCACAAGTCTGATCTCACCGCTGGATTAGACCTGTTAATTTCATGATAATGAAATAGCTTCAGCTATAGTCTGTTTCTTTTCTCTGTATTGACCCCACCACTTCCAGGCATAGATGCTGGAACTTGGGGTACTGGAGGTGCTGCTGCACTGCGTTGTTCAAAGTAGTTTTCTTCATATACAGGCTTACAGTTGGGCGCGGTGGCTCTCCGCACTCCCACTGTAAATATTGTTCCAGAATGCCCTATTTCCTAGAAGGGATGTAAGCGAGTAGCCAACTAGTCGAGTCGACTACTTGCTTCCCCCCCCCCCTTGTTGCCTCTGTATCAGAGGTAGCGGGGGGGGGGAGAGGAGGAACAAGAGCCAGATCTGGGGGGAGGGGACTTAAAAGGTGGTTCCCCCAGCACCGTCTCTGCAGTGCCACCTCTACCCCACACATCCACGCTGCTGCCTCTATCAGAGACAGCAGCGGGAGAGGGGTGTAGGGAAGGCTGCCGCAAAGCAGCCTCTGCCTGCAGCCAGCCTGGGCCACCGCGAACAGGGGCTGCTGTTGGATCAGACTCTGTTCATGGTGGCCAGGGATGGCCATGAGCAGAGGCTGCTTCGGCAACAGCCCCTGTTTGTGGCAGTCCAGGCTGGCCGTGGGCAGGGGCTGTTGGATCCAGTGTGAGCCAGGATTGAGCAAACCCAGCTCAGTTCCAGCTCGTGCCGGTCTGGGACTTCTGCACTCTGCATTTTAAATGTAGTAAGAGCCGGGCAGCTCTTACTACATTTAAAATGCAGAGCTGCAGTGGTCCTGGTTTGCACCAGCCAGAGACCTACCCATGCTGTAGTTCTGCAGTTTAAATGTAGTAGGAGCCGGGCTGCCTGTGTGCCCGACTTCTCCTACATTTAAACTGCAGAGCTACAGCGGGGGTAGCTCCTGGACCAGCACAAGCTGGTACAGAGCGCCTTCTCTTATCAACTAATCATGTGCAAATTATATCGACTACATGATTAGTCAATTACCCACCTCTTAACATCCTTACTTTTTGATGCTGAGAGTCAAGAAACTAAGAAGGATCCAGAAAGTGACCAAGCAAGAGTCCTGACCTCTGATCCCAGTGGTATAATGGGCTGTCTCGCTGTTTATAAAACATGTGAGGTTTGGGGTCAAACTTTTATTAATGTAAATCTTGCTCTTTCTTTTTAGGTGTGTGGTTGTAATTTTAAATCCCCAAAAGAATAAACAAAGACACATCTTTAATACTTCCAGGTATTGTAAATGCTTAATTTATCCACCACTCTGATGGTGTTCAGGTATCTTTGTTCCTAATTTGCTTTCTGGGGTTTGGGTTGCTGGGAAAGGAAAGTTATGCTGAACTGAGCAAAGTATAACCACTGATACTGTGCTGTCTGCCTGGCTAAGTGAGATTGGGAAGATAATATTATAGTTGTGTTTAGCTGCCCTAGTTATGGATCAGGACACCATTGTGCCAAGTACTCTACAAACGCAACAAAGACCAGTCCGTGTCCCAAAGAGCAGTCTATGTAGATAGTCTCTATGGAATTAACAGACTATGTAGATAGTCTATAGTAGACTGAGTCTCAGAGGGGTAGCCATGTTAGTAGACTGAGCAGTTGGATAACTGTTCTGGGTAAATTCAAATCATTTTTTCCTTAGCTGCAACAAATACTATGTTATCTGAATTTTCTTTGAAAACGAAAGCTCTCTCTTTCTTTCAGAAAAACACTGAGTGCTCTGTCTTTCTCCCCTGATGGAAAATTTATTGTTACTGGTGAGGTGAGTTCTGCTGAAGTCGATTTCAGTGTGTATAATTTCTGATTTCTCTACCAAAGCAAATGCTTGTATGCTTGGAAAACTTTCACAATAAGACTAGAAAGAATGCCCAGTTAGTGCCATCTATTTTGATGCTAGCTTTCCAGCCGCAATGTGTTGGCTGAATTCTGGCCATTTGATTAGGTAGTACTAGTTTGAAATTGAAACTCTAAATATGAACATTTAGACTACAGACGAAAGTAGCTGAACTCCGAGTTGTCTGCACTAAGATATTAGACTAGATGGATCATTGGTCTGATCTGGAGCCTTGTCTATACTTACCCAGAGATCGACACGCCGGAGAGTAGTCTTTCAGGGTTTTGAGCAGTTCTAGGAAGGACCTGCTAAATTGACTGCTGATGGCACCCCTGTCAATCTCAGTACTCCATGGAGTCATGAGGAGTAAGGGAAGTCAACACGAGAATTTCTCTCATTGACCTCCTATAGTGGGAACTCTGCAGAAAGTTGAGCTAAGATGTGTTGACTTCTGCTACGCTATTCTTGTAGCTGGAGTTGCATATCTTAGTTTGACTTTCTCATGTAGTGTAGACCTGGCCTGGGATGGCAATTTCTATTTTTTTGTGTCTGATTCAAATGGCAGCACATATTCACATGCTTCTTGCAGAATGGGCACAGACCAGCTGTACGAGTGTGGGACGTCGAGGAGAAGACTCAAGTATCTGAACTGCACGGCCATAAACACGGAGTGGGTTGCGTGGCTTTTTCTCCCAACATGAAGTATATTGTATCAGTGGGCTACCAGCATGATATGATTGTCAATGTCTGGGACTGGAAGGTAAGGGACTGCAGTTGTCAGGGATGAATTGCCTCCATCATTCCCCCTGAAAAGCAAAGACTTTACATTTACAATGAACTATATCTGTGACAGCAATATAATGAATGCAATCAAAATAACCCCTTCTTCGCCCAAACCAAGAAAACTCTCACAAAGCTGACCTTTGATAGTCTTGAAGGCTTGTAGCAAACTCGAGCATTCTTGGGACAGGGGGAAGTTTCAGAGCTGAGGACTTTGCAAAAATACTCTCTGCCTCTCCTTTCCTGATGAATAAGGCACACACTTTTTAACAGGTAGGGTAATTAACCTTGGAATAACTCGCCAAGGGTTGTAATGGATTCTCTGTCACTGGAAATTTTTTAAATCAAGAATGGATTTTTGGGGAAGGGGAATGTTCTAGTTCAAAGGAATTAACACGGGGAAATTCTATGCCTGGGTTATACTAGGAATGTTAGCGACTAGTCAAATATCTGATAAGCATAAGTTTATCACTTTTTATCTGTGTTAAGGATGAGCTATTGGGGAGGGAAGGGAGCAGAGAGGAATGAGTAGAGGTGAGGCCTCTCGGGAAAGGGGCGAGTGGGACAGGGCCATGGTGAAGGAATCAGTGATCCCTTCGTTTCTGGGGAACTTCCAGAGCTCCTGCACCCTGCAGTCAGAAGAATCACTGTTTCACAAAGACACCATCTCCAAATTGTCAGAAAATCAGCAAACTAACTTCTTGTCAATATTCATATGAATTGCTCACTTACGATGATGAGGATGAAGTGGGGATGGGGTAGTGTCAAAATTAGCCTTATAGTGGAATTGGAAAGTCAGTCATCTTGAACTTCCTTATTCTTGTGACCTGTATCTCTCATGTACAAATTATTGGGTTTGTTCTTTTTTGTCTTGTTGCAGAAGAACACTCTAGTAGCATCGAACAAAGTGTCTTGTAAGGTTATGGCAGTATCCTTCTCGGAGGACAGCTACTTTGTTACTGTTGGCCACCGCCATGTTAAATTCTGGTTCTTAGATGCATCAAGAGAAGTTAAGGTAAACCTTCCTCCTGTGCTGTACCAACTGGACGTGGAAGTAAATGAGTTTTTCAAAAAAAGTGCTCAGGATATGCAGACAGCTGACTGGATGTTGTCCCATGTCTGTCACTGCAGCAGACTGGGATGTTCTTTTAGGATGGGGCCAATGAGCTGTAAGGTTTTTCATGCCCTACATTCATGCAGTTTGTCATACCTTAACTTCCTGCCTTGATTTAGGAATGAATTACAGCCAGGCAGTTCTAGGTGTGTTTTGAATCTAGCTTTGTAGAAGTAGTCTTTACAAATCCGATTCACATCCAAGCACAAGGCTGAAGGGACAACAAACTGCTAAATGTAATGTTTAAATCATATTTGCCAGGCTCTTTGACAGAGCTATTGCCCACTTGTTGGATTCTGGAAAACATAAATCAGTATGTGTGACAATCCTGTTTACCATTTATAAAAAGGAGGAATTTATTTGTAGAGTTATGGTGAGGCTTGCTTTAGATCATCAGTGAAAGGTGTCAGAAGGACAAATTTATTAATATTTATCATTCAAATATTGTGTTGAATTACAGATTAAAGAGACTGTGCCATTGGTCGGTCGCTCTGGACTTCTGGGAGAACTTCACAATAATATCTTCTGTGGTGTAGCCTGCGGGCAAGGGAAAATGTTGGGCAACACCTTCTGTGTTTCTTACTCTGGGCTTCTCTGTCAATTTAACGAGAAGCGAATGCTAGAAAAATGGATTGATCTGAAGGTAAAATGCCTTATCTCATTATTGTAAAACCACTCTATTTTGTTTCAGAAACCTCTGTTCCCATTATGTTGTAATTGTTTTCTAGAAATCTTCTTTTATAAAAAGTATAATTTTATGCATATGGATTCTTCCTTCAGGTATCACTAGCAAATTGCATCTGTGTTAGTGAAGAGTTTATTTTTTGTGGCTGTGCAAATGGAACCGTGAGGATCTTTTATTCTCATAACATGCACTATCTCAGTGACCTACCAAAACCGCACTACTTGGGCGTGGATGTAGCCAAAGAGCTTGAACCAAGGTACAAAGGTCTGACATGAAATGTAGTGCATCACTCTGTGTGCTGTGTGTGACATGGCTTGAAAGAAAAAGTACCATCTCTTTGTAAATCTTAAGTACTCTATGAAGTTTCTAAAGATAGTGGCTAAATATCAAATGCTAGATTTTCAGAAGTGCCCAATGACCCTTATTAATGGAAACCGAGTGTTTCTGAAAATCTGATCCTGAAAGCTTATGTATGTTTTACATTTTAAGAAAAGAAGAAAATTGACTTGAAATCAGTCATCTTTCAGAGAGGTCTATTACCCAGTGATGATAATATGTAAAATTCGTTTCTGAAAACTTTGCATGTAACAGTGCAAAGTTTTAAGACAAATCAGGCGTGACAACTTCTATGCTGGTTTGAATAAAAATACGCTTGTATCTGGCTGTTAGTCTATAGATCTCAAACACTTTACAGATGAGGTAACTTATCATTAACTTGCTTTTCTTTCAATATAACTAGCTGGCATGCCTATTTTCCAGCAGTTAGCTGGCTTTCCGGGGCTGTACATTATCAAAACAGTGTGTTGGGCTATATCCAGGACATATAATTTTGTGTTTGGAAAAATGCAAAATTCCAAGAATGATGTTATGCACTGTCAGGTTTGGAAATGCTCCTCACGTGGACATTTGTGACACTAGATACATGCTCAGAAAAATCTGTGGTTTTAAGATGCTTGCTAGGCAGATTAATGAATTTCAGTTGTTGATAACAATTGTTGTGTATATATACTGTACTATAGCTTGCATTTTATGTTGCCTTTATATGCAACTAAAGAGACTATTTCTTCTTTCTCTGCCTTTCTTAAGAAAACCAGATTCCATCTACCCAGACACCATTGCTTTAGCCTTTGACCCATGTAATTGTTGGCTCTCATGTGTGTACAAGGACCACAGTATATACATCTGGGATGTTAAAGACACAAACAAAGTTGGCAAAGTGTGGTCCGACCTCTTCCACAGTTCTTTTGTATGGAATGTTGAGGTAAGAGGGCATTCATGTGCTAGATATAGTTAAAAATCTCAAAGATATGCTCTGTTCTGTCCTCATTGGGGCACGTACAGCACAAAGGTTCTGACTTCAGGCTTGAAGTCTGGGAGCTAGTAATGCTTGGTTCTGATGGTGAGGTTTCCCATATGGTGATCAGAAGGAGGAATGTTAATGACTTAGAAAGGGATCAAAGAGAGAGAATCTCCATGAAACAGAGCTTCTGAAGGGGGTGGCAGGGAGTTAAAATGATATACATGCTTTACTAGCTTCACCCACTTAGAAAAGATGATTTTGCCATCATAGTATAATCTGACTGTTCTGATATGGAAATAATACCAACCTGCTTTATAGTACAGTAGCTTGAGGCAGACCAAAGGAGGGGAAAAAGCAGCATTAATCTTTAGGACAGATTCAGATGTTTAGTGGGAAATAGACTTAGCCAACTCCTAGTAGTTCTACTTTAATAGCTCCCACAACTCCGATTGAAACTGTCTGTCTCTCTTGTAAAAGCAGCGAGGAGTCCTGTGGCACCTTATAGACTAACCGAAGTGTTGGAGCACAGGTATACCTGCCTCTGGAAATTTCCACTACATGCATCTGACGAAGTGGGTCTTTGCCCACGAAAGCTTGTGCTCCAACACTTTGGTTAGTCTATAAGGTGCCACAGGACTCCTCGCCGCTTTTGCAGATTCAGACTAACACGGTTACCCCTCTGATACTTGTCTCTCTTGTGTAGCTGATGACAAAAAGGAGCTATATGTGACTTGTTTTCATTGGTCACTGTTCAATTTGTTGCATTGTAGCTGTCTAGCAACCTTCCACAAAAATACACCTGTACTTAGAGTTTATACCCAAGCTTTGTGCTGATAGTGTTCAGCTCTGAGAGGTCTAGTGATGGGAGATGGCAGATTCCTAGATGTAAAGCAAACTTGGACACTTACTTTCAGGCAAATTTATTTTTGAGAGGAAAGAGAAGCTAATGAATAGGTTTTATCAACCCTGTAATGGCTCTTAAACTTTATCCAGATGAGGAATTGATACATGGCCTACCTGGGGCCATGACAAGGAATTTGAGGGGGGAGCTCTTTGAAAGGGCAGTGGTGAGAGATGGTGAGATGGCTAGTTACAGTGACTCTTGTCTATTAAACTTATAACTGTTCCATTGTGCTTTCCTGTCTGTTGTATCCACCTGCTGTGGTCTTATACTTAGGCCCTGTCTAAACTATGAGAGAGGCTCAAATTTATTAAGGTTGATTTCTTACCACCGTATTTGGTAAAGTTGAAGATCCATGTCTCCACTGCACAAGAATTCAATTTAATTCAAAGTAGCGCATCCTTAGTCGGGAGACAGTCCCATAATGCGCTCGTCTATTCCTTCCCCCCCTTGCTTGAGATCAATGGGAAACCAGTCTTTTTGGCTCTGGTTACCTGAGCAGACTCCATAGCAGTGCAAACATGGACCCTCTCGGGGGTCCTGTTCTGCATCAAAGCATTGTGAAGATGATGTGTATCTTGTTGTGCCTATTGGTGGATTATGCTGAGAGCATACACATGGCACTCCATCAAAAGGGTGAATCTCAGAAGGCCATGGACACTCTGTTTATGCAAGCCTTCGAGTTAAGCGAATTGGAAACGCTGTTGGCATTCAATCCTCTGGAAACAGTGGAACGCCAGTTCTGGTGCCATGAGACAAGCTCAGACTGGTGGGACTGCATAGTGCTGCAGGCCTGGGACGATCAACAGTGGCTGCAAAACTCCTGAATGTGCAAAGCCACTTTCATGGAACTTTGCAAATTGCTTTCCCCTGCCCTGAAGTGAAGGAACACCCGAATGAGAGCTGCTCTGATGTTGGAAAAGCACGTGGCAATTGCCCTGTGGAAGCTTGCAATGCCAGAAAGCTACTGGTCAGTTGGGAATCAAGTCAGAGTGGGGAAATCTATAGTGGGGGCTGCTGTTATACAAGTAGCCAGAGCAATCACTACCATTCTGCTACAGAGGGTAGTGACTCCGGGAAATGTAGCTGCCATAGAGGAGGGCTTTGCCGCGATGGGGTTCCCTAACCGCGGTAGGGTGATAGACGGAACACATGTCCCCATCTTGACACCCAACCACCTGGCAAGGAGTACATAAACTGCAAGGAGAACTTCTTGATGGTGCAGCACGTGCTGGTGGATTACAAAAGTCATTTCACCAACCTAGATGTGGGACGGTTGGGAAAGGTGCATGATGCGCACATCTTTAGGAAAGCTGCAAACTGGAACTTTTTTCCCAGACTGGAAAATTGGAATTGGAGAGCTGGAAATGCCAATAGTGATCCTTGGCAATCCAGCCTGCCCCTTGCTTCTATGGCTCGAAGCCATACGTGGGCACCCTGGACTGCAGTAAGGAGCAATTCAAGTACCGGCTGAGCAAGTGCAGAATGGAAGTGGAATGTGCTTTTGGACGTTTAAAAGGAAGGGAAGACCAGAGACCTCAGTGAATGCAACGTTTCCTTTGTGGTGGCAGCCTGCTGGGTGCTCTATAATATCTGTGAGAGCAAGGGGGAAGGTTATCTGGCAGGATGGGGGGCTGAGACCGAGTGTCTAGCCAGAGATTTTGAGCAGCCAGACACCAGGGTAGTAAGGGGAGCATATCATGGGGCACTGCAAATCAGAGAGGCTTTGAAAGAAAGTTTTATGCTGCTCTCAGGGAGGTGCCCCTGCATTCAGTGTGTCTGCCTGTAACATTTCCTCCCGCCACTGCAACACAAAGAATAGAGTGTTCAGAAATCATGCGTTTTTATGTAAGGAATGAAGAAGGGACAGAAAAGGAGGACTTGGGGGGACCCTTTGGAGCAGGGGATCAGAAATGTGGGGACAGCTTTTGCTTTGTGACGCCCAGGAGGTTGAGTGAGTTTGAGGCTGTCCTTGAGTTACCCTTCCACGCCTTCTCTCATGTCTCCTCCCCAGGGGCCCTAGGACTACGGAACTGAGAGAGGAGGGAAAGTTGGTCTGCAAAGGGTGGGGAGGGGGAGACGCCTGTCCAGCTATGCATCTTGGAAAGCCACCATGCAGTCCATCATAGACGTCATGGATGACCAGACATTCTCCTGGTGCTTCTCTTGCAGTTCCCTGCACGCTATCCTTTCTTGATGCTCCGCTTGCATCTTCTCCCATGTTGTATTCCTCTCCTCGGTTACGAGCTCCCTGCCCAAGTGAACAGATTGCATTTGTTCCTTGAACATATCTTCTCTGGTCAGGTTTCACCTTCAGATTTGTGCAAGGCAGACAGCTGGTGGAGCCAGGGAAGTACACAGCAAGTTCCTTGCTTGTAACAAAAAGTTACAAACACACATATCACAGGAGATACCTTGTGGAGCCTAAAACCTAATCTATTAACATACAGTGAAAGGTCTCTCTAAAGGCCATGGAGATGTGTTCTGTGCAAGGCCACAGTTTTATGCTTTAAAGCAGCCACTGTACAGCAGGTACACAGCAAAGTTCTCTGGGGAGCATCTGGATTCACGTGGTTTAGTGGCAGATACACAATCCCTGTGAGACGTCCTGGGAGGAGGGGATTGTCTCTAAAATTATAAAAAGTTCTTGGCTCTTAGTCACATCGGTTGCCCCACTCACCTGCTGACCATTCTCCTCCGCCTCCTCCAGCACACTCTCTTGGGAGGATTCCACAGTTTTGCTTGGGAAGCTAGTCGGGTCCCCCCACAGGATCAAATGCAGCCACTTGTAGAAGCAGCATGTTTGTGGTGATGCTCCAGACCATCAGTTTGCCTCCTTTGTCTTTTGGTAGGGCTGCCTCAGCTCCTTTATCTTCACGTAGTGCTGCTGGACATCCAAGGTGTATCCTTTCTCCACCATGGACCTTGTGATCTTTCCATAGATTTCTGCATTTTGTTTGCTAGTTCGGAGCATCACGAGGACGGATTCCTCTCCCCGTGCATCAGTGAGGTCCAAGATCTCCTTCCCATGGGCGCAGACGAGCACCAGCAAGGTGTGCGAACTGGAACTCCTGGAGCTCATAGAACTCATGGCCAGGTGTGCTGCCTGCTCTGAAGCATGCAGTCCACTTTGTCCACACAGGAAATGTTTAAAGCTTCCTGGGGCTTTTCCTGTTTTCCTGGAGAGCAGTAGAGTTGCAAGTCTTGGCCAGAGCAGTCACAGTGGTTGCACCGTGGAACGCCTCCTGTGATTGCATAACATCAACTTTTGCAATGCTGCATCTACACTTCCATAAAATCGACTATGAAAAGCAAGACTACCAAAATAGACTTTTGCAGCCCCTATGATTGACGGAACGGGCTTGGTAGTGTGGACTCATTGTTTGGAAAATCAACCTTATGTGGTTAAATTTGACCTAAACTCCTAGTCTAGACTTGGTCTTAGAGCAGGGGTGGGCAATAATTTTTGATGGGGGCGCCACTCCAAGAATTTGGAAAGTGGTCAAGGGCATTGTTCCCTCCTAAACTGCCCAGCTTCACAGGTGAATAATCGGTCCTGCCCAGTCAGTCAGCTCTGTGCACACACGGAGCCCTGAGCCTCTGACTTAGAGGGAACACTGGTCAAGGGCCGTATTTTTTCCATATTAATAGAGGAAGGGTGGGGTCTGGGATGGAGACTGGGTGCAGAAGGGAGCTTGCAGTTAGGGATTGGGGTGCAGGAGAGGGTGTGGGCTCTGGGAGGGAGTTTGGGTGAAGGAGGCAATTGTGACCTGGGTTAGGGACTGAGGTGCAGAGGTTTGGGCTGTGACCTGGGGTGCAGGAGGGTGTGCATGGGGTTTTGGTTGTGACCTGGGGCAGGGATCTGGGTGGGGATATGGGGGCAGAGGGTTTGGGTTATGTGGGGTAGGAGGGAAAAGGGTTGGGGTGCCAAAGGCAGAATCTGGCTGGGAGACTTACCTGCTTGACTCCCAGCCAGCAGCCTTCCCAAGCAGACTCCCTGCCTGCTCCAGCCCGCACTGGTTGCAGAGGCCATGTGGTTTTTGAACAGCTACCAGCCTGAGGGGTTGTGGAAGGTGCTTCCTAAGATGCCTGTTAACAACAGGCAGCTCTCATTGGCCAAAACCAGCTAATGGGATTGTGCTGGGGGCGGGAGCAATGTGTGAAGGCTCACAGCTGTTCAAACAAAATCCAACAGCAGGTTCTCTCTCTCTCCAAAATACAGGGGGAGGAGGGGCGGGCAGGGAATCTGCCTGAGATTCCCCGCTGGGTCCGTGGACTCCCCGCTAGGTCCATTGGCTGGATCTGGCAGCTTGGTGGGCTGGATCTGGCCCATGGAGGTTATTTTTAGCAGGCCTGCCTTAGAGTGAAAGCTGTTCTTATAGTGAGACTGTTTTATTTCTTATAGTGTACCTGTGACCTCTAGACACACTAAATAAATAAATAATAGAACCTCTTTGCCTGAGTTAAGGTATTTAAATAAAAACAAAACAAAAATCCACCTCCTCATCTGAACAAAGACTTCCATATATTTGTCAGCGTCACCTACTGAAAGGCATGGGATGGGGAGAAAAATCTCTAAAATTTTAAGAGGATAATTGGAGAGGGATCTTGTAGAACAAACTTCTGCTGTCACTTAGGTTTCTGGACTGCCACTTTGTTTTTAAAATATAACTAACTAATCTGTACCTCTCCATTGCTTCTCTCCTCCCCCCCCCCCCCCCCCCCCCCCCCCCCCCGCCTCCCTCTTTTATGTTGTGGAAATATGTAGGTTTATCCTGAGTTTGAGGATCACAGATCTTGTTTACCTCCAGGATCTTTTCTGACTTGTTCATCAGATAACACCATACGATTCTGGAATGTGGAAAGTGGCACTGGCCCTATGTTCCAGAAAAATATTTACAGTAATGTAAGTGCTATGATCTTTTTTTGTTAACAGACGTGTGTGCACAGATAGCTTTAGAATAATGGAGCCAAATTCACCTCTGGCTTACACCAGTGTAAATGGTGGATCAGCCCATAAGTGCGCTGTGAGGAGGGATAATGTAGTGATAGAAATTATATAAAATCTCTTTTGTACTGGGGTGTGTGTGTGTGTGTGTGTGGGTGTGTGTGTGTGTGTGTATATATGTATATATATAATTCAGAACAAGTTACTTCCAACTTAAATCACATTAAAGCTATTCAGTATCTGCCTTTTGTTTTAAACATGTTTAGAGTTTTTGCAGTGATCTGAAGAGCTAGCACTTTTGCCTGCTGGTAGGAACAGTTCCTATCCATGTTTATCAGTTCAGATAAGCCACTAATATTTTGTACAGATCTGCCTTTTTGAAAACGAGAGCGGGGGATTTAGTGGCTAAAGAGCAAGACTGATAAACTGTTTTCCCCTTTCTGTACTACATTTCCTCCTGCTGTGAAATTGGGACATTTACCACCCTTGCCAAGGGTGTTTTGTGAGGCTCAGTCATCTGACCAGGGCTTTGGAGGTAGTGTTGCCTAGAGGATAGAGCCCTGAACTGCAACTCCGGAGACCTGAGTTCTTTTTCTGCCTCTGATACTGAGTGACCTTCCTCCGTCTTTGCCTCAGTTTCCCCATCTGTAAAAGGGGTCTAATGATACTATCTTCCTTTATAAAGTGCATTGAGATTTATTGATGGAAAGTGCTATATTACAACTAAGGATGATGATGATTTGAGTTCTGGAGCAGAAAGAATGATAAAAATTCGAGTGGGATGAGTTAGGTGCACAGGCTCCATTGAAAGTCACTAGGGCTTGTGATCCAAACACTTTTGAAAATCCAGTTCTTAAAAGACTAGCATACTACCAAAGTCAAATTTCACTCCCAGGGACTGTAGCAAGCTTACCATTGTTTGTTCTGGTATTTACCTCAATCGCTCTTTCTTTCCCCTCCCAATATAAAGAACTTGCTGAAGGTGGTGTATGTGGACAACAATAATCAGCATTTGCAAGATTCAGCCATTGTGCCTGACCGAAATGAGAATGCAGGCCATCTAGATGTGAAAGCAGGTGTGCGTGTGATGCAGATTAGCCCCGATGGCCAACATTTAGCCTCTGGTGACAGAGGAGGCAACCTGAGGCAAGTATAGCTATCACCTGTCATCTCTCCCCACTTCTCTTCATGTTGCAGAAATGACCCTGGAAATGTTAGCAAAGTAGCTCCTGTATCTGTTAGGCTACCTCTGCGTTGCACAGGAAGGCGTAATTGTAGCACAGGTAGGTGTAACTACGCTAGCTTTCATCTAGCTCAGTGGTACTCATGGTTATGTGACTTGGGAGCCACATTTGCAATTGCCGTTAACCAAAAGAGCCACATGACTATAGTGTGGCCTATGTACCACCAAATACATCCCCCATACACACATTAAATATAACCAAATACTCTAAAATGCCTAAATACATTTTCAGTACAACAAAACCCATAAATGTATTGATTGCATGCATTTAAAATTGCCTGGCTGTCAGTTTAGTGCATGGCTTTCCCTCCGAGACACAAGTGTTAGCAGTTACAGAAGGCTGCTCAGACTCCATTGGTTGGGTGAGCACACAGCGTTGTTCATTTTGTTCTGTCCACCTACACCTTTACCGTTACATGCAGCAGTGCTATTTGCAACCTCCCTTGTGCCAGGGCCAACAAGGAGAAGAGGTCTCCCACCTGGAGCTTGTTCTGTCTAAGCACATCAATCCCTCCAATCAGCTGATTATCGTTGCCCCTGGAGGGAATCCCCTGCTCCTCCATCTCCCTCTAGGACCACTGTGAATCAGCTGTTCTCCGAGTTCCCGGAGGGAGCCTTGAAGAGCCACAGGCTACACCGGACAGGGACACATGTGGCTTGTGAGCTAGGCCTGGGTATTCCTGATCTAGCTAGTGCAGGTAACAATAGCAGTGAAGGCTATTGTACAGACTTGAGCACAGGCTAGCTGTCCTAATACAAGCCTGCTGGGAGCCATGGGTGCACACTTGTGTTGCTAGCATGTACTTGGGGTGCATGCCATTGTGTCTTCATGGCTATCATTACTTGTGCTAGCTAAATTAAAGCTATTAGAGCTATGCTTTCTCATGGTATCATTACATCTCAATTTTTGGTGTAATTCCCCCCCCCCCCCACCTGACTCCATTCAGGCATAGATGGTTATTTATCAGATCCCAAACCTTGCTATCATAAAAGTGATGCTTGGTACTGGCACCTCTTGTACTCCAAAACTCTTACCCCAAGCAGAGCTTTGTTCCTAAAAAGTGAGATGTGCCAGAAATTTGATGTGGTTCAACAAGCACAAGTGCAGAATCCTGCACTTGGGACGGAAGAATCCCAAGCACTGCTACAGGCTGGGGGCTGACTGGTTAAGCAGCCATTTGGCAGAAAAGGACTTGGGGATTCCAGTGGCTAAGAAGCTGGATATGAATCAATGTGCCCTTGTAGCCAAGAAGCTAATGCCATATAGAGGTACATTAGTAGAAGCATTGCCAGCAGATCTAGATTATTCCCCTTTATTTGGCACTGGTGAGGCCATATCTGGAGTATTGCATCCAGTTCTGGGTCCCCCATTACAGAAAGGATGGAGATGCATTGGAGAGGGTCCACGGAGAGCAACAAAAACAATTAGGGGCTGAAACACATGATTTTATGATAGGCTGAGGGATTCGGGCTTATTTAGTCTACAGAAGAGAAGAGAGGGGGGATTTGATAGCAGTCTGGGGGGGAGGGATAGCTCAGTTATTTGAGCATTGGCCTGCTAAACCCAGGGTTGTGAGTTCAATCTTTAAGGAGGCCGTTTAGGGATCTGGGGCAAATGTGTCAGGGATGGTACTGGGTCCTGCTGTGAAGGCAGGGGACTGGACTCAATGACCTTTCAAGATCTTGGAGATATGTATATCTCTATTCATTTATTTAAAGCCTTCAGCTACCTGAAGGGAGGTTCCAAAGTAGATGGAGAGAAGCTGTTCTCAGTGGTGACAGATGGTAGAATAAGGTGCAATTGTCTCAAGTTGCAGTGGGGGAGGTATAGAGTTGGATATTAGGAAAAACTATTTCACTAGGCCCCGGTCTACACTAAAGGGAGTTATTTTGAGAAAACTCCCCTTATTTTGAAATAACAAGTGGAATGTCCACATTATCAAGCCCATTATTTTGAAATAATGGGCTGGTTATTTCGAAATAACTCCTGCTTTCCATGAGGAATAACGCTTATTTTGAAATAGTGGAAGCGTGGATACTCCACTGCTGCTATTTTGAAATAACTACTCCCCAATGCTTCCTGGGGTTCTAAGTCAAGGTAGCACGTCCACATTAAGGGAGCCTGCCTCTGACTAATTTCAAGGTTTCCCTGTAGTGTGGACACGCAATTTCAAATTAGTTATTTCAGGAGTTATTTAAGTTATTTTGAAATAATTTCCTAGTGTAGACATGCCTTAGAGTAGTGAAGCACTGGAATGGGTTACCTAGGGAGGTGGTAGAATCTCCATTCCTAGAGATTTTCATGTCCTGGCTTGACAAAGTCCTGACGGGGATGATTTAGTTGGGATTGTTCCTGCTTTTAGCAGGGGGTTGGACTCTGACCTCCTGAGGTCTCTTCCAACCCTATGATTCTATGTCTTCATGAAGCCTACTAGGGACTTTGCTTCTGCAATTAATTTTCATTGGAAGACCGTCAGATACTATGGTGATGTAAGTGGGTTTGTATTGTTGTAATTATCTGCCTGGCCACTGAGTAGTAGTTACACCAGAGGTGGGCAGTAATTTTTGAAGGGGGGCCACTTTACAAATTTCTGAACTGGTGATGAGCTGCCCTGGAAGGGGCGGGGCCTCAGGCAGAAGGGGTGGGGTTAGGAGGCATCCCATGGTATCTTTTCACTGTTGCATTTTAATTGTAGGATACATGAGTTACAGTTTATGCATGAAGTGATTAAGGTGGAAGCTCATGATTCAGAAGTTCTCTGCTTGGAGTATTCCAAACTAGAAACTGGTAAGTATTTTGAAAACAAATTGTTTTCAATCTATTTAAGAAAATGACAAAAGAACAGCTGAACATGTGGAAGGTGCTGAAAATATATTAAAGGATTATTTGTGTTTCTTTGGCTTCAGTCTTCATCAAGCTATGTGAATCTTTAATTTAACAGAAATGTTCCTCTAAAACTGTCTTCAGTTGATTAGCTCTGTTAAATACTTTTTTTTAATCTGAACTTTTTTGGTTTTGGGTTTTTTTTTTTTTTACTGGAAAAATGTGTGTGGTTTCTTAGTAAAATAAGCTTATGAGTGAATCTACATGATCATTTGTGTAAGAAGATTCCATTTTTACATTGTAATTTTTTGGAATATGATACTTCAAACAAGTGTTGCTTATTTTTAAAGGAAACAGAAATCTCTGTGCTTTTACAAATGTCCCTTCAATGTCTCTAGGGATGGCACTGCTGGCCTCAGCAAGCAGAGACCGTCTGATTCATGTGTTAAATGTAGATAAAAATTATAAATTGGAGCAAACTCTGGATGATCATTCATCTGCCATAACAGCTGTTAAATTTGCAGGTAAAGTTTTTAGACTTCATATTAACAATTATTGTTTCTATTACATTTTCATTGTGTGTCAGTTCTGTGGGGAGAGGGAGAGAGCGAGAGCTTAAAAACCTATTGTAGAGTAAAGGAATTGTTTATTTTAAAAGGGTATCTCATTGCATAGCGTGGTAATGAAGCTGAGCAAATAACTGACCTATTTTTCCAATTTGCTAGAAGTTTTGGAAAACGTTGGGGGGGGTAGGATTCAGTTTGTTGCAACTGAAACCAAGATTTTTAAACATTTTTGTGAGAGCTAATCAGTATATTTGGGGAGGGGATATTTTTATATGACTGGAGGAGAAGGAGGTATGGTTAAGTCAGCTTCCTTAGAACTAAACTTTGTAGAATTTGATTTTTTTTTTTTTTTAATTTTGACTTTATTTTCAAGCATTTTTTTTTCGATTTATGGATTTTCAAATTTTCACAATTGTGGAAAGTTACGGGGAGATCATACAACTTATTTAATGACTGTAGATGTTGAGATTCAAAAAGTGAAAGCTTTATCGTGGTTTAAAATACACATCGCCAACATCATATGTCAAAATATACAAAGTAAAGAGCAGTAAATCAAACTCTAAGAAAAACAGTGCTTGATAATTTTGCCTGAATGTAGACTATGATTATTATAAATAGAAATAGTTTTGTGTGTGTGTGTGTGTGTGTGAAATCAACATTTATCAATTTAAATTGCATCCTTTCAAGCCTACTTTTAGCCCAGTGGCTCAGAGGCACCCACTGGTGGTGTGGGACACCTGGATTCAGTTCCTGCTTCTGCCGGATGTGCAGAAGGGATTTGAACTTGGATTTTTCTACACTGTAGGGACATGCCCTAAAATAGCAGTCACCAGCCTGTCAACGTAATCGACTTTTGATCTTGGAGCCTCAACCAGTCCAGTTGAGCTACAGGGCTCAGACAGGCTGCCTTCTAACCTCAGACTCATCAATATGCTCCCTTTGGGGGAAGGACAGCATGTCTCTGCAAGCTTCCCACACAGCAACTCCCATTGGCCAGCTTCTGGCCAATGGAAGCTGTGAGGATAGTGCTGGCGGCAGGGGGCAATATATGGAAACGTACTGTCCCCCTCTACCTGTAGGGCAGTACAGAGATGAACCTGCAGCTGGCTGCCTCTGGGATTGGCATGGGAGCAGGCAGCTTGTCTGAGCCCTGCTGCACTGCCAGTCAGAAGCCACCTGTGCTAAGTGTCACCAACGATTTTTTTGTTGGGGGGGGGGGAAGGTCAGGGGGAAAGTTCTTGAGAAAAAAGGGTCCGAGGAAAATTGGCGAGGGGGGAAATCACCTGCCCCTTCAGGGCCATTTTGAATTCTGTTGAAACAGTGCCTTAGAGACTAACAAAACATGTAGATGGTATCCTGAGCTTTTGTGGGCACAACCTATTTTTGGGACTTCATTTTCCCTTCTTCCTTTTCCAGGTAATGGAGAAGTTCAAATGATAAGCTGTGGAGCTGATAAAAGTATTTATTTTCGCAGTGCACAAAAGGTAAGCTGTAGCAGATGACAGCTGTTCACAGGCAAAATACTGTCCCATCTGTGGTATATACTCTGTAACAAAACTGAAGTGACACTGCATACTTTAAATTTATCCCTGAAAAAACAACTTGAATTATCTCCAGAGCCTGAGATGTAATTTCAGGTCCTTGCAGGCACTGTAGATTTACAGGGTTTCTCTAGGAGGGATTTATTGGCATTATCTCACATGGGATTGCCAATTCTATATGAGATATTTTTTTTTTTTAAGTTTACCCATAGACATAGATGGATTTTTTTGGACAGAAGTCAGGGTTATGTTACAAGAAGCAGCGTGCTTTTATTTTATTTTCTGGTTTGCATGTCTTTTTATACAGGTTGCGGATGGGATTAATTTCATTAGAACCCATCATGTTGCTGAGAAAACCACCTTGTATGACATGGATATTGATATCACACAGAAATATGTAGCTGTTGCCTGCCAAGATAGAAATGTCAGGTAAACTGTTTTTTTTTTTTTATGCTGGCTAGACTATAAAATATGCTGTCTCTCTAATAGAGAGACTTCTTCAGTATCTATGAATAACAGGAATACATCTCAAGGGTTGTCCGGTAACTCATAAGTCAAGGCTCTGGTATCGTCTATAAATACCCTAATAATGGCCATGCCCGCCCCCTTTTTTTTAAATGAAATGGTAATTCTTTATTCAGTAATCCCTCAGATAGCTCTCTGAGTTTCTGTATCTTCCTATGATGCTTCGACCCCATCTTTGAAAACGAAGTTTGCAGTAGTGTAAGTAAGGTGGTTAACCTGAACCAATTGTAAATGTCCAGTTCTTCCAAGAATTCCTCTTCAGACAATGGTTCTGGGGGACCAGTCACTGGCTAATGCAAAGCTCTCCTGTCCGTGCCAAGATTTCCAGATGATCAGAGTCCCCTCTGCCTTACACTTTCTCCAAAGGTCCGTTTCCCTTTCCCTTACAGTACGTAAGTTTGTTGCGCTACCTGGCTTGTCTGTTGCCCTCCAAGTATGAAATAAGCTCTCATTATAGAAACTCTTTGTATGTTGTACTCTCTTTGAGACAAATTCCAGCCCACCAAGTGGGTTGATCCGGCCTGAGGAGGTCCTGCTGCCCCCAGGCTAATCAGGGCCTAGGGACAGGGGAGCATGTGGTGCTTAGTCAACCCTGGCGGTCCACTCTAAGTACTGCATGCTGGAGGGCAGGGAGCAAGAGACTTTGCACTCCCCCCGCCCCCAATGCCAATCAGGGCCTGGGGGTGGGGGGAAGTGTGTGAAGTCTCCTCCTGCCCTGCCAGGAGTGTGTGGCATTTAGAAGTGCCACACACTCCTTGCAGGATGGGGGCAGGGCAGGAGGAGACTTCGCGCGCTCCCCTCTCCCCCAGGTCCTGATTGGCCTGGGGGTGGAAGGAGCACGTAAAGTCTCCTCCCACCCTGCAAGGGGTTTGGCACTTAGAGTCAACTGCCACCTGCTGCTTAGCTGGGAGGTGACTCTAAGCGCAATGCTCTCTTGCAGGGCAGGGGCAGACTTAGCGTGCTCCCTCCACCCCCAGGGCCTGATTGACTGGAGGGTTGGGGGAAGTGTGTAAAGTCTTCTCCCACTGCCAGGGGTGCAGGCCCGTAGAGGGAACTGCCACTGTTCAGAACAGCTGATGGTTCTCTCTGGGGTGGGGCAGGGGCAAAGACTTCACATGCTCCCCTGCCCACAGACCAATCAGGGTCTGTGGGCGGGGAAGCATGGATGTGTCCTGGCTCTGCCCCTTCTGCCTGAGGCCCTGCCCCTTTAAAAATTTCTGAAGTGGCCCCTGGTAAAAAATTATTGCCCATTGCTAGACTAGTGGCTAGTCAACCGTAGTCTGGTGAAGAGCGTTTTCCTCTCAGTGTAATAAAACCACCTCCATGAAAGGCAATAGTTACGTCAGTGGGAGAAGGCCTCATGCCAACACAGCACTGTCCACACTGGCACTTAGGTCAGTGTAATTTACGTCACTCAAGGAGTGCGGTTTATTCACACCGATAAGCTACATGTATTCTATTGACATAAATGGTAGCTTGCACAAGCACTAGGGCAAACCGCAGAAGTGTTTTAGCTTAGTAGCTTTGTGGTTTTATAAGACGGTAATTTCTTGACTTGAAAACTAAATAGCAAAGTGACCCTGTTCCATTTGTTGTGGATGCATGTAAGACAAGCCTTGACTGAGTCAAGTCACTAGTTTACTGCACTGAGTTAAAATAAGGATTGCGCTCTTGCAGAGTATACAACACTGTCAGTGGGAAACAAAAGTGGTGCTACAAGGGATCGCAAGGTGATGATGGGTCGTTATTAAAGGTAAGCAAGTAACTGCTGCAGCTCTTAAAGTGCTCTGCTGAAACTTGTGCTGTGGTTACACTTATATGAAATTAAAGCATCATGTGTAGCATGTCTGTATGTCTAAATTATAAAGAGGCAGAATCTTATGTAGAGAGATTTATAGCACTGTTGCTTCCAGATTTACAAGCAAGTGAAACCTCTTATAGGTGTGTTGTAAGGGATTAGGGGAATTTTCCAAAGTTTCAAGACCACATGAATGGTCCTTTTGGAGAATCATGTTCTGTAAATTCTCCCTTGGAAAATCCCATCAACTTTGATAACCAATCAGAATGCCACGTGGCCTCACTGTTTGAGTCTGTTTTGTTTGCAGTCCCAGGTTATTAGAGACAAGGTGGGTGAGATCTTTTACTGGATCAATACTTCTGTTGGTAAGAGAAACACGCTTTCAAGCTCTATATAGCTCTTCTTCAGGGATGTAGATCTTGGAAGCTTGTCTCTTTCACCAACAGAAGTTTGTCCAACAGAAGATATTACCTCAGCAACCGGCTCTTTAATATCTTTCTCTCCCTAGGATTTGTCACATTTCAGATTGTCAAGGCAGAGGTCATAGAGGTCTCCTGGCTTAGGTGAAACCATGTTTTCTTTGTCTTTCCCTTGTCCTGTCAATTGGAGTCAGTTGTTCTTAATCTCCAAGTGGTCTTGTCAATCACATCTTCCAAGCTGACACCAACTTTATTTATGTCCCCCTTCAGCAGTTTGGGCCCCTTCTTCCCCCTAGGTCTTTCTCATGGTCCTTGTCCGATGACAGCTAGTTCTTGTCCACTGTGGCCGACAGATCTCCTATTTCATTGTCTCGCATAACCTTGTTACCTCACTTGAGTCTTCCTCAGCTTTTTGATGATGGAGCTACCTGCATCATGGCTCAGAGGCTACCAAATGAAAGGGGATCTACTCTCCTCTTACTTTGCATTTACGTGAGCCCTCTCATCTTGACAATGCGACATGGTTCTTCTCTTCGCGGACAGCGTTCCAACCAGGACCGGCCCACAACATTTTGGCACCTGAGGCAGGGAGCTCAAATGACGCTCCCATGCTCTGGCCAAAACTTTGAAAGGTCTCTTGTGCCCGCGTTCCTCCAGTACAGCACTCTGCCATCTCTGTGCATCTAGAGCAGAGAGAATACAGCTGCACCAGAAGCAAACACAATTTTTCTACACTCTGTGTCCTAGTGGTGCCTCCCCACAGTCTGGCACCTGAGGTGGCCGCCTCAGTTCACCTCATCGTAGGGCCGGCCCTGGTTCCAACCGCTATGTCGTGGGCACTTGTCATGCAGCTCCTAGTATCCTAACATTCCCATCAGGGCTTAACCCTGAACTGAGATACTTCAACTATTCCACAGACTTCACTTCTGTACTGTTGACTTTAACTGGCATCTCTCTGTCCCTCTGAACAAAGGATTGCCACATTCTGCCCTTTGTCATCTGATTCTAAGGCATTTGCTTCTAATGCAGCCTTCCAGTTCTTTTTCCAGTTCATATTTACTTTCCCAGCACAACATAACATCAGTGAAAAGCTTGTTTTGTGAAGCCTCTTTCTTAATCTCCTGCACCAAGGTGTTCATTACAATCAGAAATGGGAAAGGTCTTTAGATCCTTGCTGTAGCCCTCCCCACACAGTTAGTGACTCTGAAACTGTAGCTGCTTCTGAGTACTGTTATTCTCCCCTCGTACATGTCCCTGATAGGCTCAGGCTGTCTCTCCACCAGATTGTAGATCAGGGGTGGGCAAAAGGGCCTCTATGGGCCAGATTCGGCCCACCAAGTGGGTTGATCTAGCCCACGGAGGGAGCCTGGGGGCAGAAGGGGGAGTATGCAAAGTGTCCTCCCAACACCAGTGGCATGGGTACCTAGGGGGAACCTCTCGGGGCGGGAGGGAGGGAGGCGGGCGCAAAGACTTCACTTGCTCCCCCACCATCAGACCAATCATGGTCTGTGGGTGGGGAAGCAAGGAAGTGTCCTGGCCCCGTCCCTTCTGCCTAAGGTCCCGTCCCTTACAGTGCGGCCCAGGGCCACTTCAAAAATATATGAAGTGACCCCTGGTAAAAAAATTATTGCCCTCCCCTGTTGTAGACCACTCACGGTTCTATAGGAACTCTGTCATAAGCCTTCCGCAAATCCACAAACACTAAGTGCAGTTCCTTGCGTTTCACCGTGTGCGTCTACAGTATTCAAGCTGCAAATACTGCATCCATTATTGACATTGGTTGTGGCTCACTTGATGCTCCGGCTCCCCCAAAGCTGAATGTGGGCTGTCAAGAGCTGCATTCTTGGCTGAGATGTTTGTGTTGTGGTACAAGAGAGCCATCCAGATGATGGTTTTAGAGGTGCCAGTTGTCAGTGTTTCTTTCTCTGTTTTTGGGTGTCTACATTGGTGTACTGTGTATGTAGCATGTTTGATCAGTTCTTCCATAGAAAATCTCAGTCCAGCTCCCATCTTGAGAGTTCTTTTTATCCATTCTGTTGTCATTTTCTCAAAGTCCAACCTTGTGGTAGGTTTGCCAGAGCATCTACTCTGTTCAGAAATCCGACTCTGCTCCAAAACAGCCTGATGAATCCCTCCAAAGTGACCTTTCTACTTTTTTTTTTTAACAATAAGCTGGGCATGACAGAGCTGACTAGATATTTACTAGTTCAGCATTTTCTAATGCTGCCACAATGGTAAATACGTATAAGTCCATAATGTGTGGTTGAAATTGCCTGGAGACTGTAGTTTCAGGTAACTATCCCTGTGCTCGTTCTGGAATAAGGATGTGCAGTTTCTCACAATAAAGCATATAGAAATGTATCTTGTTTCTGCAGGTACAGCTGGATCTCTCAGGAACTTTTCTAGCAACCAGTTGCTCTGATAAAAGTATTTCAATCATTGACTTCCACTCCGGCGAGTGTGTTGCAAAAATGTTTGGTCATTCAGGTGTGTTTTTCCATTTGATCATTACATCTGCTTATCTCAAGAATGTTTAATCTAGAATTGATCACTTCCACTAGTCGTTTGAGTTGTGAATAAAAAACTACCAAGCTATTAAAGATTTCCCCAAAGCATTATTGTGACGGGGGCGGTTGCAGAAGACCCCTTGGGGATGCCTCTTGAAGTGCTGGCAAAGCCACTGCCACTCACCTTCCTGCTCTCTGGGGTTTCTCACTGCCTGCTCCTGCTCACCCAGCTCTCTGGTTTCCCCCAGCCAAGGCACCGAGCTGAGATCACTACCCCCCAAGGAGCAGTACAGACTCTGACTCTCTTCAGGTCCAAGGAAAGTGCAGTTTAGGGCCCAGCTTCCCAGGATACCACTCCCCAAATGGGATCAGAACCCCAAAGGAATTATGTGGGTAATCCCTCTTTAGCAAGTAAAGGGAGAATGTACATACTGATTCGCCCCTCCCCCCCGCCCAGGTAACAATTATTTACATTGGGCTTGATAGAAAATAAAAGTGATTGTATTAAGTGCAAGCAGTAGGATCGAAGTGTTTATAAGTGAGAACAGGCGGAGCAAAGTGGATTACAAACTCAAAATAACAGAAAACACTTAGCTAACTCTAACATTGAAATCTCAGTACAAACTTATTACAGACTCACCCTAAAACTGTTTCTTTTCCTGTAAGCCTTCCAAACCAGGGCTGTTTCTCCCCTGGGGTCTTTGGTTCCTTCCCTCGTGTGCCAGCCAAAGACAAAAACCTGCTAAGCTTCCCATAATTTCAAGATTCCCTTTTTGCATGGGAAGTTACGTAGCCAATTCCTACCAGTTAGGGAGGTCATGATACTGCCTAAGACCAATCACTGCTAAGACTTGATGGCTTTCATTTACATAGTTTAAAAATCATAAACCATTCCATACTCCATATGTCTAATTTTACACACAAGAATGATACATACACCAAAATAAGATAAACAGATCCAGCGGATTAAGACATGAAGTCTGATAGGTTTACATGATGCTTGTCCAAAGTATCTTTGAGTTATGCATATTTGTGTTCGTAAGTCCATTTCATAAAGCATGGGGGGGGGTGTCGGTCACAATTATCCTAGCCAACAATTCCTCAGGTGAAACTTTATCAGGAATAATCCTATGTTCTAAACAAACTGTAAATTATAAAGCATAGTTAGCAGCACATGTAATACAAGGGACATACATGTTTTTAAACCACGACTTTTATTAAATGATTTTAACTGACTGTAATTATAATTACATAATTCATTTAGTCCAATAATAATAACGTTTTAAACTCCAAGCACAGCACTTTTTTCAATGTTTTTTCCAAAGTTTTTAGAAATATTTTAAGATCCTTATTATAGTCCAGAGTATTCAGTAAGCTATCAAAACCTTTGTGTTGACTTAACATTCTCATCTAGAATCACTTGCATCCAGAGATCTAATATTTAGGAAACGAGATGTTTTATCAGGAATTTACCACTAATAGCCTGTGACTTAACTAGGGCTATTCCAGTGAGAAAAGAGGAATATGATTAAATGAATTAAAATCATTCATATGATATGATATGCTTGTAATTTAATTCAATCAACTGTGTCTTCGGTCCTTTCATATCAACCCAAAAATATGCCCTTACTAACCTAAACTCAGTTTGTTCCTAAAATCAACTTGAATAATACTGACAGTTATTACACATATTCATTGTCTTCTGAACAAGAGACCAATATACTTAATTTCTTATATTACAGAAATAGTAACTGGGATGAAGTTTACCTATGATTGCAAGCACTTAATCACGGTCTCAGGAGACAGGTTTGTGTGTGCCACAAAATTGGCTTGTGTCAAGGCTACTTTGAATGTAATACTCCAAGGGAAGGTACTAAAGTAGGGCAACTATGAATATTTTAACATATTTACTCATTGAACCGTCATTCCTGGCGGAAGGGAATGGAAGGGAAGGGAGGAGGCGCTGACTCTGAGCAAGCTCCTGTCAATGTTAATGGGGGTTTTGTGTGTCCAATTTTACCCTAGAATACACAATTCATTATCACTGATGGCAATGATGGAAGCTGCAGTGTAGCTAGCGCACGGGCTTTTAAAGTGTACTATGTAAACAACATAACGGTTGTTAAAACCACACTGTGTATATGCTGCGGCTCCAGCCATTGCTACTATCAGTGGCGCATCATCCGTTGAAGATGAAAATCTGGTTTAACTAATGTTGGGTTCACTGGGAGTTGGATTGGGACTACTAGCGTGGAGCTGAATCTGATGGTGCGAACAGGTGAGGTGATACCTGGTAGTTCTGGCTCTGTTTACACCTTGACGGTGATATTTGGAGTAGATTTGGCTTGGTTTGAGGCAGTTGGGTTTTTGGTTTAGTTTAATAGCTCTTTGTGATTCTGGGTGGACTCCAGCACAGTGAATTGGCTAGAGACTTCACTGGGAATTGAGAAGCATTCAATAACTGATAGGGATTGGCCTTTGTAAATCTCTTTGGGATTCTTTAGCCGGAAAGGTACTGCAGAAATGCAAGATGCACCAGAATTTAACGTCTTATACAAATCTTCTTTTATGAACAGTTGTGTGTTTATATGGCACCTTGGCCCGGAGATTACAAACTGTATGAAACAGCACTTGGTAGAGCTCAATCAAATACAACAGCAGAGGAAAGCAAGAGAACTAAGCTGGTCTAATCCAATCAGGTATTAATGTGGGCTTTCGTTAACTGCTTGCTAGTAACTTGAGTCTATTGTGAGTCTTATTAATAGTTTCAGGTCTTAGACCGCTCCGTGTTTTGACCTTTTATGCAAATTATGCAGGGAATTAACATGGGTATCTGAATAATTCCCAGGTGACCATAAAGCTAAATGTATGATTAAGCCGTAGTTGGGGATAGGAAAGGAAGCTAAACAAAGCTTGGCAGGTAAGGGTAGGAAGATATCTGGGGGGAAAGGTACAAGTGGGCATCTGGGTTAATTGGGGGACTGAGACCTGCCTAGGGATAACTGGGTCTGTTCAAGTGGGGCATGGGTGCTGGGGGGAGTGGGTCACTGGAGTTGGGTGAATTTGGGGGCAAGTAAGTGGGAGATATCTGGGAGGGTTGGGGGAGCCGAGGGCTAATATTGAGGCTCCTGTGCCATCTGTCCTCACTCATCAGTCACCATCACCTCCCCACCACTGGTGGCTCAGCACAACTGGCCAATCCAGCAGGGGGAGCAGTTGGACAGGAGGAAGATGCGTGTTCTGTCTCCTAGAGCTAGGCTCATGGCAGCATCTGTTGGTCCACATGGCCCCGACTACAGCCTCACCCTAGTGGTTGGCCAACTGTGCGCTGCACACTTCCATGGTGCTTTGGGCTGCTAGCCTGAGCTTGGGCTGGGGGTGGTGGCCATTGCCCTCTGTTATCTTAATCTGGAACTTTATACCGAAAGCCAGGCATGTGTAACAAGCGCAGCTGAATAGATTGAGGAGGTGGGTAACTGTCGTACGCTCCCGCTGTTCCTCAGGCGGGAGACCTATGATGCGGTGCCAAGTGGAAGGATGTCCCAGAAGGTGGAAGAGCCGACCGACTATGAAACTGATGAAGAGAAGGAAGAGGAGTCCTCTCTGCAGACTCCTGCTAAAGAAGACTTTGACACAGGCATGCTCTCTAGCTGCTGTCTGCGCTCTCCTGCTTTTCCACCCTGAGCCATTTGGAAGTTAATTGGCAAATCACTGGGAAGGTGGGGGGAATCAAAGATAGTCTAGATCAGGGCTACTCCACTTTGGAAGCCCTGGAGGCCACAGTGATACTCACAGCACGTGCCAGGGCCTGCAACTTAAGTGTGGTTGCAGATACATGCAAATAGCTTCTTTCACACAGCGCTCCCGGCACCTCCTCCCTGGGGGCTAGACCCACCAACATCCTGTACCCGGCTGTTTCAGCCAGCCCATCCGCTTGCGTCTTTCAATGCTCACCCCACCTGGGAGACGCCTCGCCGTTGTGGAGCGTGTTCCCAATGTAGGCCATGTTCAAAGGATCCCGCCCATGGGCCGTGTGTTGAGCTCCACGTAAACCCAAACCGCACCGCAGGTTGCAAACAAATGGGCGGCGAGCCGCATGTGACCCATGGGCCGTGTGTTGAGTAGCCCTGTTCTAGGTGGTCAAGGAGTCTTTCAAACTTCAGTAGAGTGGGTGTGTCATCCTGGGGTGAAAGCACAGTGTCACACAGGTGGTGGATCTCAACCCTCATCCCATAACATGCAGGACTAGAAACCACAAGTCCCCTTCCCCCTTTCAGCCCCTCCCCCTGCAGGGAATGCTTCCCAGCATCAACTTTGCCGCTTATCTCAACAGCCACTTGGTTTTGTTTTCCAGACCCAACCTGCATACTAACTAACGGCAAGCTACCTATGTGGGCAAAGAGACTGGTAAGCTGGGCACTGTAGTGTAGCTGTATAAAAGGGCTTTGTTTGAGAGGAAGGATGGTTGTTTGAGAGAAGCCTGTGACCTGATTTCATTTCACCGCTCCACCATGGACTTCCTGTGTAAGCTAGAGCAAGTCACTTACCCTCTCTGTGCCTCGGTTTCTCACTTATACAATGGGGACAGTAGCACTGGAGTGTTGTGGTGATAAATATATTAAAGACTGTGCAGCTCTTTGAGCTTTGATAGTAACCACTATCTGTGAGCTGGGTGGCACTGTCCTCCACACATCCCTCTTCTGACAATAACAACAATAAGTTGCTAGCAACATTACTCTCCTTGCCTTAACAATCCCCATGGGAGGGGCAGGAGCAAAGAGCCGTAGACTCTAACAGGAGCTTCAGGAAGGTGAGTCGTTTGGCCGAAGATTCTAACGCTGCAGGTATTTTCTATTGGTGCCCCATTTGAGATTGCATTAAACAGTCGGAACACGATCATTAAACCTGTGTTTCTGTCCCCCTGGCAGCGCGCGAAACAATTCTTGGAGATGCAGTTTGGCACTTAAAAAGAAAGATGTCCTGCTTTATTTCACCATGTAACTGCCCAATTAACTAAAAAAGTGCAGGGCAGATGAGGAATCTCCAACGTTAAACAGCCTCTGCAGGTGCCCACTTTAGTTGAGGGTTCAGAAATCATTATAAAAGTGTTTGACCCCGGGACGAGTAAATGCTCATACAGAAGCCATGAGTTTGCATAATAAATCAGTTTTCTAAAAGAAAGGCCATCCCAAACTCTTCTTCCATTGATTTGAGCAGTGTCTGGATATTCTGAACCAGATCAAGACAGGCCATCTACATTGAGAAGGTACATTTCTTCTATTAGTAACATTAGCTACCAATCAGCATTCTGTTAGAATCTTTAGTAAAATGCTGTTCCTTTTCATCTACTATCTGCTATTCTCCACATGAATAAGCCCTCTGATCTCAAACTGATGTCTTGGCAGCTAGGTAAAAGAGTGATTTTTTTTTTTTTTCTCTTGCACACTCTTTTTGTTCTTAAAATTATTAGTCTACACATTTCATTACTTAACTGAGGAATGAAAAAATTATTACAATTGCAATAGATCCAACAAGTGTGCTTAAACTTAGAAAACTTTCTTTCTCTAGCTCGGAGAGGCAGAAAATTTGGACAGCATGATGTTTAATCCAAGGATGAATTACCAGCCTCAGGGACGATGGGCAGAACGTGCTGACAAAGAGCCAATAAAAACCCTTTTAGACACAGAGATTAGTTACTTTACCCCAATAAAAAATGATTTCCTGGATGATGCTGAACTTGAGCCAAAGAATCTAGAGCAACTGCTTTTGGAGGTTAGTGAGTCTGTGTTGGGTGCTGTTAAGATTGTTTCTACTGTCCTCTGTTCTTTTCCGAGAACCAAAGTCACTTTGTTCAGAATCCATTTCAATTCTGTGAATATCCCTTGTTTTTGTGGCACATGTTACTTATCAATAAATCTGACTTCTGGGCACTTGTATCTATCCTACCTTCTCTAAAGCACCACATCCAGACATCCCACTCCGGTGCAGTCAGAGACATGATTGCAGCTCAGGTAGGCATACTTATGCTAGGTTTAATTTAGCAAACACAACTCAAATAGAAATGATGATGCAGCAGCGTGGATTGTAAAAGCCCAGCTGGAACTCGAGATACATATTCACGTTCCTAGCCTGAGCGGGGGTCCGTATCATGTCGTCACTGCTATTTTTAGTTTCGCTAGCCAGATTAAAGCTAGCACGGGTATGCCAGTGCGAGCTGCAGTCATGCGTGTGATTGGAGTGTAGCCCTGACGTAGCCGCAATGTCTGCAGGCCAGTGCATAGCTTGGGAACCTTAACGTTTCCAGAAGAAACGAAACTTTGTATTTCTTACAGACTGAGAATTCCCCTAGCAATGTCATTGAGGACTTCAAGCGTCCGGTCCTCGTCTCAGAGGATGAAACAAATCCGGAGTCTGAATTTCTTGAAACAAGTGGAAACAGCATGTATGATGCCCAGGGTGGGGACAGCTCTTTGGAGGCAGAAAGGTTAGTTTTGCTACAGAGTAGTAAGATTAAATTTGTGTGTTTACATATTAACCCTCCCTTCCTTTGTGCTAAATTAAAACTCTTTGTAGAGCCTGTACCAAGATATGTTATAAAGAAGTCATAGCAGTTTGTAGAATAGTAATAGAGATGTAGCTGTGTTAGTCTGGTCTTGCTGAAACAAAAGACAGGATTATGCAGCGCTTTAAAGACTAACAAGATGGTTTATTAGGTGATGAGATTTCGTGGCCCAGACCTTTCTGGCCCACGAAAGCTCATCACCTAATAAAGCATCTTGTTAGTCTTTAAAG
>JANRFK010003594.1:3819878-3831833 GCA_030068395.1 Apalone spinifera | reverse complement strand
CCCCCCCCCACTTGCTGCCGTTATTCATGTAGCTGAAGTTGCATAACTTAGGTTGACAGCCCACAGTTGTTAGACTAGGCCTCAGAGGTATTTGGGCTCCTAGCTTCCCTGAAATCAATGAACAATAGGAGCTTAGATATCTTTTGAAGATCTCGGCCTTAGTTCTTATCCTTTCTGTTGAGCCTTTGAGCTAGAATAATTACGTTGGTGGGATTTTTTTCCCCACCCAGTGTTGTTCATCTGTGGGAAGCCAGACTGAAATTGCCAGGTCATATGACATGGATAAAAACCTACTATGTGCTGGCTGAACACTGCTGACATGGAATCAATTTGCCTAGAGGTGAAAAATCCTCTCTCTGCTTGAGTCATTGACTCTCCCACAGTATCATAAAGTCTGGGCTGAAACAGCACTTTCATGTAATAAGACGTCTCGCAATCTGCTTTTTTTCTCCCTTTCATTTTCAAGTAAATATGTGAAGGAGCTACATCTTCAGCCTGTTTATCAGAAGGAAGTCAGTATTGGGAAAGACCAAAGCTGCCCCGTCACGTCTCTGGATTCTGAAGCATCAGCTTTTGATCAACAACAGGAAGGTGAGGTTTGCAAATACAACAGCGTAATCAGCCTTTAGAACACTAAAAGGTGTGAGTGTGATATAAAGTCGGGGGCTGGGGCTTAAAACCGGTTCTTGTATGGAGTTGTAGATCCATGGCAGCTTTTGAAATATTTAAAAGTGTTTGTTTTCTAAGGTAAGGCCCCAATTCACCAAAGCACTTAAGGTTCACACACAGCCTTAAGTGTTTTCTTGGAGCCTGTGACTAGTCAGACACTACTTGCATGCTAATGTGCTATGTTTGTTCGAAGCATAAAGGCATATTTAAACACCTGTAATAATGTGGGTTTTTTTTTAAAACAATAGAAAACCACACATGTGCCAGATTCCACTATTTCTTCCTTTCCACCTTCTCGTTAACTCTTTTTCTTCTTATGTGTAATGTATTGCTAGATGAGGAGTCCATGGGCTCAGATGGAGAGTTGGACATGGAAACAGAAGCAACTGATTTGGATGAGAACTTCCCGAAAAACAGTTCTTTACCTCAAACCCCAGAACAAGAGAAGTACCTGAAACATCATTTTGAGACCTTGGCAGATGCCCAGGCTGAAGGTACCAATTAAGTACCAAATACATGATGAAGATAATGCCATGCATGGCTGCTCCTTTTTGCCCAGTGGTTCTCCAAAATTCAGGGCTTTGGAGAGTTGTCTCTCTCAAGATGAGAAATTGGATGATACAAGCTTGTGTTGTCTTGGTTATGTACAGAAAATATCCAGAGGGTCCTGTTTCCTTGCACATAATATAATCAAGCCTTTCCTCTTTCAAATCACCATGCCTGCCCTGAGTCCCTCTCCCGGCACCTTGCTCTCTGCCTCCTACGCCTACATCCATCCTACAGCTGCCAACCCGTGTCCTAGGCCTGCATTTCTCAAACGTGACCTGCAGAGGCTTTTCTTGCAGCCACAGCCTCATGGGTGGTGATTTGGGGTAGGGGAGGCAAAGCAGCATTCCCTACCCCTTCCTGTTGCTCCTAGATGTACCTTCTTGGGATTGGTTACTGGGACTGCTAGCAGGATTTGGGCCATATCTCCCTCTGGAGGCACCTGGGGAGCAGCATCGGAGGATCAGGCAGCCTGTGCGTTCCCCACCTTCCTGGAGTGGTGAGATTCAGGATTCCTGGAGGTGACAAGGCAGCAGGCTCCAGCTACAGGGATTTGGGCCCCATCCCTGTGTCTTGATTGTGGATCTTTGGGCCCTGGCCATGGGGTTTCGGGCTATGGCTCCATCCTGGGGCTCTATCCTCTGGACTTCAGGCTTTGGCTTCTTGCTGCTGTCTCTGACTCTCCTTCCCTCCTTATTGCCTCTGACCCCCACTGCCTCCCTCCACCCGTCATCGTCCCTGCTGCCTGTCCATCCCGCTCTTCATCCAAAGGTTAATTTGTCCCCAGGTTTGTCGAGGCTCAGTAAGTCTGCTATGAAAAATGATACTTGTATGTTTGGTAATATCACTGGGAGGCTGTGAAAAATATTAACAGTGACAGGGGGGGTCAGGCCCAGAGGCCCTGTGACTTAGCCCCAAAATGATAATAGAGCAGGTTAGAGTGGCAGTGGAGAAAGCAGCCAATCAGGGTCCAGGAAGGCCCTATAAAAGGAGCTGCAGGGCCAGAAAGCAGTCAGTGTCTCTGTAGGCCTCAAGGTGTGCAGACCAGGAGACTGGCTGGCTGTGAAAGCGGCAGCATTGCAGACAGCTCTATGTGAAGAGGAAGCTTTGGGGGCAGCACTCTCTCTGAGTGGGGAGTGGACTCAAAGGGACACAACGGAGGGCACTGAGAGGCCCGTTAGATGTGTACCCCGGAAGGGGTTTGTGTACTTCACACCGGTGGTGTGTGAATCAGCCGGAGGGCCAAGTTGCCGAAGAGGCTTGAACTGAGAGAGTGCAGGCATAGGCACTTGGCCAAGTGGGCCCGCTCGTGGGTGGTGAGTGCCACCCTGGTACACATACGTACAAGTGTCACTTTTCACAGCAGCAGACTCATTAGCTAGTAGTAAATAAATTACAAAGATTTTGATGTGCATATATGCATATTTTAATTTTCAGACCGTTAATTTAAGTATTTTGGGAAACATTATTGGGGTCACCAGCAAGGTCTGGTGGCTGCACTCTCAGGCCACCAAAAAACGTTTTGTGAGAACTCCTCATAAGGGTCAGAGGGGTTTCCCTGGCTGCAGGCACAAGCTCAGTCCATACAGCTCAACACTGAGCTGCTTTGTGGCCTATTGACAATGAGAATTGACGCTCCAATTCATCTGGTGAAGTGGGTTTTACCTGCAAAAGCTCATGTCCTAATAAATCTGTTTAGTCTCTGAGGTGCCTCAGGGCTCCTCATTGTTTTTGCCCAAAGCAGCAGTTTTGAAACTACCTGAAGGGGCTTGGTATCCTCGTTGAGCGTGAAAGAATGCTTGGCACACGCCCATTGGCTTTCGCAAGTCTGGGATTGTCTTTGGATCTGAGCCACTAGCACCTGTCAGCATAGGCGCATGTAATGCATCTGTACCCGTGTGCTTCAGTCATAATTTCTGTCTATGAAAATGAATGCCTATAATGCAGTAAATTCACGCCCATGAATGTCCCCAAAGCCCATACAACGGTCTTGTATAACTCGAAGATCTAATGATTACCACAGCCTGTCTAATTGCTGGTTGGCTTTCTTGGAGATATTTCAAGAAGCTTCACTTCTGCCTGCAACCTTGAAATTGCTTCATCTATGTGACACTCTTGCAATTGCCTTTGTTAATATGTTTTCAATATATAGAACGCAGACCGTACTGAAAAGTGTAGTGTGCTCCAGGACCTAGACAGAGTTCACATGCGCCGCTGCTGAGCCGTCAGTCCTGCGGCCAATCTTACAAACATTTTGGTGTGTTTATTCTGAGTCCATAGTTGAGATCAGGTGGTTGAGATCTAGCACTTTTCATGATCTGATCTTAAACTTCACAAAGATGATGAGTCTCATTATTCCTATCCTCCTATATCTGAATATTCTATCCCTTTTCCCCTACCTTGTTGGTATCTAGTGTGCTGGATGGTCAGTTCTCTGCAGCAGTGTACTCCTGTGTATGTATAGGACAATGGGACCCTGTTTTCAGTTGATCTCTGGGCGCTGCTCTAACATACATGATTTTGTTTCTCTGGAACTCTTTCATTCTTGATCTGTGATTGTAAAGCAGTGGAACTAAGGAATCTCAATACAGTTCAGAAGGGATATTTCTTTCTCCTTACACACAGAGAAGTTTGATGGCTGTTTAAAGGATTTAAAGCCACCTGAAGATGTGGATGATGGAAAACACCTGTTCCTGAATCCACGTTTGAGTATTTCTGCAAGATTTCTCTCACGCTGCCAGAAAAACAGCAGGTAGGTGGGGAGTATTTCCCCCTTTCACTCACCAGTCTGTCTCTGTATATCATGCTTATAGAGTATACTTGGTGTATCTTGTCTGTAAAGTGCCATACATAGTGGATCACATTTTTATTGTAATTCACTTTTGTCTGTCGTTTGAGTTCTCAAAGTGGTCTTGCTGATTTGGTAATAGTCCAGCTATGTATACAACATCTTCTAGGCCAAGAGAGCTGGATAAAAGAGTGACAACAGTGATTTAAAGGCAGGGCTTTCAGAAGCACCTCAGCAATTTCACACTACAAACCTCCCTGACTTTCAGTGCAACTTAACCATTTCAGCCCATTAGTGCACAGTTTTTCAGAAGCACCTAAGTCAATAAAGCAGCTGTTTGTGAGCCTTCCATTAAAGATTTCATTTCAAACTTGAAAATGCAAGTTGAGCATCTGAGCTGTAGCAAGTAGAACGTACGGTCTCCTGGAGGGTGTAATCTTTTTGGAAACACAAGCAGGATCTTAGTATTTTACTGGGGAGGGGAACTGAACCTAAATTATTAGATTCAGCTCTTGAAAGAATCTGAAAAAGAGCTCTGTGTCGTAAGCTCAATAGAAGTGGTCTGATAAAAGATAATTACTTCATTCTTCTTGTCCAACAACCGACCTGGGACCAACATTGCATGCAATAATCTAATATATATGCTGGCAAACCTCTTGCCTTCTGGCTGGTAACTTCAGAGTTTTTGTGGGAAAGCTTGTCTATCAGAGGTTGCTTCATACCAACTTTAACTGATAGATGAAACCTTTCATCTTTACATCCAGATTTGCTGCCTTTCTTCCAAGAGCACGTCAGCAATTGCAAAATACTACAGATGCAGTCGACCAATCTAAGGAAGAGAGTAAATTATCTAGTGAGCATAAGAAGTCAGAGGTATGTTAAACTTCTTCCAAAAAGAATTCTTCCTGATATAGAATACTGAGTGAGATACCGTGTCTTTTATTATGGTAAGGTGATGGAAGTCTTAAGGTCCTTCTTAAATCACAGCTTTAGAAACTTCATGACAGTATAAATGGCAAAGTATTGAATTTTGCAGTTTGCACAGAATACATCTTTCAAGTTTAATTTAGTTAATTTGAAGGTTAGAATGAATTTTTCAAGTAACATTTCAGATTAGTTACTTGTAAAATTCATTCAATCATTCAAATTGACTAGTTAAAGTGGTTTTTTTTTTAATATTAAAGTATACCACAAAACCTAAAAGTTCATGGTTTGGGAGCATTTGGGGTCCATGCCTTCCATGAAATCCTGATTTACACAGGGCCCTAGTTGTAACGGTAGGATTAAAAATGTCTTTTCCCTCCCTGCTTTCTCCCCAGAGGTGATGGCATTAAATGAATTGGAGAAGAACAATCCAGTGGTTAGAATCAGAGAGCACAGTGACATGGGTCCAATCCCTGATCCTCTACAGCCATTTTGCATCACCCATGGCAAGTCACTTAGGCCCAGAGTCTCACACTTATTTTGACTCCTAATTTCCATTGAAATCAAAAGCCTAAATACCTCTTGAGGTTCTAAGCCTGAGTGTCTCTGTGCCTCAAGTTCCCTCTGTGCAAATGGAGATAAGAGCAGCTCTGGGAGTTCAGGTGCCCAGAGGCATGTGTGACCCCACCTGTTAAGAAAATTCCCTTTTGACATGTAAGCTGAATCCATCACAGATTCACTTTCACAATGAAAGGCTGGGGTAATGGGAGGAGTAGCCATATAGGACCATATAGATAAATAGCTGTGATGCAAACAGCTGTTGCATTGTTCCTATTTTAGCCTGTTGTTGCTCTTTGTGGGGAAAACACAGAGCCCTTACTATGAAAGCTAGAAGTGGAGGGGGAAAATGAATTTGCAGTGTTAAGTCCACAGCTCTGTATTTGATTAAGATTGTATTTGGTGTATTTAAATATGAATGGGGATTCTAGTAAATCCTCGGTGTTCTTTTTCAGTGGCACATAGCACAGTGGCTACTGCAATATGAGATCCAGGATATGTAAAATGTGCCTCTTTCTGAGAGGAAATTAAAACTAAAGATGTGATTTATTTTCAGATGTATGTAATGTAGGTACAGAAATCCAACTGAAAATCAATGGGACATGAGTATTATTGATGATTCTGCCTTAGATGATCATTTCAAACTTTTGTAACACACTGTAGCCAAATTAGGATCTTTGTTATCTGGATTTATTTGTATTTTCCTATGTTTCTGTACATTTTATTTTTTTAGAAACCATTGGAAGAAAAGCCCGTTGAGGTGGTAGAAAAAACAGACTCCGGTGTATGCAGTCCCTCGGGTAAGATGCTGATTGACTGCAAAACAAGCTGCATGCTTCACTTAGGGAGGGAAAAACATGGAAAAGGATCCAAGTGTCCTTCATGTTTGTTCCCATAAGTATGCAGCTGGCTTTCAATAGAAGGCTGCACGCGTGATTTAGCGCCTCTTGTTTGTTGAAGTAAAGCAATGTAGGTCTGAAAAAGCTTGATTCACCTTGGGTACAATTTTCATCTTAAGTGCTTCTGAAAACCTTGCCTCTGTCTTTGGTTTCACTTCAGTGACAGCGCTGTATGGTTTGTACATAATACGTAGGAAAGGCATGTGTTTTGGATCGGCTGCACTTTGACTCTTCAGCGGTGCTAGAGTAGCTCTCGCCTTATTTCCCCATTTCCACAAGGTAGCGCTGTTTGCTCTCCTGTCTACAGAAGGACCTTTCTTTGCTGCCCTTGTTAATTCATGAGAGCTTGGCTTCTCACAACACCAGATACAGAGAGCTCTTGCAGTAAAAGGTGATAAGCCATGTAGCTAGGGCTGTTTTCCCTCCACTTACTCATTCTGTGATCTTTTAGCCCTTGGACTCTCTGCCTTGTGTGTAAACGGGGGTTGGCAACCTTTTGGAAGTGGCATGCCAAGATTAATTTTTCCCACTCCCCTCCGTGCAAGACCTCCCCCCTCACATCCTGCCCCCATATCCCTGTGCCCCCAGCGCACACACTGGCAGGGCAGCAGCGATGAGACTCTCAGCCCCCCTGGGAGCAGCACTGGGGCAAGGAGGGGCCGGGAGGCAGTCACTTCCCTGCCTGGCCCAGCCCTTTGCCCGGGGCTTGCCCCTTCCCTGCAGGCTGGGGCTGGGGCAGGCAGAGCCCTGGGCTGTCTCCAGCCCCCAGCCGGGTGCAGCGGGGTGCTGATGAAGGGTCTCCCCGCCCGCAGGGAGCTCGGCTTGGCTCGGGCCCCGGTGCCCCATGGAGGCGGCAGCAGCACGTGACTGGCCGTGTCACCCTGATCTGAGGAGCAGTCCTAGCCCTGCACCCTCCCAGAGCAGGAGGCAGAGCCTGTAGTGGGGAGACGGGGGTGGGGGGGAGAGTGTTAACCCCTTAGCTCCCAGAAGCTGCATGCCCCAGGGTCATGCCGCCCGACCCCTAGGCTATGCTGCGCACGCCACAAAAAATCCTCTTGCGTGCACGTACGTCGCCAACCCCTGGTGTAAACGCTCCCATAACTTAATCTGCTTTGTCTGTAATTGGTTTCAGGGGCAGCGAGTTATATGGGCCCAAGGGCCAGGAATGTTCCTGGGCCTGGAGCCCTTCTCCAGCAAAGTTTCAGGCCAGGTTTTTCCCCTGGTCCCATGTTCTCTCTCCCTTCTATCTCCGATGTGTTCCCCAACTTGCCTGCTGCTCCCCGACGATTTAAAATGGCTCTGGTGGCAGCGCAGCAGGGCTTAAGCAGCTGCTGGAGGTCCCTGCAGCCCTGGTGCGTGTGCGTGTGTTCATTTGCGTCCTGCAGCCAGTAGGATGCTGTGGGCAGCAGAACATGGACACTTCCTAACCCCCCACCTAAGAGCTGCTGCCGGAGGGGATGCCCCAGGTAACCACCACACCCACCTCCAACCCTCTCCTGCCCCCAGACTCCATCCCAGAGCCTGCAGCCCCCTGGATCCTGCCCCCAGACTCCATCCCAGAGCCTGCAGCCCCCTGGATCCTGCCCCCAGACTCCTTCCCAGAGCCTGCACTCAGCCTAGAGTCTGCACCTTGCTCCGCCTCCCGCACCACAATCCTCTGCCCCAACTCAGAGCCTGCACCCAGTACCCAAATTCCCTCCCAGAGCTTTAGGCAGGTGGGGGAAGGAGGGAACTTGAGTGGGGGAGGGGACATTCTGGGCACCACCAAAATGTCTGGAATAATAAAGAGATTCTGCCGCCCCGCTTGGGTTACTAGACTGAGATGATTCTGATGTCGTCATTTTGGGTTTGTGAGGAGAATTGAAAGGTTCTAACTTGCCTTTGAAGAGCCAAATACTTGTCACTAATAGGCAGCAAGGATTAGAGGAGACTTCATATTTATACTCGTCCTCTTGGGAAGGGTTTGCAGTCATTTAAATAAAGTAGCTGGCTACAATAATAGAAGAGCACAGCTGAGGTTTGTCTAGGAAGGCTCCCGATGTGGAAACTGCATGTCCAACCCCAGTAAATCTTTTTATTCTTAGAAACCCAGATCCTCATGAAAAGCTTTGAAACGAACCTGCAGCCTCTGCGTGCTGCGTTCCAGGAGACGCTGCAGCTTTACGACAAGGTACAGGGTGGGATAAAGAAATGCAATAAACTGAAAACACCTGATGATGTTCCAACATGCTTGCTAGGAGCCCTACCTGTTGGTGGAACTACTGAGCCTCTGTTAACTCTTGCTGTGATTAGCCTCAAAATGGCTACAAACTATTTCTTGATGCATGGGTTAGCCTACACTAGAAGAACATGTCAAGTAGTGGGGTTTAATTCCTTCCTGCCAAGCCTGCTTAGATGACTTTACGATGTGGTTTATCTAGACTGGGCCTGCCATAACTGATGGTCATATGAGTGGGCCGTACTGGGTCCATTTAGTCCTGTATTCTCTCTCTAACAATGGCTGTGCCAGATGCTTCAGAGCAAGGTATACAACTCTGTAATAGATGTGGGATACTCTGTCTTGTAAATCGTCCCTGTATGGAGCCATCTTGGTACCAAAGTTGTAGTAGACGGAGCTGCTAATCCTTGTGTTCCAATCCCAGCTGTACAGCTGACTCAATGTGTCTTGGGCAGGTACCTGAGGAGTTGAAATTTTCCAGTCCTTCCGATGTGTGTGTAAGCTTGTGAATTGCGCACACACGCAGACCTGCTATGTGCGAGTTTTTCTGGCGCTTGCACCTGAATCGGAAAGGTGTGGGGACTGAAGATTTGGGACCAGGTTTTGAAAGAGATTCTAGCCATCTAACTCCCATTGATTTCATGGGTGGCTCTCTTGGGGGGGTGGGGTTTGACAGCAATGAAAGTTGGATACCCAAACACCTTTGACTTCCAATAGGAATTAGGCACCTAACCTGCTTAGGCATTTTGTAAACCCCACTAAGCCCCTATCTGCATCTCTAGGAGCCTAAATCCCTTTGTAAATCTGGCCCTTGGTTCTTTACCTTTCTGTCTTAGACCAGCTATAAATAATTGGAATAATTTTCATACCACAAAGGTGCCGAGAATTTCTTAATAGCATTATGACGATGGAAAACACCACATGGGAGTTATGGGCCTGGGAGACATGGGAGCTAATGGTCCTGCTTTTCTTGGCACTGCGAGGCCTTAGGTGGAGTGCTGCATCCAATTCTGGGCTCTAGGAAGAATGCAGACAGCCGAGAAAGAACCCAGAGGAGAGCAAGAAAAATAGGCCTGGTGTGTTGTCTTATGAGGAAAGATTAAAACCTGGACATATGGCCTAAGGCCGTGTCTACACTGGCATGTTTTGTTGCCAAAACCTGCCTTTGGGTGGCAGACCAGTGAGAGTGTTTACATCACAATGTAACTTTTGTCCCAGCAGGGAAACATCCAGTTTTGGCAACAAAAAAACTTTCAGCCCTGGGAGAGATTTTTTCTCTTTCCCCTTCCCTTTGTTGTCAACAAAGAGCCAGTGTGGATTCTGTTGTTTGTTTTGTCCGGAGAACTGGCTTCTGCCAGGATCCCACCATGCCTGCCCTGATGGCTGTGCTCTGTTTTGTGATCTCTGCTGTCCCTCCCCTTTCAAAGCTCTGGGAAGTGTCTGAGAGCTGAGCAAGCTGCTCCCTTTGGGGAACAAGCAAAGAGCAAATTATTGGAAGCTCCCGTTCTGCTCTGCTAGGAACCCAGCGGCAGGCAGGCGGCTGCTGCAGGGGGGCACTGGAGAGACGGCTGTGCTGCTTTGACATCCCTCAGCGCAGAGACTCACAGAGCTCCTCATGCCGCTGCTCCTGGCAGCTGATGAGGCTCTGGGAGAACTTGGAGAGAATCCCAAGAAGCGCAGGGATCAGCTCTGCCTTCCCACAGGACTGCGCCGTGGGATGCTTACCCACAATGCTTTGCTCTGTTGACAGCGGAGCTAGCAACGTGAAATGTTGACAATGGGAGGCAGGAAAAACTGGTTTGATCAGTTTTCGCTTTTCCATGTCGACAGCCCTGTTGTCGCCAACCCTTCGCAGTGCAGACCCAGCCTGAGTCTTGAGAAAAGGAGGCTGAGGGGGGACCTGATAACAGAGGTCACTGTGAACTCTGCCCCCAAGGTTGAGATGCAGACTTGAACTGCAGTTTGTGTTTGAGGGGAAACTGAGGTACAGAGGTTTTGACTTGCACAAGCCCCCACGGGTAGCAGAGGCAGCATTAGGCCTGACGTGTTTTCTAGGCACTGGGGCTGTGCACACCCATGTGATAGAGAATCGTAGAATTCTAGAACTGAAAGGAACCTCAAGAGAACAAGTCCAGTCCCCCTGTCCTCGTGGCAGGACCAAGCACCGTCTAGATCATCCCTAGTTTAAAGATCATCCCTAATTTGCATACCAGCTTGGGTAGCTCTTTGGGATCCTTTAAAACTAAAATTCAATACAGCATAAAACATAAGATCATATCAACCATCTTAATGACGAAACTGACCCTGCAATGCACTGAAAATGCACTGAACAGGTGGCCACTGGTCTGACCAGAATTCAAATAGCTTACTCCGCTCTTAGCCTTTTCGTAAGTATGCTGTCCGATTCCTTACCGCACTCTCTCCGTAGCTGACCTCGCACAAAGAATCCACAGAGGAGGAACTTCTCCAAGTAAAAACCATGCTCGCCAACACTTTCAGCTGGATGAAAACTGAACTGGACTCCAGAGCTGTCAAGAACAATGCTGATGTCGCAACAGCTACGGAGAGTCCATCCCCTCAGCTCAAGTCCCTGCATGACAACGAGACGCTATATCTCTTGAAACATTACTCAGAATCACTGGTGAGAATGGTCCAGAAAAAACTTGATGACTGTGTTAAACCAGAATGACCCACCAGGGAGAGGAGTCAAGGGCATGTTTTATGGCAATGCAGAGCCAGAAAGACCACAAAGCAATTCTGGGCCCCCATGCGACTCCTGCGGAGTCAGACCTTTCAAGTTGATGTGTTTTAACTGTTGTCTTCGGCACTGGTTTGGTTTATTTAGTTGAACTTGGGTTTTTGTGTGTGTGTATAAATTGTATTTTCATGACCTCAGCAAACAGTCCTGAGCAGTAGCCTTACAAGGCCGTTTTGGAAGAAAATACTCGGACTGCTGGAGAGGGCTGAGGTACCGCCGATATGTTTGGATCTGTATTTTAAGTTGCTTTGGCAATAGTATTTCTGTTTTTAGACCCCTGCCCTTTCAAGATGTCTTTAAAATAAATGTGTTTGTACTTGAAGGACTGATTCTCCCATCGCTTCATACACTGAATACATGTTAAAGGGGCCATGATTAGAATATCTCCTCTGACCCATGCCTGACATTTCCCTGCGACTTGCATCACAGCTTATTGGTCTGTTATAAGTGTCGGCTTTGGGGAAACAGCCCTGGTAGCTTGAGGGCATTGGAAGAGTGCTAATGGCTAAATTGACCTTTTACCTCTACCTGGCTGGTTCAAATCCAGTTAGTTTAACTTCTGTGCCAGGGAAGATAATGGAGCAAGTAATTAAGG
>JANRFK010003594.1:3701683-3719099 GCA_030068395.1 Apalone spinifera | reverse complement strand
ATCTTTCATTTGAAGAGTAGGCCTGAAATAAGAACATGTACTTAGGGTAAGAAGTTACATGTAGTAAGTTTGTTAGTGAATTAGAACCAGCTATGCATTTCCTATGCATTTTAATTTTGTAACTTACTTGGATTGGTCAGTTTTCATTTGCAATCTCAGAAACCCTACTGTTTTTACTTATAAAAGCTCTTTTGTTTACTATCAGGCCCAGTGTAAATAATTGTTACCTGGGGGGAGCAACCACTGGGGATACCCCTCTTTCCTTGATAAAAGGAGCTTACCCAGAGAACTCTGACTGTGTAAAACTTACACAGAGAAAGACAGATATATGTGGGGGTTTGATCCCTTTTGGGGGTTGGTTTCCTGGGCTCTGTGCTCTAGAACCGCTTCCACCTAGAGCTTAAGTGTCTGTATTGCCCCTCAGGGGAATGGTAACCACAACTTTGTGCCATTCCTGGGGGAGAACAGAGGACCTGTCCCATCCAGACAGGGTGGTGGGAAGCCCCAGAGAGCAAGAAGGTGGGTGTTACTGACCTCTGACATGCCCAGTGCCCTTCTTTGGGTCTTTGTCTTGCTTCCCCAGCAAAGTGTCACCTGGTCACTTCTCACTCTCAGTTCTCCGGTTGCAAAGAGGATCATTGCCTATGTGCCAGCAGTTGGCTCACCTGCTCTGCCCATTCCCCCAGTATCAGCAAGTCATACACCCTTATCCCAACTGTGATGGGTTAGCTCACAGAAGTCCCCTTAGGGTTGTCCCCCATGTGCTGATCATTCCACTGAGCCCGCCTTCCTGCCTTCTGGGGCATCCCAACACTCTGTTCTGCTGAGCTAGCTCTGCTCTCCCCAGTCAAGCCACAGAGTCAGAGTTACCACCTGTTTTGTTTGGTTTCCCCTCTTTATATCCCAGTCTTCTCTTTCCCACTCTTTCTAACCTTCTTGCCTTTTCCTTCTCTGGGACAAACAAGATCCCTGCCCGACCCTGCAGACTTTTTTTATAACCAAACACAATGCTGGCTACATCTACCAAACAGACCTGAACCCCCTTTAATGAGCATACCCCTGTTTGAACAAGGGAAGCTGTTACAAGATGTCTGGGCTAGACAGAAGCAGAGGACCTGCAAATCAGTTGGTGGCAGAAGACGTTTCTTTTGGCTTCTGCTGCTCTGTAATTTTTAATCTGAGCTTTCAGATCTCATTCTTAATACCCTGCCACTGACACACTGTCACTTGTGCACGTGGTATTGGGTCCCCCCAGAAACCGCTGTGGGATTGGCATGAGTTCTTTTATAGTTTTTAAAAACAGAGTCTGAAAGAAATCCCTTTGGGGTGCTGCTTAGAGCAAGTCAGCGCTCATGAAGTGGGTCCCCTTTCTTTGCTGTGCTTTGTTCGCAGCTACACTTCTTTGTGAGCCTGCTATGGAAGAGCTGTTGAGGGCACAAAAGGAAGCAAGTAGGCCACCCACCCCACTAGTGTTTATATCTTAGTATGCTGGAGTTGAAAACAACCGCCTAGTTGAGGTGTCACTACACATTTCAGTTTAAGAGGATTTTAAAAATTGTATTTTGTAAAAAGCCTCAAAAATGGATTCATAGGTTTCAGGACCAGAAGGAACATTATGATCAGCCTGTCTGACCTGCATAGTACACACCAGTGACTCTCAATACAGGGATTCCCAAACCCATAGCTTGTGATTGAGCTAGGGATGTAAGTGACTAGAAGTCCCTTGCCCTAGAATAAGCATATGCTTATCGGGTAATGAAGTAGTGACTGAACTAGTTGCTCCCTCCCCCACCCTTGCTACTTCTATCAGAGAGCGGCAGGAAGTATGGGGAGCAGAAGTCAGTGCTGGGGAGAACCGGCATAAAAGCTGGTTCTCCCCAGCACCATCTCTGCAGGGGAGGCAGAGGCCAGCAGGGGGAGTGTGTGTGAGCTGGGAATCAGCTGATTCCGGCTGCGCCTCTGCCTTTTAATTGTATGAAGAGCCTGCTGTCTCTTAATACATTCAAAAGGCAGAGCTGCAGTGGGGCTAGCTCCTGACCTGGGGAGCTAACCCCGCTATGGTTCTGCAGTTTCCCCTCTTACTGTCTAATCGATGGAAATTCCACCGACTAATCTATTAGCTGATTAAATGCAATTTAACATTCCTAGATTGCGCTACAACATATGTTTTAGAAAGACATCCAATCTTTATGGCATGTGTATAGCTCAACACATTACATGCCAAGCAGGTTGCTGAAGTTTAATTTTTTCATCATGATTGGCAATTTGACCATCCTTATATAGTAATGGACCTTTACCATTTCTATGATTTCTTTTGTTCCTGATATATTTAAACATTTTCTAATTATTCTTTACCTTACTGGTTATAGATTTTTTTTTTCATTTTTAGCTTTAGCTTCTCTTATCAACAGTTTGCTTTTTCATAATTTGCATCCTCCCTTTTTTTCCATTTGTTTTACATTTTTTTTCTTGTGGTTTTGATGACAAAAACTAAAACATAGCACATAAACTTTGAGTCCTATTTATAGTATTTCAGGTTGGTTTAATGGAAAAGTGGGTTGATACAGAGTAAATTGGAGTTCAAAATAACCCTTTCTTGGGCAATTTTTCTCTTGAATGGCTCACGTTTTTCAGCCTCCTTCCACTAACTTCTGATTTTACATTTTTGAGTTGTTAGACATGTGCTCAGGCAACCTTACCTGTCACTAAATGTAGATTTTGTTTGTGTTAATTATAGATATGAATGGAGCTAGTTAATCCCTGTTGTAAGATTCCAGTGAAGCCCTAGAAAGTAAACAGGTAATTAATTTGGCTCAACTTCCCACTTGAGAGTTCCTAGGAATCTGCCATTACAACATTTCCTGGGGACAGAAACACAAGTTAGAAAGAACAAATTAATTTTGGCTTCATTTGGCTTCCCCTTGGAACAAATTAAAAACACAGTTGGTAAGTGGCAGAGTTGGTGCATGGGAGTGAAGGACACATTAGCTCATTATGCCTACACAGGGGGATGTCACACTGGTCTGACTAGTTCCAAGGACAGTCGGGCTGGCATAGAAAGGGATCAGAGCTGCTCTGCAGGAGCTCCATGGACCGGACCTATACTGCTGTTGAAGGAATTGGGGCTCTCAAATAAAAGAAGTCCCTTGCCCTAGAATCATAGAATCCTAGGGCTAGAAGAGATCTCAGGAGTCACTGAGTGCAGCCCCCTGCCCAAAGCAGGACCAACCCCAACTCAATCATCTCAATCAGGGCTTTGTCAAGCCAAGATTTAAAAACCTTTAGGGATGGAGATGCCACCCCCTCCCTAGTTATTCCATCCCAGTGCTTCCCCACCCTCCTAGTTTGAACTAGGGATGCAAATGTAGGCGACCGAAATTGCTAATGAAGCGAGGATTTAAATATCCCGCGCTTCATTAGCATGATCTCACCGGCGCGTTACTCCGCTGAACAGCTGTTTCGAAAGTGAAACTGCACGCCGGGATGCGTTAGTTCGAACCAAACCCCTTGAATTGAACTAACGTTACTCCTCATTTTTTGAGCAATTTCTGTATGTCTAATTTACATCCCTCTGGCGACAGAGGGATGTAGTCTAGACATACCCCTATTGTCCGCGTCTAGGCTTGTCTACACTATGGAGCCTTTGTGACGGTTTCCCCTCCCCCCGTGCTTTATGAAATTGACTTATGAGTGCAAATCTGCATCACTGGAAGATGCTTTGTACAAAACACCTCATGTCATCTATGAGTCTTAATGCCACAGTCTTCTGGGTCTGTCTCTCTTGTCCTGGTGTAGGCTTCATTCTTGTGTGTAGCTTTAGAGATACAGCGTAGGGAATGGTTTATGGTTTAAATATGCAAATGACAGCTCTCAAGGGTGTTTCCCTCCATATCTTGGGTGATCATCTGTAAACAGCCCCTTTGAGTCCTAGCAGTGGTTGGTCTTAGGAAGACATGGCACCACCCCGACTGGCAGGGTCTGAGCAGGCAAGGTTCCATGGAAGGGTGGAATGTAGAGACAAAGAATTCCCGCCCAAAAGAAAAGCTATGTGGGATGCAACGTTTTCAGGCCCTTGGTCTTTGGCTGGCGTGTCACTCCCAAGCAGGGTTGCCAGGTGTCCGGTATTGAACCAGACAGTCCGGTATTGAACCGGACAGTCTGGTATTTTCGCCTCATGTCTGGTAAAAATATTCAGAAAATACTGGGCACCTAAAATGTCCGATACTTTCTGATTTTTTCCTAGCCAGGAGGCAAAAATCTTGGGTGCTTACCGGGTTCCGCAGGGGAGCTGTCCGGCCCGGCACAGGGAGGCAAGATGGCAGGCAGCCGCCAGCAGCCTGTTAGGGCCAAAAAACCTCCAAAGCATTTCTTAAAGGAGCCAAGCTGATTTTTTAAATTGTTTTATTTTTATTTTTTTGCTTAACAACTCTCTGGGTCCTTTTCTTTTTCTCAACAACTTTCGTCTCCCCCTTTTTTTTCTCAACAGAATTTTTTTCCCCAGTGTTTGTTTTTTTTTGCAGGGTGGGGAGGAGTTTGGTATTTTTGGTTAAACCATCTGGCAACCCAACTCCCAAGAGAATGAACCAGGGACCCCAGGGGGAAAAGATCTTCCCTAGCTTGGAGGCTTAGCTGAAATAAAAACAGCTTTAGGGGAAGCTTGCAATGCTTTTTAAAGGGTTAGAACTAGCTGTGCATTTTTTGTTATTTTAAATGTCATTCCTGAGGTCTCTTCCAGCTCTATGATTCTATGATTCACTTTGCTCTGCCTGTTCTCACTTGCAGCCACTTAAATCCGACCGCTTGTACCTAATAAAACCACTTTTATTTATTACCAGGCCCAGTGTCAATAATTGCTACCTGGGGGAGCAATCAGTGCGTACGTCCTCCTTTCATTGTCACAGGGGGCTTGCTTGAATGGTTTATTTGGGGTTCTGATCCCATTTGGGGATTGGGTTCCTGGAAGCTGTACTTGAAATTGCCTAACACTGCTCTTCGGGGGGGGGTGTGTGTGAGAGAGTGAGTTCTGTGCCTTGGCTGGGGGAGACCAGGAGATCTGTCCCAGCAGGACAGGGTGGTGAGAAGCCCCAGAGAGCAGGAAGGTGAGTGGCAGTGGCTTTGTCAGCACCCCGGGAAGCCCCCCAAGGGGTTTCTGTTACTGCCCCCCGTCACAGCCTTTGCCAATATAACTCTGTTGGCAGTGCCTCCTGCTGGAGACTGATGCCTGACAGCGTTGTGCGGTGTAACTACCCAGGTCACACGGGCTAAGCCAGCAGATGCTTTTTGGCAGAGTTGTCATTTGCCCTGGAGGCTTTGCCAGCATTGCTGTGCCAGCTGGGCATGGGGGCTTTGCCACACTCCCTAGCCAAGCCAGCTGTGCCGGCAAAGCCTTGAGAAGTAGCCTAAGCCCCTGGCAAGGGAGGCAGGTTGGTTCCTGTGATCTGGATCAACCTGTTCTGACAATGCCTTGGAACTGCTGGTTGAGAAACAAGGATCTTGCAGACAGATGGGGATGATGTGGGAAGCAAATCCAAGTGTGGTGGTGAGGGAGGATATCCTGAGTTTGAGGGCTGATTTATACGCTACCAACAGCTCTGGAGAGCTGAGTTCCCTGCCCGAAACTTGGTCGCAGGCATAAAAGACCCAGAACAGCCTCTGTTCTACTATTTTGGAAGAAAGGGGCCAAACTTCAGGAAGCAGGTGCCAGGCTGGGCTGGAATCTATGAGCTCCACTTTTGCTTTGCCCTTCCTGGAAGCTGGGCTGCAGGTGAGTGGTGGTTTCATCTCTGCTCTTGGGGTGTTTCTCGTGGGTTCTAACTCCAGAGCTGAGAGTGGCTGCGCAGGGGCAATGTCATTAATGTGCCATAAGCGTTATAGTCCCGTTTGTGCAGGCTGGCTCCAGCCTCTCTTGTCTGTCATAAGACGTATGAGGCTGCAAATAGCTAAGTACCAGAGAAATTAAGAGGCCAAGGAGATTTTGCGGTGTCTGCCGTTGAGGATTGTAATGAAATGGGGAGCCGAAGAGACCTAAGAAAGCTTTTCCAGCCAATAGGAGATGCTGAGGAAGGAGCTCACCAATTCCATGGAACATTCCCATCTGGATGGTGACAGCAATGGGAACCACGGAGGGGTGTCTGGTGTGGTCAGAGAGTGGCAGCTGAGACCCAGAAGAGCCACCAAGGATGGAGATGTAAAGCAAGACTGTCTGAAGATGCAGGTGCTTTGGGCAGGGGGCTGAACTTGATGACACTGAGGTCTCTCACAGCCCTAGGATTCTATGATTGATGTGCAATGGCTGGTCAGCAGGACACAGATTCAGCTAATCAAAAAGGGTTCTTGGGCTCGTGGCAGCGTCATCCAATTTTGAAGCGAAGTTATTAAAGTGCTTTGTCTCGGTTTGATCGTTTTGACGACATTACAATACACAGAGATGAAGCACCCTGGCCTTATATATCTAATATATAAAGGAGAATGTTTGTATGTTTGTGCGCTAATAACTTAGGCACTATAAGAGCTACCGCAACCAAACTTTGCAAGGGCTAACTTTTCCTCCAGGAGAAGGTTTTAAGGTACTTTTGGCAGTGCAGGGAGAAGTGGCTTCCCGGAGAAAGTGGTGGGAAGAATCATTCACTAAGGCCGGTGGCAGAGGCGTGAGGAGAGGGGTGGCGCTCCGAGCAGCAGCTGCCCCATTCGCCTCTACCAGGCCGTTCCACTGCGCAGGTGCGTCCAGGGCGGGGGAGCCCCCTCGTTCCTCCCACTCATGATGTCACTTGGCCCAAACCCCTCTCCTCCGGCAGCAGCTGAGGGTTGCCGAGCAGCGGGCTGGAGCTTGCGGCCGCTGCTAGGGGGCGGTTGTGGGCGCAGCCCAGCGGGGAGGCGGCGGCAGCGGCGACAGTGCTGGGAGTGGCCCGGGGTCTGGCGCAGCTTCCTGGTCACGTGGCAGGGAGCCCGGCATCTGCTCGCCGTGGCCCGCAGACGAGGGGAGCCCCCAGCGCGGCCCCATGGTGTGGCAGGTAGCACGGCAAAAATTTCGGGGTGGGCGGTGGGATCGTTGCCCCCCGTGGCACCTGCAGCCCCAGGCGCGAGCTGGGCCACCCTGCCCAGCCTAGGTCCTGTGCTCGCCCCCTCCTGCCTGCCCCTCACACGGGGCATCCCCGGCAGAACCCCACCGCCTGCCCCGAGCAACGCCGGGTAACTCTAGCTAGTTATAATATAATTCAGAGTGCTTTAGCTCAACCCATATCCTATTAGTCATATTAATTCTATATTAAAAATTAGAACAAATATTGCTGTGACTTTTTGTATTCTACTATAAGTAGAAATTAAGCACTTTTGGCACATAAGCTGAAGGGCTTATTTTCAACATACACCTTAAATGAAATCTTTGTATTAAATATTACAGAATATAGTCAATTTCAAATGAAAAATTCTTTACGTGTTTTGATTAGATTTTGAAAGTCTTTTGGGCTTATACATTATGAGGAGTTGGAGCATTTCCCTTCAACATATACACAGAGTGTTAGGAAGTGCAACATTCCTGCTTTGATCAAGTGGTTTCGAGGGTTCCAAAACAATTTTTCACAAATGTTGCTCTGTGGAAAATCTTCACAATTTCATCTTTTTCTTCCCTCGTTTGGGAAACACCGTGGAAATTCCAAGCTGTTCGAGAGCAGCCTAAGCGTGATGCAGGTGTGCAGCAGAGAAGGGGTGATAAAGGCCAGGAATAGCTCCCTTTTGAGATTGCGGAGGCTGAGGATTCTGAGACAGCAGGAAAAACTTCCTATCCAGGTGGTTAAGCCCTGCAATGAATCACCTGGGGAAGTTGTTAAAGCTCCATCACTGGAGGTTTTTAAGCACAGGTGAAACAAACAAGGATTGCCAAGACCATACTTAGTCCTGTCTTGGTGCGGGGGATGGACTAGATGACTTATCATGGTCCCTCCCATGCTGACTTTTCTATGATTCTATGAGCTGGATGGATCCAGGTTTTGAAACATCCGTGTTCTCCTTACGGTCTGATACCTGCTCAGCTGCAGATTTTACGTCCTGTCTCTCCTCTTGCGGCCCAGCCTAGCTGCAGCTAATGGACTAACTCAGGTTAGTGTCACCTACTCTGTCTTGGCGACTCTTCACAGCCGAACGGCCTATAAAAGCATCTTGCTGGTCTTCTGATCTCTTGGTAACTCTGCGTTCTGTTTATTTCTTTCTCCCTAGCCGGCCAATCTAGTCAAGCTCTGTCAGTGCGTGAAGGCCCCAGGCATTATGAGTGCGATGGTCTCCCATGCCCAAGGTAATTGGCTGGCTAGTAATGGACGGGTTCCTTGGTTCTCTGCTCCACATCAGGTATGTGGGGCTAGGCTGCACAAGCCAGGTCTATGGGACAGCATGGCCAGGAGCCAGTTCGCATCTGGTTCACAGGGAGGCAGCTGTATGAGTAGGAGAATGGCTGGAAGCCACCTTGGCTCGCTGTGCTCTGGAGTGGGGAACGGACCAGCCTTGACATCTGCCAACAACTCCAGTCCTGCCGTAAGCCCAGAGTAGCTATTTTTCCTGATGAATTTGGCAGTGGGATAATTATTTACCTAGAGGCGAAGCTCTCTGGGGGCTGCCTTTGTGTTAGGTGTGTTTACAGCACCCAGACCAATGGGCCTCCCCACTCTTTCATTGGGTGCCCTAAGGTGCTACAAATAATACAGGTGATCACTGGCAACACGGTTAGCAATGCCACCACCATTAGGTTCCAGAGTTAACAACGCAAGGCCACATGAAAGCTGCTTGCTCCTCATGGAGCTACTTGTCACAGGCAGGCAGCATGGCTTAGTGGCTCAGTGGGACGTCTCCTTTTTAGTCATGAGATCTGGACACTTTAGAATGGCTGTAGCTATTTCAAGCAAAGGCTGTAGGTGGGGAGAGGGGGTTCCAGCTTCATTTGCCCAGGTGGCGGATTCTGGAGCAGGTCAGACATGAGCGCTGAGAGAGGCCACAAGCCTTCAGGTGCCGGGTGGCAGGACCCTTCTCCCTAGCCTCAGCCTCAAGCTGGGGTTACGATCCCCCTCTAAGGCTGGCCTGCCAGGCCTTGCGACTGGTGGCATCTCCCTGCGCTGGGCCCCTGCCCAGAGCCCCTTCGGCCTCACCAGCTGCTCAACACACCCTGCTCCAGACTGTTCCAGTTCCAGCCCCTTTGTGCTGCTCTGCCTCCAGCTCCTGCGGCAACTCCTGGCTCCTCTAGCTACCTGGCTCCCAGCATGGCCCTGCTCTCTGGGCAGCGTCTCGGGCCCTGCTTTCTGACTCTGTGGCTGCAGCCCTGCTCTCAGCACAGGATCTGCTCTCTGCCCTGCGTCTCAGATCTCTGGCTGGCACAGCCCTGCATGCCAGCTCAGTGTGGGCCCCTGCTCTCTCCTTAGCTCAGCCCCTCTCTGTCCAACCCAGGCAAACTCGGCTCACATGGAGCACAGGACCCCCAGCTGCCTGACTCCCTGCGGGGCCTGCCTGCTCTGCCAATCAGGCTGAACTGGGACTACAGGTCTTGATCTGTCAGCCACCCTACCCCTACCTTTCAGTTCTGGGGGTTAGCTAACCAGCTCCCCACCACTGAGTTTTAGGAAGGAGCTAGCAGCAAAAGTCCTTCTCATTTTTTCCTTCTGTGTGTGGAATACATTTTGTTATGTGCACCAATGTATTGTACAGAGGTGCACTACCAGAGTGCTCTGCTAATCATCTGAGCTGCATCTGAGTGTCTCCTAGATAGCTACCAAAGTGCTCAGCTTATAGGGAACACTGTCTAATAGTCCCCCTTACACCTGGAGAAGGGAGAGACAGGACTCTATCCTGGGAGAGCAGCAACTGGGAGAGACCATCTGCCTGGGGGAAACCAAATATGATGCAAGAATGAGGCTCTGTTCCACGTTCCAGGCCCTTGCTAGAGCCTACTCCCATAGGTGTGGCTGTGGCTGGCAGTTTCAAAAGTGGAGTTTCGCTGGCCCTGCAACCCTGCAATCCAAGTGACTCCGGCAGCTGGTGCTTATCATTCCATTGCCTCTTCCTGTCTAACCAGCTTGTTTATCCAAGCAGGAGGGAAAGGAGAATCTTTTGGCCCTTCGATCGTGTTAGACCTTCTTCTGCTAGTCTGAAGAGCCCATTATCAAATTTGTCCCCATGTAGGTATGGATAGACTGGGAACAAGTTACCCCTGAACCTTCCCTTTGTTGAGCTAAATAGATCCAGCCCATGAACTTGGCTCTAGGGCAACAACTATTTAATAAAGGGCAGCTGGGCAGGTTTCCTAACCTTTATGCCTAAGCCTACATTTTCATGGTGCTCTCATGACTCCTCTCCAATTTATTAATTTATCAGAATCCTTCTTGAATTCTGGCTGCCAGAGCTGGACAGAGAACTCCAGCAGAACTCTCTGCCGAACAGAGAGGCAAACCACCTCTTGAATCCTGCTGAGAGTTTCTTGTTTCTACCTCCCGGGATTACATCAGCTTTTTAAGCCAGAGCGCTGCACGGGAACTCATGTTCCACTGATTACCCACCACGACCCCTAAATCTTTTTCCAAATCGCTGCCTCCCAGGAGAGTCCCCCGCCCTGTAAGTCTGGCCCACACAACCAGGGGAAGTGGCATAGGCTAGCCTGGGCCAGGGCAAAGGAACACGTGGGCCTTCCTCTTCTCCATCTATCCCTCTGCATCACACAGCAGGGCGCAGGAGTGCCAAGGGCTCTGCAGACACTCTTTGGCTTAATGCCAGCTAAAGCAGAGTCTACAGGAGCACTTATGGGTTCCTAGTGTTAAGGGCTGCGAGCTGCAATGTGGTTGCCTCAGCAGTGCTGCTCAGCCTTCTGGCCTTGCAGCCCCGGTGTTATCAATGGTCAGTGCAGATAACGCAGCCTGCTCCTGCTGCAGATCTCGCTGTTACGCACAAAGACTGACCACAGGCACGGTCTGGTGACAGAGGCACTCAGCCAGGTTTATAGCCCTGAAGTCACAATCCTAGTGCCCTGGATTTGTGGCTACACGTGCATCAACGCACCAGTGCCCCGGGGCAAGGAGAAGTTCAGTCAGTAAGTCTCTGTTATCTCTTAGGCCACACAGAGCGGGTAAGGCCAGGCACTTACAATATTTATAGCCTGAAATAAACAACTTATGTGGTTTAGGGAACTTGTTTGCTACCTCCCTTTGCTACTAATACCTTGAACCAAAACATCCTGTTTCGTTTTGTCAAACCATCTTCTCTTGCCTGGAGCGGGAGGTAGCTGTACTAGCCGGCATGTAGTTATGTAAATATCTAGCGCCTAGTGTACTAGCACCAACTTTGCCAATTTCATGGGCTGGGCAGTGAACTTATAAGCAGCTGTTCTAATACATGGCCTGATCTTGGTTCACAGCTGCTGGTCCAGGCCTCAAATCTCACACCAGGCCCAATTCTCCAGGCTCTCTGGACACGGTGACTGCATGTCAGGGCGGTCTGGTCAATTAATCAATCTCATCCTTAGCAGCTACAGCTCCAGGACTATGCTCAGACTGAATCTAGCCAGACCTACTGGCAGTGCAGCATGCGCAGGCAAAAGCGCCTTCTGCTGTCCTACAGGAAAACCACAAGCAACATGTAAACTGCACAAGCTAAGGATAGCTACTGAGGAAATTTTCCCAGGCAGAAATGAGACCTAACCTTCCCCTAAAACAGGGCTACTCAACTTTGGAAGCCCCAGGGGCCACAAAGATACTCATGGCACATGCTGAGGGCTGCAACTTAAGTGTGGTTGCATATACATGCAAATATATCTGCAAATAGCTTCTTTCACACTGATGGGTATGAATACAAAGCACTTCCCACAATGCCCCAGCGCTCCCAGCACCTCCTCCCTGGGGGCTAGAAATGCCAACATCCTGTACCCTTCGTTACAGCCAGTCCGTCCGCTTGTGTCTTTCAATGTGCCCCCCCCGCCTGGGAGATGCCTCGCTGGCTATGTCTAGACTGCAAGCTTCTTTCAAAAGAAGCTTTTCCGGAAGTAATCTTCTGAAAAAACGTCTTCCGAAAGAGAGCGTCCACACTGCCAAAGTGCATTGAAAAAGCGATTTGCTTTTTCAACAGATAGCATCCACACTGACTGGATGCTATCTCACATGTAAGCTGTGATTACTATGGGCAGAATGGCCAGCAGGGCACATGTGCTTTTTCCTTTTTCCTCTTTTTGTGAAGAACTCCCTTTTCCCCGTCCACACATGCCTTTTTCCGGAAGAGGTCTTTCGTAAAAAGTCTTCTTCCTTGTAGGAAGAGGTTTACCAATGTCGGAAAAACCCCTCAGTTCTTTCAATTTTTTTTTCGAAAGAGCACGATTGCAGTGTGGACATAATTGAAGGGTTTTTTTTTTTTAAACACCATTTTTCTGAAAAAAACTCTGTAGTGCAGACATACCTGTTGTTGTGGAGCATGTTCCTTGTGGAGGCCATGTTCAAAGGTTCCCACCCGCAAGTCAAAACTTGAGCCCCGCCTGAACCCAAACTGCACCGCAGGCCACAAACAAATGGGCCGTGGGCCACATGTGGCCAACGGGGGAGGGGTGGGGCTTGTTGAATAGCCCTGCCCTAAAATATTAAAAGAAAATGGTTCAGGGTGCCAGGTATTTTTCAACTGATGCTTCAATTAACATGTTATTTTCTCATTAGGTCTATTTCCACGATTTCCATAAATTCCTTTGGAATAAGGTTGCTTTTTTCCTGAGAGCTCAGGGAGCAAGTTTATCAATAAAATAGCCACACATACATACACCAGCGGGTTCATAGATTCCAAGTCCAGAAGGGACCATGGTGATCAACTAGTCTGACTTCCTGTATAGAACAGAATTTGTCCAACCTAATTCCCAGAGCAAATCTTTTAGACAATCCTCGGGTCTTCATTTAAAAATGGTGAGGTTGCACCATGACCTTTGGTCAGTTGTTCCAGTGGCTAATGACGCTCCCCATTAAAAACGTACTCCTTAGTTCCAGGGTTCTGAGTGGTTTCCCCCACTGCAGCTACATTAGTATGGGATGCAAGAGGGTTAGCTGCCCTGAGAACAGCTGTAGGGTTTCAGAGGGGATCTTAGACTCATAGACTTTAAGGTCAGAAGGGACCATTTTGATCATCTAGTCTGATCCCCTGCACAATGCAGGCCACAGAATCTTACCCACCCACTGCTAGAATAATCCTCCCACCTATATCTCAGATATTGAAGTCCTTGAAACGATGGTTCAAAGACCCCAAGATGAAGAGAATCCTCCTACTAGTGACCCGTGCCCCATGCTACAGAGGAAGGCGAAAAACCTCCAGGGCCTCTGCCAATCTACCCTGGAGGAAAATTCCTTCCTGACCCCAAATATGGCGATCAGCTAAACCCTGAGCATGTGGGCAAGACTCACGAGCCAGACACCCAGAAAAAAGTTCTCTATAGCGACTCCTATCTTCCCACCATTGGCCTATTTTACCACTGATAGTGAAAGATCAATTAATTGCCAAGATCATTTTACATCATCAAACCATCCCCTTCATACACCCATCTAGCTTTATCTTGATTGTCTCCTGGGATATTTGCCTGGCACCTTTGCCTGGTCTAAAAAGAAGAGAATGGGAGTAATTGAACATCCACTGCTGATGCGCTCGGTGAGGCTGATCTTTGTATTTTCTCTCGGCCCTGCTGCAGAGCCTCAGACCAAACAGAACATCTACTGCCTCGCTTTAGCCAATGTCCTGTACACTGTGCCCACGCCTGCAATTGTTGGGCTTTATGCACCATGGGGACGCTGCAAAATCTCGCTCTTAAAGAAAATCAAGGGTAAGTACTGCCCCGGGGAACTTAAGAAGGGGGAGGGACCGCATGGGAATGTCAGAGGGGATTAGTGGATTGCAACCAACTCCAAAGAGCCAGAGTCACCTTTACCCCTTTGCAGCACTGTGTCTTAATATCCACTCCCTTGCCTCTTCCTACCTCTGTCCTGTGGCTCTCCTTCCTGCGCAGAGGATCTTGTTAACTTAGAGTTGTAAAAGCTGGCCAGATCTATTAGCAAAAGAAAAAAAACCAACAACAAATGGTCTGGTAGCACTTTATAGACTAACGAAACGTAGATGGTATCATGAGCTTTCATGGGCACAGCCCACTTCTTCATGATACCATCTACATGTTTCCTTAGTCTATAAAGTGCTACCAGACCATTTGTTGTTTTTTCTGTAACAGACTAACTCAGTTACCCCCTGAAGCTCCTAGACCTATTAGCAGAAAATTAACCCATGAAAGAGTCATTCAAGTGGTAATGAAGCCATTTAACATGGGGGTCAGCAACCGACTCAAACCAAACAGTCAAACTACATAAAAATTCAGAACATGTTGTCAACAAAGAGCTAGTATAAGAATGCCCATTTGCATAACAGAAAATACATGACTTAATATTATGAAAATTGACATAATGATGAATAATAGCAGAAATGAAACATTGTACTCACTTTATTAAATGGGACTTCTGCTTCTGCATTTTTTTGCACATTTCTTTGAAATTTACATTGTAACTGGTTAAATTCAGGTCCATGCAGGCATTCAAGCTACATGAATAATTACACGTTTTTAAAATACTGAATTAATGTTTTATTTTAATTTAAAAGCTTGCATGTATGTTGGGAATGACAAAAGAGCCATGTTTAGTGCCATACTGAGCCATATTTGGTTCGAGAGCCATAGGATGCAGACCCCTGATTTAACAGGCATTTGCCAACCCTGGCGACTGTCAGTTTCTGAATATACCATGTGAGCCAACAGGACTTTAGTTTAAAATTAGTTTTCTAATGATTGTGTTTCTGAAGATTATAAGATCACATTTCTAAAAAAGCATCACCACCACCCTCTACCAGGCTGCTGTTGGGCAAAGGGGCACCAGTTTAATAGTACTGCATAGCGCCCTATTAATCCTATGGGCGACTCTGCAAAGAGCTGCCCATTCTTGAACACTCCCCAGGAGGAAAGGATAGTGAATCTGGAAGATCCTTCAGGAGGAAAGATTTAAGCCGCTGCCAGATAACTGATGTACATCTTCTCTTATCGTAGAGCTCATGGTTAATGAAGAATTTCAGCAGACTCAGAAGATGCAGTGTTGGGCCTCTGCCTGGAATCTACTCAAGCTCCTGTTTCTCATGATCTTCTACCGGCCGGTTCTGACAGGGCAGCAGAAGCGACGAAGGAATGTGAAACATGTCTTCATCCATTTCAGTGCCTGGGAGTACGAGGGCAGTGACCAGCTTTGGGCAGGCCTCATCACCACACTATGCGACCACATCGAAAGACACTTTGGTCTCCTACCCATGAGTGTTTACAGGGCCATAGGTAAGAAATGTGGCATCATCGAAGGACCCGGGGATCAGGAATGGGTTAACAAGAAGTTCCTCTTCCTCCCACTGTGGGCTACTGTGATCTTTATGAGCATGGTAGCTATTGGGATGGGCATTCTCCTCCTAGTGCTTGGTATGCCCATTGGGGATGCCTCAGGAGATCCCATAGCTGTTGTGGAAAGCATCGGGGTGATGGCCATTGGCCTCTCTGCAGTTTCTGCCATAAAGTTCATCTTCCCAGTGGTACGAAACATCATCGTCAGCCAGAAGTGCCATCTGGAGAGACAGATGAACCGGATGGATCTCAGCGCAAAGCTGGGCTTCATGAGCAGCGTGAAAAAGGAAGTCAGGACAATTACCAGGTTTGTGCAGTTCATGGAGATCTTCCAGCGGCAGAAGCTACGGGTGGTGCTGGAGATCACCCACTTGGACAGGTGCAGCCCCGATAAGGTGGTCGGCGTCCTCAATGCCATGAACATCCTCCTCTCAGATGATGACGCCCCGTTCATCTCCATCTTGGCTGTTGACCCGAGCATCATTGTTGACTGCGTGGAAAGCTCCAGATGTATGACGGATATGGCCAAAAATGGCTACAAGTTCTTAAACCGCATTGTTACCCTGCCCTTCTGTGTCCCTCAGATGGACTGTGGCACCAAGAATGGCCTGATCAGGGACATTATTGACCGCAGGAAGCCGCAAGAGAAAGAGCTAGAAGTGAAGAAAGCTAACCCATACTTCCTCTCCAACCCTAACTATGATCCTGCCACCCATGATGCAATGAATCCTGTTACAGATGACAGCTGCACACCTCTTCTACCTGACGTCAGAACCCAGCATTCAGAACCTGGACGCTACAGGAAAGATATCCAAGCCAAAGAACTAATTCAAGCTTTTGACCACCTCCTTGATGAGTCCTTGAAGGAATTTATGCCAGATAATGTGGTGCAAATGCAGCGCATCGTAAACACCATCACCATCACCATCGCACTACTGAAGAGTAACCTCTCCAAGGACATGGTGTGTCCAAAGAAGGTGGTGGAATGGGTGCTCCTTGCCAACCAGTGGCCATGCCGTCTGAGCTGGCTCTTGCAGTGCATCGAAGATGAGAAGCAGAGGAGCAGAATGGGCAACTGCGAAGAAAGCCCACTCCGCCCTGACATGTCTCTGTGCGAGGTCTATGAGAAGTACATGGAAGAGCTGGACAAGCTGAAAGGCAAGATGGAAAAGCTGCTGGAACTGGATCAGGATCCTGAGCTCTTCAACCTCCTGTGCCGCAAGTTTCGGGTGGAGGAGGCCAACACGTACCTGCCCTTCACGGTCAATTTAGACTTGTCCTTGAAAAGGCATATGGAGCTGCAACTCGGCAGCCACAGCTTGAAACAGACCAAGAAAATCACAAGCTTAGTGTGACAGTTCCTGTCCATGCTTTATGAAAATTAGCTTATGACTATCAACATGCATAACTCAGAGATGCTTTAGACAAAATGCCTCATGTAACCGATCTATTTTAATATTACAATCTGCTGGCTCTGTATATCCAATTTAGTTCCGTGTATCATTCTTGTATGTGAAGTGACAAATATAAAGTGTGGATCTTTGTATAGTTCTAAATGTGCTAAAGAAGGCCATTACTGGTGCCCCGGAAGCCTAATGACTAGGGAACAACTCGACGACTTGTAAACAGGCATGTTTGTCCTGTATGTCCAAAGGTAAGTAGACTAGAAAGATGTGACAATTCCACAGGATAATGGGAATCCATTTTGAACCTGGTGTTTTCCCATAGGAAGGGGGATGTCAAACAAAGAGTTCTGGCCCTTGTGAAGAGGCATTGAATCTGTCTAGCCAAATCTAAGAGGAAACAAAGAAATTTTCAGGTATCTAAAAAAGTGTCATAAGGAGGAGGGAGAAAAATTGTTCTCTTTGGCCTCTGAGATAGGACAAGAAGCAATGGGCTTAAATTTCAGCAAGGGAAGTTTAGGTTCAACATTAGGAAAAACTTCCTAACTGTCAAGGTGGTTCAACACTGGAATAAGTTGCCTAGGGAGGTTGTGGAATCTCCATCTCT
>JANRFK010003594.1:3686213-3698698 GCA_030068395.1 Apalone spinifera | reverse complement strand
AAAAAAATTATTGCCTGGGGCTTGTTGGCGCCTGCATTGTAGTAGTGAAATTGTCTGTAAAACGCCTCTGAATAGTGGTTATAGGATGCATACACGTCTGAGAGTCCTGCATCAATCCAGTGTCCAGTTTAGTCCATGAATCCCTGAGGAACAATCTTAAACAATTCACTTAACCCCTATATCAGTTTCTCAGTCTGTAAAATGGTGAGAGAACCCTCATTGTAGCACACTTTGAGAGAGCCATTGAAAAGATGTAGGCATGCATTGTAATACAGGTTGCAGCTGTTAGGAGTTACTGAGTTTGAACTCTTGGGTTATGCATTTTCTCTGTGTGATGACTCTGTGCTCCAGGAAAGCTGTTATGAAATGAGGAAGCAACTAGCAGATATGCTAAAGTGGCAGCAAACTGACCTTTATACCCTAGAGAGAGATGATTTGTAATGTGTATAAATGTGCTGCACCCTAGGCCAGTGTTTCCCAATTTTATTTGGCCACAGAACCCTTTTAAACGCTAAAGAATTTTGCAGAACACCTAATTCTAGTCTGATATATGGAGCTGAAAAAGTAGACCACAAATAAGTAAGGATAATAAAAAAAATGCTAAACAAGGTCATGAGATCAACATTTAGTTTAATTGCGCACATTTAAAAACAAAAATCACGTAATATTTATTATTATTTTTGTAAATCATAAAATGTTATTGTAATGGAATTTTCTCGCAGAATCTTTATTTTCACTTGGTGGAACCCCATTCCTTGGAACACTATTTGGGAAACACTTCCCTAGGCCTTAGAAAAGCAGATGTAGCTGCCCTAAGATGAGATTTAGAGGGTGATGTAAAAATGTGTGTGTGTGGGGGGGGAAATGTATAATACTGGTGTCTGTAATAGGGAAATTGTGTGACACTCACTTGCTTGTTCCCATTGGGCTAGAACAGGAGTGGGCGATCATTTTTAAAGGGGGGGCCATTTCACAAATTCCTGAAGTGGCCTTGGGCCTCCCTGGAAGGGGCAGGGCCAGAAGATTTCTCATGCTCCCCTGCCCACAGACATTGATTGGCGGGGAAGCATGTGAAGTCTTTTTCCCCCCCGGGGGAAGACAGTAGCTAGAGAGAACTACCACCTATTTTAGAACAGCTGGCAGTTCCCTCTGGTTCCTCTGCCCCTGGTGGGGAGGAGACTTTTTGTGTGTTTCCCCCCCGTCCCCAGGTTTCAGTTGGCCTGGAGTGGTGGCCATAGGCCACATCAACTGCTTGGTGGGCCAGATCCAGCCCACGGAGACTGTCTTGCCTGCCTCTAGAATCTTGAAATCAGGTGCACTCATTGGAGGAAAAAATACCAGGTTTGATCTTTATATCCGAGGGCATCAATCTACCCATTTGCAGAAATGGTGTTTCTCTTGTGAGGCAATTGTGTTGCACACAAGGTTTCCTGTTTGGGGAAATTAAAGTTGCCTTGTTTCGCCAGTCTTATGGGACTTCTGCCAAGGATTTGTCAGAAGCATGTGACTGCCTGACAAGATCCAGTGTTGATAGCCATGTGTGCTGGAAGGATGCGGCTGTTGTCAGTGTGTAAAACATACACACTTGGTCACAATAAACTTTTTGACTCAAAGTCCTTTATTAATGACACGGGGACCTTACCTAGCACTGTGATTTGAGTGTCCCAAAACATAGTATAAGCTCAGGCCTGCCTTCTCTCTGGGGCAGGTATTATCCCTGTCAGGCCTCTAGCGATCCAGTCTTGGTTCTGCTGTAGACTTAATGGTTTAGATCTTGGGTAGGTCACTTTCCTTCTTTTTTCCTGCTTCCCCATCTTCAGAATGGGAATAATACTGTCTCCTCCCCTGAGCACCCAGAGATCTCATACATGTTTGCATAAAGCACTTGAGATCCTTTGAAAGGTGCTATACAACTGTGTATTTGTGTCAGTCCTTTAATCTGATCTTGCTTGATTTGTGCATTGAGGCCACATGCTAGTGTTTAGCCTCCTATTTCCCTATGAAGAAAGCAGTGTGATGATTGGGACATAGATGAATCACATAGGAGGAGAAATCTTGTTGCTTTCTTCTGCACGCAAACAGCATAGAGATTGCAGGGGAGGGAGCGGACGTGCACGAGAAATATTTGACAGTCACGAGGACTTTGGGTTGAGTGTGGTTATTTTAAAACTTGCCACAGTGTGGTGCAATGGTTCTACAAAACTGAAGAGAAAAATTGTACTTGGAAGATGCCTCATGTTATGAAGAGTTTTGTGGGTTTCTTGTTGAGCTGTATCCAGCTGAGGAGTTCTTGACCTTTAAGACAGGAAGTTCAGGCCAATTTTAGACCTTGTTCTGTTTTTAAAAATTGATCTGATCTGTTTGTTTGCAATGAAAGCCATTTGGGATTTTGATTCCTTGCAGTGCTTGCAACTCAGACTTTGCAGCCTGAGACTAACCGAGGAATTCTGTGGCAGAGTTGGGAAGAAAACCTATAAATCCCAGGGCTAGTCATGTGCTTTTAACCACCCTTCCTACCTATCAAGAAACATGTACAAAGTTTTTTCCTTAAAGCCTGTCTCCCAAGTGGTGAAAGAAGAGGGAAGACACACTGGCATTATCTGCACTGGCAGAATTATGCTTAATACAGTTGTTGTCTATAGTGTTCTAGCGCATCTTGCTTGTCTTGTGTGGATGGGGACAACCCCTTAGGGAGTCTGGAACAGTTCTCCCATGCCTACACTAGCCAGGGAAACTGGCAAGCAACTAGCAATGGTCCAGCACAGTGCCTGTCATAACAAGTATGGTCCTGGTTCCATTACAAAGCAAGAGTGTGGCCTAGAAGTTAGGGCACTAGGTTAGGATTTGGGAGAATTTAGTTCCCTGTTCTGATAGACTCATGCACGACCGTGGCCAAGTCACTTATTCTCCTGGTTTTTTTACCCCTTTGTCAGATGGGGGTCTTAGCACTCCCCTACTTCACAGGGATGTTATCAGAATAAATATATTAAAGATTGTGAGGTGCTCGGATATTTCCCATAGATAGTTTGGTAAACCATCCCTGCTCCAGATGCATGGATGGATTTCATTGTCTGTTTCTTCTCTAGGTTTCTTCATCCTCGGTGGGATTTGTGTCTCTTACGGCAGCGCCTCCTACCTTGTCAGCCTCTTCCTCCTCCGCCGCACCATGATGCTTGCTTTCTCCACGGCTCTGCTGAACGGCGCGGCAGTCACAACTGTGGCACTGTTCTGGTTGTGCGCCATCTCCCTCTACATCGGTCGCCTTGAGGTTGAGATCATACAGGATGACAGCAGTGATGAATACCAGGACCCCAAAAAGGATGATGGGAAATCGGACGAGTAAAGGCCAAGTTCCTGGGGAATTTTGCTGCTTTCATGATGGTCATTTAGAATGTTCTCCAGCCCATCCAGTGGACCGAGTTTTAATGCAATAGGTACAGTGCCCACGAGCTGTCCTTCCCACAATGTCAAAGGGCAGGAAGAAAAAGTGGCTTTATTGTAAATAAGACACTGTGTTGGCTGCTTTCTATTTATTTAACATTTTCCAGATTGGCAGTGGGAATTAGCATTAGAAAAATTGGATCATCAACAGCAAATATGGCTGGAGGAGGCCCTGCAGTGATAGCAAAAGGATTGGTGAGACGGCTTCCCAGCAGGGAGCTTGCATTGCTTTTGAAGTGGCTCTCTGATGCTTTTAAAGAACTGGCTGTCCATTGCAGTCTTGGGCTCCCCTCTCCCGCGTGCATCCCACACCTGTTCTGCCAGGTATATAGAAGCTGAGAATTTTAAGCCAAATTCAGCCGATGCTCCCTAGAAATGTTGAATCGCTACAGTGTCCCATGGAGCTTCACTCTGTTGCTCCGGCTTATGTTGTAAAGTTGTCATATCCTACTGAGGTTACTCACTGTGCCTCGTGAGCCCATTTTACATCCAGATCAGTTAACGTTTGTATTAAAAACGCCAAAACAAAACCTGCTCTCTTCCTGTGTCTGAATGAAATGTGTACTCTGGGCTGACTCTTTCACCCTCCCCACATCCACTTGCAGAAAGGGCCTGATTATGTCGTTATGCAAGTTAAACTGCCATTGATTTCCACAAAGGCTACAAAATAGGGCTTCTTGTGTGCTGGCTTAAAAGCTGGCTCCCCCTGGCACTGTCTTTGTGGGGGGTTGGGGAGGGAGAGGCGCAATGGAGTGGGTCCTAGAGGCTGTGCCTCTGCTTTTTAAATGTAGTAAGAGCCACCAGGCTCTCACTACATTTGAAAGGCAGAGCTGCAGCGGACTGGGACCAGGTGTGAGCCAGGACAGCTGAGTCCCAGCACGCGCCCAGTCCCAGATCGCTGCAACTCTGCCTTTCAAATGTAGCATGAGCCTGGGGACTCTTACTACATTTAAAAAGCAGAGCTGCAGTGAACCTTCTTGTAAACTAATCAAGTAGGTGACGAAAATTCCATCACCTACTCGGTTAGCTCACTAACCGCTGTTTAACATCCATAGTCCCATTCTTGCTGCTGCTTTGCTTGGGTCGCTTATTTTTCTTTGCCTCGGTTTACCTATCTGTAAAGTGGATTATAATTGCCACTTCTAGGTTTGTAGAGCACATTTGAGATTCTCCCTTGGGAGGAGCTGAGGATAGGCAATGTTTTTATTTTTTATCTGTAAAACTATTTACTTAGTGCAGTTTAGATGCTGCCCTTTTGACTCCTGGTGAGTTGTCTTGATGACCCATGGTGTTGGAGAAGGCCATGTTTGCAGCCCTCCACACAACGATGGGTACATGGGGTGGAAATGACCCTATGCTAGCTAGAAGTAAGTGTCAGTGCACATGAAGGGAGGGAAAGTGAATGTGATCCCTTAGAAACCTCATGGGGTTATGGCTCCATGTATTCACCGTCCCTCAAACGTTGTTACTTTCCTTGCCCCCAGCAGTTCATTTTCACTGCTCTGAGCAATGACCATTTGCCATGTTGTTCCTCCAAGGCAGGAAACTAATTCAAGAGCCTGTATCCATGACTGGAGCACACGCTTGGTACTTCCTTGTTCGGGGGCTGCCTGTGGGCTAATCTAGCCCCAGGAAGTAACTTGTACCAGCCTTCTGAGTTACACTGGCCGTCCACAGCTCCAAAGTGCTGAGAGATGCTAGCAAAAGATCAGACAAATCCTGGCCATGCTTCTTGCACCTGTAGAGTGTGATGTGGTGGAGGAACCTCTTCCAATTCTGTCCTATTGGCTGCATCTACGCTCGGAACAGATGTTGGCATTCGCGTCAGAATCCCCAGGCATTGCAAGGCAGGTATTTTCCCAACACAAAACCAGAGATAGTAGCTTTTACCAAGTGCTTTACAATCCAAAAGCTGCGAAGCATGTGCAAGGTGTGCAGCTTTTTCTAGTCTCCTGACATCTCTTCAACAAAAATCCTCTTATTCTTCAGGAAATAATAGAGGACAATTTTAGTCTCTCTAAATTAGGAAGTCTTGTGGATAATATCCTAGCACTTCATGTGGGGGAAGGGGGGTAAATACTAAGAGGACTTTATGGAATGATTCCATCTTAACACTAGTTTGATGGAGCAGAATTTGGATCCTTTGATGAAGAGGGGATTTTATTCCCCTTGTTATGTTGCATGCGAGTTCTACTGTCCTATAGTATGTGTGCCTCAGTTTCCCTATCCCTAGATGGTGATAGGCATTTCGGGTGTGACTTCACCCATGCAAGATACTCCAGCCGCCCCCAACGTACACAGTGGCTGACAATGGAGATGCCCTTCGTAACCTGAGCCTGGGCGGGGGTGCGGCCAGGTGACACCTTTTGACCTGGAAGCAGGATAAAGGCCAGAGGAGTAGGGCGCTGGGACCAGGCAGTGGGTGAATCTTGGCTGGCTTGGGGCGCAGGAACTGTGGGGCACACTTATGTAACTTATACCAGCCTTCTGAGTTTCACTGGCTGCCCACCTAACTCTGGGCTCCCCTCTCCCAAAGATGGATTTTACTGAACGATTCAGTCTTCTGTGCTGACAAATCTGTCTTACGCTGTGTTGACTGATAAACCTTTTGTCCTGTCTGCTGGCTGAGAGTCACATCTGGCTGCGGGAGGGCGTGCAGGGCACTCTTGACTCTCCCACGCTTCAGTGACAAACCCCTCTCTCTCAGCCTCCAGGAAATGTTGCTTGTGAAAGCCAGGGGATAGATACGTTGGCTACTTTTCAAACCGGAGGTGGCAACCCAGAGATTTAAAGCCTCTATGGGCAGTGCATCGTTCACAGTGGCAACGTTCCAAAGGGTTGTGCATTAGAAATGCTTCCGCTCCATGCGTTAGTTGATGTAAATGACCTTCTGAGTATTTGGCATTGCGGGTTCCGGGAAGGTGAGGAGTTGAGCTAATGCAAAACACACCTGGACCATTTTTTCCTGCTGTAAGCACTGGGGTGCACTTGATATGCTGTAGCACTGCAAAGCAGATCTGAGGGTTTCGGTGTCTTGCTCCGTTACACCTGCTGCTTTCGCCTGGCCTTTCTAATGACAATTAGCTCTTTGAGGCCCCTTTGAGGCCCCTTTTTCCTTATTAGTTGTCCACCTATTCAAATTATACTGTCAACTCTTTGAGCCAAGGACTTGTCTGCTAAAGCACCATGCAGGTATGTTGTTGGTTTTGTGAATAAATCATGCAGGACTGTCAGCGAATAGATGTCAAGAAAACTTTTTTTCTTTAGTTTATAAACTCTGTCATTTCCCTATGGCATCTTCTGCTTCACTCATTTGGCTAGCGCCTGTAGAAATACCCCGGAGCTTAGATGAGTCCTATAGCTACCATGGGATTTGCAAATGCTGCCTGTCCTCGTTATTTTGAAGCAGTTTCTACATGAATCTTTCACAACCAACCTGCCTTTGATAGCGGCTTTCCATGATGGATGCAGCAGCTGGAACAATAAAAGTTGGCAGAAGTTTACATTAACTTGTCATGTAAAATCTTTTCTTCACTCAGACTAATGGGAGAAACTCTTGCCTGTGCCGATGTACTTGAGCAAAATGAAGCGTGTTGGATGGTGGTTATTCACGAAGCATGGTCTAGTGATCAGAGCAAGGGATTGTCGGGAATCCTCCGTTATGTTTTCAGATCTGAGAAGGAGTGTGAGTTTAGTGCTAAGTGTAAGGAATGGGCTTGTTTTGGTATTCTTGGGTTTTATCCCCTGCTTGGACACTGTCTGGGTCAGTGGCCAAGTTTTTAACTTTCAATACTTCAGTGTCCTCATCTGAAAGGGAGAATACTTAGATCTACAGAAGACTGCATATGAATATCTAAGTGTCTGACTGAATGTGAAACAGAACTGACAAATAATTTCTTTAAATGTCTTGTAATCACAACAGCTTGTGACAAGAACGTAGAGCAAGAAGGAACAGAAAATGCAAAAAACAGTGGGAGTTCTGTTTTTTTCCCGGACAACAAAATAAAAGCCCCCTCACATAAACTAGGGAAACGCAACCTAGATCAGCGTGAACTGTTTTTGGGTCAGGGTCTGCTCACCCACAGAAAAATCAGTCAGGGGCCCCCCACACATGAGAACCCCAAACCCACATTGACGTGACCTCTGACTGAGAGGCACTCCCCACATTCCCCTGCAAAATAAAGCATGGGGGAGGGGGCAGGCTAATAGATTTTGTGCATGAGACAGCGGGGAGGTTGGCGCGCCAGCTTGGACTCCCCAATGCTGGGGAGAGGGTTATGAGCCTCAGTGGCTGGACCCAGGAAAGCTGGGGATCACATCCAGCCCCTGAGCCTGAGGCTCCCCACCCCTGACCTAGATGGAGCTACTATAAGGTGGGTGCATAAGTGGTTGAATAACCGTTTCCAAAGAGTATTTATCAGTGTTCACAGTCGGTCACATTGGAAGGGCAGAATGAGAGGGGCTCTGTGGGGATCAGTTTTGGAACCAGTTCTGTTCAGTATTGTCTGATTTAGACAATGGCATAGAGCGTCTGCTTATAAAGTATTTGGATGATACCAAGCTGAGAGGGGCTGCAAGTGCTTTGGAGGCTATGATTACAACTCAAAATGTTCTAGACAAACTGGAGAAATGGTCGGAGGTAAACAGGATGAAATTCAATAAGGACAAATGCAAAGTGCTCCACTTAGGAAGGAACAATAAGTCTCACGTGCACAGAATGGGAAGCGATTGTCTAGGAAGGAGCCCTGCAGAAAGGGATCTAGGGTTTGTTGTTGGCCACAAGCTAAATATGAATCATCAATGTGACACTGTTGGGGAAAAAAAAAGCAAACATCATTCTGGGATGTATTAGTGGGAGTGTTGTGAGCAAGACACGAGGAGTCATTCTTCTGCTCTACTCTGCGCTGATTAGGCCTGAACTAGAGTACTGTGTCTAGTTCTGGGCGCCACATTTCAGGAAAGATGTGGAGAAATTGGAGACGGTCCAGAGAAGAGCAACGCAGATGACTGATGGTTTAGAAAACATGACCACTGAGAAGAGACATGACAGCTTTCAAGTGCTAAAAAGGTTGAGAAAAGGAGGAGGAAAAATTATTCTCCTTAACTTCTGATGAAAGGAAACAAGCGATGGGCTTAAACTGCAGCAAGGGAAGTTTAAGTTGGACACTAGGAAAAACTTCCTACCTGTCAGGGTGGTTAAAGACTGGAATAAATTGCCTAGGGAAGTTGTGGAATCTCCATCACTGGAGACACCCATCTAAGACACCCATGTTTTAGAAGGTGCTTGGTCCTGCCGTATCAGGGCCTGGATTTGACCTCTCCAGGTTCCTTCCATTTCTATGACTCTGCAACTTGCTTTAGAACTCAGAAGAGCTGTTAAAATGTGAAATCCGCTGCTACTCCCTGACTCCAGGGCTACAGCTCCAAATGTCCTCGTTCTAGACGCTGTCCAGCTGCATTTCCCATGAGAGAGGTTAAAGGCTGGACCATTCCTCTGTCCAGTTCTTGTCAGTCTGAATGAGCCTTGTCAGGTATTCTTTGGAAAGTCTGATCAAGTGAACTTTGCCATCGTGAAAATCTCATTCTCCTTTAAAGCTGTTAGCAAATAGCTATTTGTTCCCATCATCATTAGAAATACAGCAGGTGCTTCTTCACAGAACTGTGCTATTGTTTGACATAACTTCTGGGCCTTGGCTATAGAGAGAGGGGCCCGTATATGAATTCCCTGGTACCAAACTGATCCCCCGTTCCCAATGTAAGGCATGTTTCCAACCAAACGGCCTATTTGTCAGAGGTGTCATGCACCCACAACTCCCATTGAAACTGGCACCAGATCACAGCTGCCCAGCTCCTTTGACAGTCAAATCTCAGATTGTTCACAAAGAGTTTCCTTCCCCATAACCCCTGTGCTGTTCATGCTGCTCACCTGGCATGTCCTGTGGCTGTTCCGTGGCATTTCGTTCCTTTCACGGTTTCTTCTAATTAAACCAAAAGGGGAAAGAGAAGTCTGTAATCAGCGCCGGGTGTGACTGCTTTGGGTGTTTGTGAAGAAAGATCTCCAGGCACGGGTCTCTTGCTAACCCTGTAAGGGCCCTTTATATTAGAAGTTGGGAAACAAGTAGATTCTCTCACTCTTTTTTTAAATTGTATTTTATTTTCATTGAAATCCTGGACTGCAGAAAGCAGCAGCAATGACACCAACCAGTAAATGACAGAAGTTACCGTCATCTGACAAATGGGAATGGAAAAATAAAAACAAAAAACCTACACAGAGATCCGTTAGCAAAAGCTACAGAAAAGGAACACGGCGTACAAGTGCGACTGTTTGGCGGTGGGGCAGCTTCTTTTTTTAAAACAGAATTATACACATCTCTTTTTTTAATAAGTGCTAAAAGTCTTATGGCATCAGTTTACCTTTTTAAGTGCAGCCAATGGAATTGTCTCTCTGCATCCTTTTTGTTCTCCTAACTTGTCTGGGCGCATGGGGAGGAGGGGAGGTGGCTCTGGCCCCAACCTGAGGGTGTATTTGTGTTAAGGCTGGGATGGTTAAGTCAAAGGGCTGTGTTTGCATGGAGGTGGGGTGGGGGATAGATTGTTTGAAAAAGGCTCCATAGTACAATGCAAGACTTTCAAACTGGTCCAAATCCAGCCCAGCACGACCATGCACAATGCTCTCTGGTGGGCAGTGCCCAGTGGGACATGAGTTGATCATAATTTAGTTCTCCTTGGCAGTTCCTCCTCTTGGCCATCTCAGAGTAAAAGCCTTGGATTGAGCAGAGCCCAGGAATGGAGCGTCCCCCTCGTCCCTAGTGGGTGAGCTTTCAGAGGCGGGGGGAATGTGAGCAGTAGGGCCTGACATGCCTCTGCTCGTGATTAGACTTCAAAGGGCGGGGCTGTTACGCCGACAGCTCTGGAATCCTTATCATGTAACCGTTACTCAGCAAAGCATTTTCCCACTCTTCTGGGTGCTGAGCAGGCCTCAATTGGAGGATTGTGTCCAGTTCAGGCCATCACATTTCAGAAGGATGTGGAGAAATTGGAGAAGTTCCACAGAAGAGCAGCAAAAATGATTAAAGACCCAGAAATCATGAGCTATGAGGGAAGACTGAAAGAATTGGGCTTGTTTAGTTTAGAAAAGAGAAGACAGAGAGGGGACATGATAGCGGTTTGCAAGTACCTAAAAAGGTGTCAGAAGGAGGAGGGGGAAAAAAAATGTTCTTCTTGGCCTCTGATGATAGGCTAAAAAGCAATGGGCTTAAATTGCAACAAGGGACAATCATTTTTTGCCGAGGGCCATTTCGGAAATTTTTGAAGTGGCCCTGGGCCACACAGGAAGGGGCAGGGCCAAGATATTACCAGGTTCCCCACCCCCAGATAATGATTGGTCTGGGGGTGAGGGAGTGCCTTTGCCCCCACCCCCAAGTTCCTCCAAGGTGCCCGTGCCCCTGGCGTGGGAGGAGACTTCCCTCGCTCCCCTGCCCCTTCTCCGCTCCCTCCCCCCCCTGCCAGCAGCATGCGACACTTCAAAGTGCCATGTGCTCCTGACAGGGCAGAAGGAGGCTTCGCACGCTCCCCTCCCCCCAGGACAATTAGGGTCTGGGGGTGGGGGAGTGCGCAAAACCTCCTCCACTCCCCCCCCGCCCTAAGAGCCGTGCACAGCGCTTCAAAATGCCATGTGCTCCTGGCAGGGTGGGAGGAGGCTTTGCGTGCTCCCCCGCCCCCAGGCCCTATTTGGCCTGGGGATGGGGAAGCAGCAGGGCTTCCATGGGTCAGATCCACCTGCTTGGTGGGCCAAATCCAGCCTGCGGAGGCCCTTTTGCCCACCCCTGACCTAGATGGCCCTTGGTCCTGCCAGGAAGGCAGGGGACTGGCCTTGATGATCTCTCGAGGTTCCTTCCAGTTCTAGGATTTTGTGCCTAGACCCCGCGTGATCTACAGGCCTGGGGAAGATGGGTGTTTGCTTGCGGGTCCTATTCAGATCCGGCCAAGCGAAGGTGATGCTGCCGACTTCTTAACTTTTGACTCGGGGGTCAACACGCTCAGCTGGGCTGTGGAAGATCTTGGTTCAAATCCCTCTTTGCGAACTGGGGAGAGGATTTGAATAGGGCTCTCCCGCCTTCCCGGTGTGGCCTAACCAATGGGCTCTTCCAATGTCAGGCTCAGTTTCGCCTGGAGGCAATTGTTCACCTTTTGGATAAATAAACGGTCGATGGAGCCGGGGGACTGGCCTGTGGGACTCCCGCTGCCTGGGAGGGTGCCCTAAACACACCTGCCCGTTCTCTCGCTCGCCAGTCAAACGACCATTGACGTTTTTGTGGAGTCTCTTTCAAGCAACACAGACGAGTGAGTGCAAATGCTCTTGCTGTAGCTTAGAGCAAATACGATTTGCAGCTGTGCAGGCTGGATTTCAGCAAGGGGTTTGGTGCAGGCCCAGCACGATGAGGTGCTGAATCCACTGCAAGCCGGGAAGAGGTCTCAGCCCTTCCTAGGGAAAAGGCCCTGCTGTGAAAACGGCGGTGACAAGCACAGGACGTCCCCGCCAGTGAGCAGAGACCAAGCCGCCAGAGCAGCCTGGTAACTTTCTTTGTATCCAGCTTCCATTCATCCGTCCTTGAATAGGGGGAAAACACCCAGCGGAGTTGGGGGAGAAGCCTCTTTTCTTGCCAATTTCCCCGCCTCCCAAGGAGGAATAAAAGGAATTGTACTCAGGCGCAGCGGGGAGTCATAGAAGGCCCAGCCATGGACCAGCCAGACTGGGTCAGACCAAAGGTCCATCTAGCCCAGTGTCCTGTCTGCCGACAGTGGCCAAGTGCCCCAGAGGGAATGAACAGAACAGGCCATTTCCTAGGGTTGCCAGGTATCCGGTTTTCACCCGGATGGTCTGTTATTCGGGTCTCCCATCCAGTAAAAAAAAAACAGAAAATACCGGATACGTGAAATGTCCGGTATTTCCTGTTTCCCTTGGACGGAAGCCTAGCGGGGACAATTTTCCCCTGATGCATCTGGTGGGACCAGGGGAGTGAGGAGTGTGGGGCCATTTAAAG
>JANRFK010003594.1:3654824-3666863 GCA_030068395.1 Apalone spinifera | reverse complement strand
GGAGTCAGCCGTGCCCCTGACACCTCTTAGGGGCATCAAGAAGCTGACCGGGGTCCCTTCCTGTACCCTAGCCCCATGCGGGACTCGTGACTGGTCCATCTACCACCAAGCTGGGTGATGGACCCCAACAGCCCTCGTCTGAGTCACCCGGCTTCCCCCCTCCCCACCCTTCTAAGCCAGGCTCCAGCGCCGCCCTCCCAGCAGAGAGATGGGTGCGTGAGCTGCAGGCTGGGGGGCGCTCGGGGCCAGGGGCTGCAGCCTTCTGTTTGTACAGCCCCTAGCACAATGGGTCCTGGTCAGGCCTCGGGCTCCTAGGCGCTACCATAATACACCTAATAGCAATTAAAATGGACAGCACCGGGCACAGTGGGGCCTGGTCCGCGAATTTCCGTAATAGCAGTAAAAATGTGCAGCGCCTGGCGCAGGGGTGGCCTAGTCCATGGCAGGCTCCTGTCTGAATAAGGAATAATGGGAGGGGGGCTGATAGAGACGGGGGGCCCCAGCAAGCACCCGCCGACCAGACAGTGCTGCTCTCTTACAGGCAGCCTTCTCCTGGGGTGAGCAGGGCTCTTGCATTAGCTCAGGCCTGGGCGTGGATCGCTGACTCTCCACGGGGGTGCCCCCCTTGAGAAGGCACAAGCCCAGTGGGGCATGGACCACGTGCCCCCTTGTGAGGTGTGAATGCCTCGCCGCCTGCCCCCCCCCCCTGCTCCCACCGATCGCTCGCGGCTGCGCCTGGGCTCTTGCAAGAAGCGTCTGGGTGGAACGCCAGCTCAAACCCCCCCGGCACACGCGAGGTCAGCCGGCGTGACCTCTGGGCCGCCTGCGCGGGGAGGGCAGCGGCCCTCCTCGCCATGCCAGCCTGCCCAGGAGCAGCAGCGGCCCCAGCGGACCCTGGAAGGTCAGCGCGTTGGGTTAACCTCTCCCAGCTCGGGAAGGGAAGAGGGAGGATCAATAAACCAGCAGGCAAAGCTAGAGTCTATGCCTGCAGGGTTCGGGGCTTTCCAAAGGGCTGAGAGCAGGAAGCACCAAGCCCCGGCTGCCAAGGCGGCGACTGGAGACGGGCTAAGTACCGGCGCTGCCTAGGGGCCTGAAGTCGTCCTTGGGAAGGGGAAGAAGGGAAGGGACAAGGGGAGGGCCAAGCCCGGAGCCATACAGGCTAATAGGATAGAACAGGCTGCAGGGGAGGGGAGGCTGGGAAATAGGCTTCTGGAGCAATGGGCTGTGCCCGGGACTCCTAACTGCTACCACAATACACCTAATAGCCCTCAAATGTACAGCGCCTAGCACAGTGAAGGGCCTGGTCCACGACTTGGCCTCCTAGCGTAATATACCCGATAGCCATAGAAACATACAGCGCCTAGCCGAGTCCCCTGCTAGCTGAGCACTGGGGCAGCCGCCCAGGGGAGCTACAGGTGCCACCCAGCTGATTAGCAGAGTGCCCACAGCGGGCAGCAGGTGTGTCTCCTGGTGGTGCACATATGCACATGCCTCGGAGCACAAAACAACATTTATTCTACACACGGGTGGCAAAATGAGAGGGAACATTTGTGCCTAGCACAGTCCGGTCTCAGTACATGACTAGTGTGCTTAGCCATTACCGTAATAGCAATACAAATGTACAGCGCCTGGCACAAGGGAGCCTGCGGCTTCAACCAGGGCTTCTAGGCACTATCATGTTCTACAAAATCATAATATTCTCCATGATGGGATGGGATGGGGATCTAATGGTTAGAGCAGGGATGCTGGGTGCCTGGGTTCTATCCCCAGCTCTGGGAGGGGAGTGTGGTCTAGTGGTAATCGCAGGTAACTGTGAGCTGGGATTCCTGGGTTCTGCCACTGATGTAGGGGTAGAAAATCAGGTCCATGCCATATTCATGCAGTGTGCCTCAGTTTACTTGGCGATAGGGAAGGCTAATACCTTGCACTGGGGGGAGGGGGCACAAGGATTAATTAATGTTTATTGCTGGGAAAGTCCGAGCACCCTGAACCAACAGCAATGGCTGAGACTGGTACCCAAGGATCTCAAAGCACTTAAGGAATGCTGGCTTCTTGCCCACAGGGAAGGGCAGAGCGATCCCTATGGCCACAGTTATTTGTGGGAGGCGCCCAGACGCCACAGGGATGGGAGCCACAGAAGAGCCTAGACAGCAGGGAACCTGGGAACAGCCCCTTGCTCTCCCTTTCATGCTCAGAGGAGACAAGGTGCAGGGACTTGACAAGGGGCACACAGGAAATCAGTGGCAGAGCACGTGGTACCCAAGCGTGCCTGGACGCCCAGGCTTGTGTTAGCCACTAGCCCACACTGCCTCCCCAACAGGCAGCATGATCCCAGCACCACTGCGGGGGATAGCACAGGGACTGACTACAGCAAACGGCCTAGAAGGCAGTTTCTGGCAGGGTGCTGGGTCATGCGGATGATGGGCGAGGGGGCAATAAATGCTGAGTGCAAGGGGGTGGGATAAGGGAGAGGGGTTTATGTTTTCAGGTGGGGATGGTGGTGCATGTGTGGAAGGAGCAGGGGAAGACTGTGGAAGGGGAAGAAAGAAAAAAAGAGAGAGAAAGAGAGGGAGGGAGCAGAGATGACGCTCCATGAGCAAGGCTGGCAGATACCGCACTGGGACGAGGTTGTGGGGGTGTCTAAAATTTCCCCCAGACTGAGGGGGGAGGGGGATAATTCAGCCGTCCCGATCCGATTCCTAGCCTCAGAGCCTCCCCACCCCCCCCGCAGCCTGCGGCAAGGTCCTCTCCATCCGCCCTGACTGCCATATCAAAGGCTGCCTTCTCCTTGCCTGGGGTTGGCTCGGGGTCTGCAGTGTTCGCTGGGGATGCATTAAAAGAGCTTGTGATTTGACTCAGACATGCAGGCCCTGGGGAGCCCTCAGCGAAAACCTGACATGCGGTTTAAAGTAGGCCCCAGCCAGGCGCCTTGGTGCTCTCCGTGCATGGGCCAAAGGGGATTGTTAGCCCTCTTTCACTGACAGAGAAACTGAGGCACGGTGTGGGGCAGACACCTAAGGTCACACAGTGAGTCAGTGGCAGACCCAGGAGTGGAAGAACCCAGGAATCCATTCCCTTCCCCAAACCAGGGGCAGAATCCAGGAGTCTCATTGTGTGACCTAGGGCAAGTCCCTTCCCCACTCTGAGCCTCAGTTTCCCCTCCTACCCTTTGGACAGTAAGCTCTTTGGAGCAGGGACTGTCTGTGCAGCACCTGGCACAATCTGAGCCGGGCTCTGCACAGCACCATACAACAGTGCCCTGAGCTCAGTCAAATAATTACTAGCAAGTACATATCCTCTTCAAGGCCCTGAACCACTGGCCCTCTTAGAGCCAGGAGCAGAACCCAAACTGCGGCGCTACCCAGTGGACCACATTCCCCTTCTAGGGATGGGAATAGAATTCAGGAGTTCTGACTCCCAGGCTCCACCATGTCTGCTCTAACCATTAGGCAAGGTAGCCATAGCAGAGCATCCTGCATACTTCCCTTGTCATCTCTTCTATTGCTAAAGCATAATCAGAGATCCCCAACCATGTGACAGACTGGCAAGGGAATCAAATCGCTCACCCAGCACTGAAATGCAGCCACCTCTGGGGTGCTGCGTGGCAGCTGTTTAACCAGGCCTGGCTCACCCCACATGGAAATACAGCCACCTCTGGGGTGGGACATGGCAGCTGTTTATCCAGGCATGGCTCACCCAGCACTGAAAGGCAGCCACATGGTAACTGCAACAGCTATAAGTGTGGGGGGGCTGCACCCCGGGGCAGAATCCCACATTAGGGGCTTTCCCAGCACACAGGCGCCCGGCTGCGCTGAACTCATCTCCCGCGCCAGCAGCCGGAGAAGACCGGAGCTGACTGGAGGAGGCGCTGTCCCTGCACGGGCGATGACTGCAAGAGGCTGGCTCCCCTACCCCCACCTGGAGCTATAATGTGTAGTGGGGGGGGGTCTCCCCAGCCCAGGTGCCCCCTGGAGAAGGCATGCACCCCCCTCCCGCCTCCAGGGGGATGGAAGGAGAGTCTCAAGCTGGCAGACTGCCAGCAGCCCGGGGGGACCAGACATGGTGGCTGAGTGGGGGAGTGTGGGGTGCGTTCCCCCCTGCACTGTGCCCCAGCCCTGAGGGGAATGGCTCCTGGTTCCCCCCTGCATGGCAAAGTGACCCTGGGAGGGCAGCACATGACATATAGAAGCGGGTAATAAGGCCAGTACCACGTGCCTGGCCAGCCCTCCCTTGGCATAGCCCAGAGCTGGAGCCAGGATGCCTGGGTTCGCTTGCCAGCTCCGGGAGGGAAGTGAAATCTAGTAGTTAGAGCAGCGGGGGTGGCCGAAAGTCAGGTTCTGTGCCCAGCTCTAGGACCAGTGCAATGTTCCCTCGATTTTTCCATGTGTGTGCGGAATAAATTGTATTCCATGCACTGAGGCTTGTGTGGATGAAAGACACACTGCCAGCTGGGGGTGCTCTGCTAATCACTTGGGAGGCACTTGAATCTCTCCTGGGCAGCTGCCCGAGCACTCAGCTTACAGGGAACTCTGTGGAGTGGGGGCTAGTGGTTAGAGCAAAGGACGAAGCAGGCTGGGAGCCAGATCTGGGTTCTGTGCCCAACTCCAGGAGGGGAGGGTCATTTAGTGGTTAGAGCAGAGGGGGGCGGGAATAAGGCTTCCTGGGTTCTATTTCCAAGTCAGGGCAGGGAGTGCTGCCTAGTATGTGGAACAGGAGGACCTGGCAGCAAGGACTCAGAACCTAAGCGGTGAGAGAAGAAGGAACGCTACTCGGCAGGGTGCCTGGATTCTATCCCCATTTCTGGTACACTGGAGGGTGACTTTGGGTCCTGCCTCGTTCCTCAGTTTCCCCCATCGGTTTCCCAGATGGAATCCCTTCCTGCCCCCTACACTGACCAAGTTATGTTTGCTGCATCCCATCTGGGGACTGAGCCCCCTGCCAGAGCAAGGCCAGGAGAGATGGACTTGCCGGAGAACCACTAGACGCAGTCCGCCAGGCTGGACCTGGGTTTGACTGGCTCTCACTCTGAGGATCTGTTGTTCCAGAGCCCAGGAAAAAGCCGTGGAAGATCTTTCCAGTGTCTCTGTCCTTCTGCTTGACAACAGGAGAACAATGGGGAAGGCCCAGAGCTGGAGGAGGCCAAGGGGGCAGGAGGCCCTTTGCATATCAGCCGTGGGAGCCTGATCGCTGGATTGATCTTCTCCCTTGCGCAGCCCGGGGCTCTGATCCCAGCCTCTGCCTTTCATGCCCCGGTCCCCTGTGGCGATTGGAACGGGAAGGGGAATGGGGGCCACAGAGCTGTCAGACTGGCGGGCACGGGAGACCCCGTGTTTGGGCCGCGCGGAGGTTGGGGGCTGTGTCGGCTTTCCAGACACCCAGCTCCCGTTGGGAGGAGTGGTTGGACATCACCATCGGAATCTCAACGCGCATCACAGGGATTTAACCACACAGCCAACCCGCCAGGGTCTCCCATTTCGTAGGAGAGGAAACTGAGGCATGGAGAGGACTGGGGATAGCCTCCCGGAGTTTTAACATAGAAGCCTGTCACGTTATTGAATTTTAAAGCTCATTGCTGCACCATGGGGGTGCCCCAAAAGTCTATGCATAGGGGGCCTTGTGAGGTGTCACATGAAAGCTTATGTTCTACTGATTCTGTATAGGCTATTCATGTACTTGTATGAGATCTGTATGTGGAGTTATAAATGTACTCTGTGTTGATGCTGGAAAATTCTCTGTCTGAGACAGCTGGAGCGCTCGGTGTGACTGGTTTGTGGCCTGTTTGGGAAAGGTCCCTGGTCTGGGGCTGTAAGGAGCCCCGAGTTTGAGCAATTCGCCCTGAGAGGACGTTCTCAGCTGTGCCCAGACCTGGCCCAGTCCCTCACAAGGCCCCCTCTCCTCACGGCATCCCGGTCAATCCATCAGAGCCCCACTTCCCCCCCAGAGTTGGGACGAGAACCCAGGAGTCCTGGCTCACCTGTGGGCAGAGAATACCCACGGCACAGTCCACCCTGTCAAGCCTTTGATACACCCCTTAGGTGCCCTGGGGGGCCAGAGAACAGCCACAGTGCAGGGGGCTTGGCCACAGTCTGCCCCCTACAGCATGGGTTTGGGGGCCAGGTCCTTCCACCAGTCGGTGTGGCCCCCCTGCCCTGCGCGGTGTTCCACCACCGGACACTACCGGAGCAAACCAAATTCACCCCTGGGGCAGTGCCCGGAGCCCAGATCTGAGACCCTGCTCCGCACTTGGCAGGGCTCACCTGGAGCCACAGAGCTGCAAATAACCAACTGAGCTGAAGTATTTTCAGCACGTGTGTGTGTGTGTGTGTGTGTGTGTGTGTGTGTGTGTGTGTACACGCATGCCTGTCTCTGCTGCCCCCTGGTGGTTGTGTGTGTGTGTGTGTGTGTGTGTGTGTGTACATGCACATCTGTCTCTGCTGCCCCCTGGTGTGTGTGTGTGTGTGTGTGTGTGTGCACATGCATGCTTGTCTCTGCTGTCCCCTGGTGGTTGTATGTGTGTATATGCACGCCTGTCTCTGCTGCCTCCTGGTGGTTGTGTGTGTGTACACACACGACTGTCTCTGCTGCACAGTGGTGGTTTTGTGCGTGTGTAGGTGTGTGCGCACATGCATGCTTGTCTCTGCTGCCCCCTGGTGGTTGTGTGTGTGTACATGCACACCTGTCTCTGCTGCCCCCTGGGGGTTGTGTGTGTGTACACACATGTCTATCTCTGCTGCTCCCCTGAGGGTTTTTGTGTGTGTGTGTGTGTGTGTGTGCGCGCGCACATTTCTGCAGCCCTCTGCTGGAGTGGATGGGTCCTGCTGTGTGCGTGCGTGTGTATGTGTGTGTGTGTTGGGGGTGCCTGAAATTCATCACTGAAAATTCACTCAGGATGTGTCTACACAGCACCCTTGGCTAGAAATAAGCTACGGATTGTACGCTATGCAAATTGTGTAGCTTATTTTGATTGATTGTATTTCAAAATAGCTCATTTCATAATTTGGCGCTGTCTACACAGCTACACAGTCTACGCGCTATTCCAAAATTCCCCTTAGCCCCCGTGGAACAAGCCGGCGGTGATTTTGAAATCTGGTTCGAAATAAGGGGCTGCTCCAACAGACGCGGAAGAGCCCTCGTGTGTCGCCTGCTAGTGGCTGCTATTGATTAGTCACGCGGCAAGGGCCAAGAGATGCAGCCACAGACCAGTGGATCCAGAGGCCACCCAAAGCCCCGGTGTTTTCTAGGGGGCCACCGCCAGGCTATTCCCACGCACTTCGTGGCTCCACAGGGGGACATGGTGGGGGAAACGTCCCCTCTTTTGTGCAGGTACTTGGTGTGAACACACGGTGCCTGCATGGTGCAGGAGGGTCTCTGGGCTGGTGCGGGCCCACCTCGGCGAGGATCCCTGCAGGAGATGCCAGCTGGAAGGGAATTAAGGCTGGTAGGGTCACCCCCCCCAGGTTCAAAATCAGGAATCAAGGCTCTCAACCCGTTCCCCCAAATCCATGAGACTAGCTTAGAAACTAGGAGATTCTGAAGCCAAAAAGAGCTGGGTTCTGTCAATTTGCCAGCTCGGTTTTTGAGCTTTCCCGGGTCTTGTTTGCCAGGAGATGCAACCGAAATGTGCTTATTTGTTGGACATGGAAGCTGCGATCCTTGTGTGGCCTGGACTGCAGGGCAGGGCACGGATATTGCGAGGGCTGGTGACCCTGGCATGCTGTGTCTGTTTCCCGAACCCCTGCTTTGCATCGCGGGCCTGTCTCCAATGGGTTCTTACAGGAGACCAAGCTGCCCGGGCAGAGTGAAATGTAGGGGGAATATTATCAGGTTTGGCTAGGGATGGAAGGGGAGGGGGGATTCTGCTTCTGTCTGCTAGGCCAGGGCCACATCTTCCTAATGCAGAGATGGGGCTGAACCAAACCCAGGGGTCTGGGGACATCAGGACCTGAACCTGTTCTGGGTCAAAACAGTGTAGGCTGGGGCCATCCTTGCCCACAAGGCTTGGACCTGATGCTGCATTGTTCCAACTCTGCACTTGGGGGCCGGGGGGTACAGGGAGGGCTGCTCTAACTCATGAGCTACTTCCTGTGGGTCTTGGGGGCGGGGAATAATTACAGTGCAGCGCACTCCAGCCACACCCCAATCTACCCATCTGGGGAGCAAACAATAGCCACACACAGCTGAGTCCCATCCCCGATCTGCCCCCTACGGGCTCTGGGGTGGCAGGGAATAGCTACTCTGGCCACCCCCGATCTATTCCCCACGGGCCCTGGGGCAGAGGAAGAGATAGCCATGATCTAGTGGTCTCCAGAAACACCCCCGATCCCTGGGGGCAGATTCAGCAAAACTGGCAATTGGGAGGGGAGGGGGTAAAATCATATCTGGAAAAACATCGGAGAAGTTTTTGAAAACGTTGACCTGCCCATAAAACGTTGTGATCTTTCCTACAGAAGCAGACTTGTGATGTCACCATTCGCTGTATTTCAGATATTAAAAACTGTCAGATGGATTGGCCCACAGTGAATGTTGCGGGGCAGCGGGGGGAGTGGGGAATGTCGTTTCATGAACATTTCTCAAATACAAACAGAACCCTGAACGTTTTTCACAGGGCAAACTATCTATTTCCCAACCAGCTATAATTCCCATCAGATGCCCAGCCCCTGGTGACGGGCCCTCTGCAAGGTGGGGGGCCCACAGACATGTGACATAACTTGGTGCATAACCCTCCTTTCCTTGCCATCCAGGCCTCCTCTGGTTGTGACCAGTAGCACCTGTTACCACATCCAGCCCCCAGTAAAGGACAATCCAGCCCTTAATTTATATGTCTGACTACTCAGCACTTTCCAGCTGCTGCCTTAGAGCATGTTCCAAAGAAGGGTTAGCCCCATTTCACAGATGGGGAAACTGAGGAACAGAATAGCCCACAGTCAGGGAGGAAAGGCAGCAGAAATGTTTTACCTCCACAGCCACCTGCCCCACTCCCTTCTCCGAGCTAGGACTAGAACCCAGGTGCGTTGGCGCCCAGCCTTGTGCGCTAACCACCAGCCCCAACAATAGACCCCGGACCAGCCCTGTGTTTGCCTCCCATTTCCCATTAGACAGTTACTGCCTGGCTCTTGCTCACACTGCACTTAACGAGAGATGCGCCATTGGCCTCAGTGGGAGCTGGGCCGCTGGGGATAACACTGCGGCTCGGTGGTGAAACAGGAGACCCTTTTCCAGCTAGACAGTTGCCTTACTATGCACCCGGCAGCCTGCTGGGTCACGTTGCGGGTGCATTTTAAGCCGCCGCACGGCCTGGCCACCTGATTGGAATTTATTTCCAACGCGGATCCATTATTCATGGGAGTGCTCAGCTCGCTGCGCTCCTACCTGCGAGAGCCCGAGGTAAATAGACACCGTCTCGGAGATGTAAAGAAACTTCCCCTCTTGGTTTAGTGCAAACACAAACCCGTCCAGAGACTGAGAAGAGAAGAGAGAGACAGAGAGAGAACACATTTACTATGCAGCTCACTCGGGCCAGGCACCGGCGGCGCAAAAGCATTCGGTGCCCTGCGGATTAGCTCTCCGTCACCGAGGCTTGCTTGGGCACGCGCCAAGCCTAGCAAAGTGACTTCATTTCCCGGGCCGGCCCTTGCCTGCCGGGGGCTTCAAAGCAGGCAACTCAATTCCGGAGGCGGGGGGAGAGGGAACATTGCCCGCTCAAAATAAGCCCGTGGACGGGAAAGCCAGGTTGGGACCAACGCCCCTGTAAGAAGCTGCAGCTTGTGAAATTGCCTGGCACTCTCCCGTCTGTCTGTCCGTCTGTCTGCCCCTGGCGTCGCCTGTCTTATGCCCAGGGCTGTCTTTTGGTGCCATGTTTGCCCAGTGCCTGGCCTGAGTGGGGCTCTAGGTGTCACCGTAATACACCTATTAGCAGTAGGCAGGTACAGCACTGGGCACCAGGGGATCCGAGTCTCTAAGGCTATGTCTACACAGCAGTGTTATTTCGAAGCAATGGCGAGCTGGAGGACGTCTTACTCCGACTCCCGTAACCCTCATTTCACGAGGAGGAAGGGGGGCCGGAGGAAGAGCGCTCTTCCTTCCGCTTCCTGCCGTGCGGGAAGCGCCAACAGCAGAATTAAGCCATTTCGACTTCAGCTACGCACTTGACGTAGCTCCAGTTGCGCAGCCTACTTCGATTTTTGTGTAGACGTGTCGACGTGTCCTAACTGGGGTGCATAGGTGTTACCGTAATACACCTAATAGCAAGAAAAAGGTACAGACCGTGGCACAATGGGGTTCTGGCCCATAACCGGGGTACCTAAGTGGTACCGTAATACTCTTAATCACAAGAAAAAGGTACAGGACTTGGCACTATGGGGTTCTGGCCCATGACTGGGGTACCTAGCTGTTACCGTAATACACCTAAGAGCGAGAAAAAGGGACAGCACTTGGCACAATGGGGTTCTCACCCATGAATGGGGAAACCTAGCTGTTACCGTAATACACCTAATAGCAAGAAAAAGGGACAACACTTGGCACAATGGGATTCTGACCCATGACTGGGGTACCTAGGTGCTCCCATAATACACCTAATCAATAATAACAATGGTTTGATCCTTTCACAGTGCTATGGGAGGCCTTTGGGCCACATCCCATCTCCTAGAGCTCTCTGTGACCCCAGCAGCTGTGCACCCACACGGCTGCTACAGGGCAGGACCCACACAGGCCCTGCTACCTCATGTGCCTCACGCCAGGCCTCCGGAGAGGCCGCTCTCGTCATCACAGCTGATCCGATCTTTCATGTCACACCGCCGACTGAGTGGCCACAGTGTTGGGTTCCCATTGCCCTGGGCTAGTTTTAACCACCCAATCAAGGCTGTGCGGACCTTCATCTGGGCCCCTGAGCCAGCAAAAACATCTGTTTTAATACCGCTACCTCTGGCCAGATTGAGGGGGGCGAGGTCCATTGGACCACCCTCCCCCGCAACTGCTTGCCAGTGTGCCAGGCATTCAGCTCATGGTGCGGTGAATGAGGCACATATGGAGCTGTGTGAAATGCGCCACAGCCTTAGCCCAGACCTGTGAAAAATGGGAGCTATGAGCTGGGGGCATGGGTCCCTCCCCTCCCCCACCTCCCCACCTGCATAAGGGAATGGGGAATCACGGGTCGGCTTTCTGAGGAGGTGCAAATTGGGAGCCTGCTGCAATTTATGGAAGGGGCAGGAAGGTTAATGCCAGGGTCCTGGCTAAATTCCAGCTGGGTTGTCTCTTACCTCCATACATTCCCCTCTCCGTGGCACTGCTCTTCCTGGCCTGCCCTAGGCTGGCCTGTGGCTTGGTGGTTGAACAGCCCCCGCGCCCCATCCCACAAGTGCCTGCCTCTGGGCAATGGGTTGTAAACAGCTGCTGCGCCCCACCCCAGAGGTGGCTGCCTCTTGGCGCTGAGTGCTCGCGGTATAATCATCTGCCGCGCTGCACCCTAGAGCTGGCTGCATCTCAGCACTGGGGAAGAAGCCCCCATTGCCCCACCCCAGAGGCAGCCATAGGTCCATACCAGGCAAGGGTGCCCTGTGTAATCATATGCCACAGCCTCCCCCAGAAGTAGCTACGTTCAGGTGCACTGCAGGGAACCCCATTCCGACGTGAGGGGTGGAGGCAAATCCAGGCCTTTCAGCACCAGATGACAGTGCTTGGTCTAAACTGCTGCGGTACCTCCCCCCCCCCACCCCCAAGGCAGCTGTATCTCAACTTAGGGGGAAGTTATCGCAGTCCGGTAAGGCACTTGGGGAGCCCTCCCCACCAACCCAGTGTGGGCGGCCTATGGCCTGGGGGTTGCCTGGGTGGCTTCGGGGCTCTACGAGTGACCCACGAGACAGTTTGTTACCGTTGCCAGGGTGCCAGATTCTGCTGGTTTCCATCCACGTCGTTTTTTTATTACCAGCATCACTCAAGTGATCCGCACGTAAAGCCAGGGCCCAGGACGTGAGGGTCTTGCTGATTGCACACAGCACTGCCTGTGAGAGCCGAGCGCTCCCCCTGCAGCCAATCACAGCGCTG
>JANRFK010003594.1:3625432-3639947 GCA_030068395.1 Apalone spinifera | reverse complement strand
GGGGGGGGGGGGGATTGTTTCTGCCAAGGATGAGGGAGGACGAGTTTCCCTGAAGTCCAGTGAAATTTACAAGTGTCTGTTTCCTGGATGTTTTGGGGGGAGAGGGGGAATCTTATACATGCAGGGTCTCCCCCTGCATCTTTAACCAGCCTCCAGGCTGAAGGAAAACACACACACACACACACACACACACACACACACACACACGGCTTGGCAAAGGAGGATTTGCACATCACACACGCCACACAGCCCCACTGCACCAGGGAGTGGGAGAGAATTTGCCATTGTCCTTTGAACATTCCAGGCGGATGGCGATGGAATATTTATCAGCTCTGCATTCACAGCTCCCCCAAAAGCCTGAAAGGTTCACAGGACCCAAGCTTAACCTTTCTTTCAGACTTTTCTCATTGCCGCACAGAGCCCTGGCTCACAGCAGCTGAAGGCAGGACTCCCGGGCTCCCGGGGTCCACGGAGGAACTGGAAGGGAGGGGGCAGGGCAGGAACTTCACTGATCAAGGCAGTTTGGGTTTTAAAAACTGCGAGGGGGCTACGGGATGGTGTCTCCTCCAGGGTGAAGTCAGTATGCCCCATGGGTCTGCCCCGAAAGCTGGCCGAGAACAATGTCGACAGAACCGTTTTCTGTCCGAAGTTTGGCTTTGGGTGACTCCGAAAGCCGCCAAGGCCCAAGGCTCAGACAAATCATCCCAATCATCTTGCTTTGACTCCCGGGGTGCCGGCTTCTATGGGCCATGAAAATCTCCATTTGGGTAGGTTCATACAGGATGTGGAATATCGGCTTTTCGAAAGAACGTTTCCAGATTACGGAACGGACACATTCGCAGCCGTCCAGAAGGCAATCCTGGGGACTGGCCATTCCACACCGACACTTCTACATCCCCTCGACTAGTCGCTTCCCTCTCTCCCCTGCTCCCCGCTGCCTCTATCAGAGGCAGCAAGGGGAGAGCAGGAGCTGGTGCTGAGGGAGAAAGTGGTCACTTTTGCACTTTTCTGACACCTGTGGAGCAACTTGAAGCGGTTTTCAAACTGGAACATCATTATTATCATCATTAATAATAAATATATTGCAAATAGGGAAACTGAGGCACAAAGTGGGGGTGGGGTAATTTGTGTCAGCTGTTCCATAGTGTTTTAGAAAGCAGCACTGGCATTCAGTACTGAGCTCTGGGGGGGAAGAAAAGAGCTTCAGAGAGAGTGTTGTGGTGACAGGCCAGCAGTCAAATGAAATTTTATGGCAGGGGTGGGTGGTAAAATGGGAGGTGGTTCACCTGGCTTAGCCCCTGGGGGGGGTGCCACCACTATATTTACCTGCATCTCTGAAGGTACAAGTGATTGCAGCTCCCATTGGCTATGGATCGTCGTTCCCAGTCAATGGGAGATGCGGGAAGCAGTAAATATAGCAGTGGCTATATATCTAGGTTGGATATTCGGAAAAACTATTTCCCTATGAGGGTGGTGAAGCACTGGGATGGGTTCCCTACGGAGGGGGTGGAATCTCCATCCCTAGAGGTGTTTAAGTCTTGGGTTGACAAAGCCCTGGTTGGGTTGATTTAGTTGGGATTGGTCCTGCCTTGGGCAGGGGGCTGGGTATTTCAGAGATGGGAACTTTGAAAAGTTTTTAAAAACATGTTTTTGGTTGGTTTGAAAACAAAAATGCTCGACCTGTCTGGCAAATTGAAAAGTTGGTGAAAAAATTGTTTTGAGTCAAATTTTGATGTGACAAAAATCAAAACATGTTTTTTCATGTTGGACTCTTTTTTTCATTTAAAATATAAAATCGAAGGCAGTTTTGGAATATTAATTCATTGCAAACTGCGATTTTTCTGAGGTTTTTTTTCTTAATCGATTTACCCAAACCAGCAGTTGGCGTCACTGAATCAGCATTTCTGTGCCATGCAGTTTTCACATGAACACGATCACCTGGTTATAGTCCACTTGGTTCTTCTCGCTTTACAGTGTGGGAAACTAAGGCACGGGGGGGGGGGAGGAGGGAGGGATTACTTGCTCGAGATCTCCCACCAGGCCCCTGCAGAGCAGAGACGAGCACTCAGGTCTCTCACATCAACGCTCTATCCACTCCTCCGCACTGCCACTCTCAGGTAATGCAAAACCAATTTTGCAGAGTTACCCAGCAGTCCAGATTAAACAATGTTACAGTTTATTATGTGTATTACGGTAGTGCCCACTTATGGATCCAGACCTCATTGTGCCAACCACTGTCCATATTTTTGCTATTAGGTGTATTACAGTAGCCCTTAGAGCTCCAGGACTCCATTGTGCTGAAAAGTTGTATTGCTATTAGATGTTTTACGGAAACATTAGGCACTCAGTCAATAGCCAGAACCATATTGTGCTAGCAGCTGTGGATTTGCCTAGGAGCATATTACCAATCACTACTCCACTGCGTGAGGTGCTGTACATTTCTATTGCTCTTAAGTGCATTACGGTATCAACCCCACTCATGGAGTCCAACATTATTGCTGTTCGGTAGCTATACAGACACAGAACAAAAAGCCAGGCTCTGCCCAAAGGAGCTGGTGAAGTAAGGTGCTTGCTGGCTAGCCGTGGGAATTTGCAACTGTCACCTGCTCAGAGCCAGTCTCACCATGCCTCACTGTGCAATCCACGGGGCCTGATCATGGGGTTCTAGAGGCTTGGGGCCCAGAAAGATCCACAGATAAGGTGGCCTCATCTCCAGGCTCACAGGGGCCTGGCTGGGGACAGGCGCCAGGCTCCTCTCCCCCTGCCCTGTTAGCCCTCCAGGAATTCAGAGGGTTCCATGTAAACTTCTAGTGCACTGAGGGTTCCAGGAGCCTGGATTTGGTCCGTAGAATCAGGGAGAAGGGAGCCAAGAGTTCTCCTAGTGCGTGTCCATCACAGGCTGCCGTTCCTCCCAGCAGCCGCACCCTAAACCAAACAACCAAAAAGGCACAAAAGCATCACAGCTCACAGGAGGCGAGGCAAATGCTCACCAAAGTTCCTGCTAGTATTTTCCATCCATGTGTGGAATAAATTGTCGTTTGTGCACCAAGCCATGTGCACCACCGGCAGAAGCACATGCTGCCAGCTGTGGGTGCTCTGCTGAGGCATCAGGGCGGCTCTGGAACCTCTCCTGGGTGGCCGCATAAGCGCTCAGACCAAGGGGCACCAGTGTCCGAGGCCTCGCCATGGCAGGGAAATGGTTAACGGAGATCTGCCCAAGTAATCGGGGCAGGCGACTTGCACCCCACGCTCAGTGGAAGGTACAACCCCCGTCCTCCAGACCCCTGCCAATATGACCTGGAGGCAAGGCTGGATTATCCAATAGGCAGACTAAGCATATGCTTAGGGCACCAGCAAAGCAAGGTCACCAAAAAAAAAAAAAAAAGAGATTTTACGGTATAGTATTGTTTTTATTTTGAATTACATATGGGGGGGGCACCATAATCTTTTCAGTGCTTAGGGCCTCTAAAGGCCTTAATCCGGCCCTGCCTGGAGGGGAGATTCCTTCTCCACCCCACACATCAAGACTTCGACCCTGAGCACACAAGCCAGCGAAGCACGAGCAAATCAGAGCCCTGGCCCTCCCTGACCCATATCCCATCCCTGATGTTTCAGTGGAGGGCAATAAAAAGAGTGTCTCCCAGAATGCAGTGCGAGAGGAAAACCCCTTCCTGACCCTGCGGCCCGGAAGACGTGCTTTAGGAACCAGTCTTCGACTCTAACCACTAGACACCACTTCTCTCCCAGAGCTGGGAGCAACACAAACCAAAAGCAACACAACTTTTTCCTGGGGAAACATTTGCCTGAAGACAGTGGCAGAAATGGGGGGGAGGGGAACGGGGGAGTAGCCAGGTACTCACTGCTCTAACCACTAGCCTAGACTATCTCCAGAAGAAGCTGATCTCTATTAAATGTGCAGTCATTGACACGGGGGCAAAATGCTCCCATTGTGAAGCAGACGTAGAATTAACCCCTAGGACCAGCGCTGAACAGATGATGCCCTGCAGGGCTGGGGGAGGGGGAGGGGCAGAACAAGAGCAAGCCTTTTCTTCCCTACTTTGGAGGAGAAATATTATTTTACAAAGAATTAAACAAAAAAAATATAATAATAATAAAATAGCTGCGGCACCATGCCGCAGCCGAGATGGCATTTATAATCGCTCCCTCTGTTATCTGTATGAATTTACTTGTAACTAACAAACACAGAGCTCCCTTGACAGACACGCTGAACAATGCAAACTCCGCTAATTGCCGCAATTTTCTCTGTCATTTTCTTTAATTCCTTCATTTCGCCTCTCTTGAAATAACCCCGCAGGTCAGACCGAATGCTCCTATAATTAAAAGCATTTAATGTAGGAATTAGAAAGCTGCTAGGCTGGGAGGGGGGGGGGGATACATATATGAAAAATACCTTCTTTTTTTTTAAATACTTCGAAAGTTGCCAACTCTTAAAGTAACAAAGCACCAAAATAAGAGCCCCTGCTATTTGTCTCAGATTCCATGGCTTCTTGGTCTGTTAAAGGGAAAGGACTGGTTCAGAGGAAGGAGAGGGGAGCTAAAATCTTATTCTAAGTTTCTAGCATCCATTTCTGTTCAGCACAAACGTTAAGCTATAGAAGAGAGCGCTGGGTAGTGGTTAGAGCAGGATGTCAGGCTTCCTGGTCCTAGGATGAATCGGGGAGGTAATGTTAAGTTTTGGCCTATGGTGCGGGGAGGGAAGTGGTGTCTAAAGGTTAGAGCCGAGGGCTGGGGGGCATTCAGAACCCCTTAGGACTATTTGGTGGTTCTGGGAGAGTATGGGGTCTAGAGGTTAGTGCGGGGCGGGGGTGAGGAACCCAAGATTGCTGGGTTCTGTGTGCAGCCCTGCCCTTGACTTGCTCTGTGACTTTCAGCAAGTCACAGCTCCGTGCCTCAGTTTCCCCAGTGGCAACAGGCATTGAGCGAATGTTTGCAACTGTCTTTAGAAGCTGTCTCACCGTAACACACCCATCTGTGGCAGCATAGAATCACATAATCATAGCATCCTAGAACTGGAAGGGATCTCAAGAGGTCATTGAATCCAGTCCCCTGCCCTCAAAGCAGGACCAAGCACCATCTAGAATAGCTCATCCCTGATAGACTCCTATCTAACCTGCTCTTAAATATTTCCAGTGATAGAGAGTCCACAACCTCCCCAGGCAATTTATTCCAGTGTTTCACCACCCTGACAGGTAACAAGTTTTTCCTAATGTCCAACCTCAACCTCCCTTGCTGAAATGTAAGCCCATTGCTTCTTGTTCTAGCCTCAGAGGCCAAGGAGAACAATTTTTCTCCCTCCTCCTCATGACACCCTTTTAGTTACCTGAAAACTGCTCTCATGTCCCCTCTCAGTCTTCTCTTTTCTAAACTAAACGAGCCCAATTCTTTCAGTCTTCCCTCATAGCTCATGTTCTCTAGACCTTTAATCATTCTTGTTGCTCTTCTCTGGACCTTCTCCAATCTCTCCACATCTTTCTTGAAATGTGGTGCCCAGCACTGGACACAAGACTCCAACTGGGGCCTAACCAGCGCAGAGTAGAGCGGCAGAATGACTTCTCGTGTCTTGCTCACAACACTCCTGTTCATGCAGCCCAACATCATGTTTGCTTTTTGTGCAACAGTGTCACACCGTTGACTCATGTTTAACTTGTGGTCCATTATGACCCCTAGATCCCTTGCTGCAGGACTCCTTTCTAGAGAGTCGCTTCCCATTCTGTATGAGTGAAACTGATTATTCCTTCCTAAGTGGAGCACTTTGCATTTGTCCTTATTCAGCTTCATCCTATTTACCGCAGAGCATTTTGAATGATGACCCTATCCTCCAAAGCCCTGGCCACCCTCCCAGCTTGGTATCACTGTAGACTTAATAATCGTACTCTCTATGTCGTCATCTAAATTACTGATGAAGATATTGAACAAAGCCTGTCCCAAAACAGACCCCTGGGAACCCCACTTGTTATGCCTTTCCAGCAGGATTGCGAACTGTTAATAATTACTCTCTGAGAACGGTTATCCAGCCAGTTTCTCACCCACCTTATAGTAGCCCCATCTACATTGTATTTCCCTAGTTTATTGATAAGGTCATGCGAGGCCATATCAAAAGCCTTACTAAAGTCTAGGTATACCACGTCCATGCTTGCCCCTTATCCACAAGGCTTGTTATCCTATCAAAGAAAGCTATCAGATTGGTTTGACATGATTTGTTCTTTACAAATCCATGCTGGCTGTTACCTATCACCTTATTATCTTCCAGATGTTGGAGATAGATTGCTTAATTACTTGCTCCATTATCTTCCCTGGCACAGAAGATAAACTGACTGGTCTGTTGTTTCCTGGGTTGTTCTTATTTCCCTTTTTATAGATGGGCACTAAATTTGCCCTTTTCCAGTCCTCTGGTATCTCTCACGACTTCTATGACTTTTCAAAGATGATCGCTAAAGGCTCAGATACCTCCGCTCTCAGCTCCTTGAGTATTCTAGGAGGCATTTCATCAGGCCCTAGTGACTTGCAGACATCTATCTCTTCTAAGTATTTTGTATCTTGTTCTTTTTTTATTTTAACGCCTAACCCTACCCCACTTCTACAACCACTCACTACGTTAGGCATCCCATCACCATCTATCTTCTTGACAAAAGCCAAAACCAAGACGTCGTTAAGCACCTCTGCCATTTCCACGTTTCCTGTTATTGTTTCTCCCTCTTCACTGAGCAATGGGCCTACCCTGGAGCATCCTACCAGGAGAGAGCACTTCACTTGCCAGGTCAGACTAGACGGAGGTCTCTTGGGCTCTGAGCGTTGCCACGTCATTTAGGAGCTAAGCGTCTCCTTCCCCAGCCCTGGGAGGTGCCATGAGGAACGCTTCCAGGGACGTCCAGGTCCCTGACGAGCATTGCCACGTCATTTAGGAGCTAAGCATCTTCTTCCCCAGCCCTGGGAGGTGCCAGGGACGCTTCCATGTGATCACATCAGCCTGCAGGTCCCCCTTATTATGTGTATTACGGTAGCACCTAGGGCCCCGCCCTCAACAGACAGGCTCTGCCCCAAAGAGCTCACATTATGGTCTGAAAGGCGCAATAGACAAAGGGGAGGACAAATGAGACACAGAGCAGGGAAGTGAGTTGCCCGGGATCAGTGGAACAGAACGCAGATCTGCTGTTTTTTAAGCCAGGCCTCTCTCACCATTAGCCCACACTGCCTCTTGCTTGGCAGGGTAACCCCTCTTGCTCTCTCCAGGTGCCTTTATATGCTCCCTGCCCCTCTAGTATTTGCACACTACCATCACAACCCCCCCGGCAGCAACAGAAGCCCTCTTGCACTGAGGGGGAAACTGAGGCAGCCAGCACTTGTAGCTCAGATTTTTGGAAACATCATGCTAGGTTGCGGAGCCCACATGATAGTCGGGCCCTGACGGTGGGCGTCGGGCACCTGAGAAAATCGTGCGCCCCCTGTGACAGGCCCAAGGCCACAGAGGGAGGCTGTAGCAGAGACAGGACCTGAACCCCAGTGCCTTAAATAGCAGCCCCCCTCATTCCTACCCAGGCTCGCTCTCCCCACCCACTTCCCAGCCCACACTGCTCTAACCACTCAGTCACACTCCCCTACTCACAAAGCCTGGCTCCCAGCCCCACCAATACTCCACTCTGAGCTGGCCCGGCCCGTTTTCCCATTGCCAGTTCTAATGTCTGCCCAGCCTGTGGCTGCCCAGGAAGGCAGGTGAGTGTGAGGCCAGTTCCCGGAGGTCTCCGAAACTCAGCCCAGGAGTTGCGCCCGACAGCCCAGGGCCTGCCAGAGCCAGGGGGGCTTGTCTGTGCTGGCCACCACCTCTCCTCCGAGCACCAGAGCAGAGAGGCCGGCCGGAGGCGAGCGGCTGGCAGCCCTGGAAAACGGGTACCCCAGCTCCAGGTGCATGGCAGCAGGACACCTTCCCCCATGTGCTTCGGGGGCGGTCTTGTTCCGTGGCCCTTCCAGCCCATGGCCTCCCCGCCGATGGTGTCTGGGCGGCAGCAGAGTCCGGCCAGCAGCTATTTGCAGCAGAAGAGCCTGGCTGACGTCCACCCGCCACATGCCAGCTCCGGGGCCCTGCACTGCCAAGCACCAGCCTTTTAATTCTGGGCAGCTCCTACGCCAGGCCCTGCAGCCTTCCGAGCAGGCAGGTTTCACTGCCTTTGCACCCTACCCGCATCCCTGGTGACCGCCCCCGCATTTAGCCATGCCCTGATTTCTAGCCACCGCTGGGGCATGACCCACTCTGGTATCCGAGCCCCTAGTATGATCCCTTGCACCGGTGTGCAAGGCGAGTGTGAAATGCACGGGGTGGGCGGGAGGCTTGCGCTGGTGAACCACAAAGGGAGGACGGCCGCCTTGCACAAGCACTCAGCGCTGGCGAAGACAGAGATACAGGCCCAGGGAAGCCTTCAGGACAGGCGACTGCGGGAGGGGCTGTTGAGGGAGTGTGGGGCTCGGATCCAGGGTGGTTCCTCCAGCTGGGGGTTCTCAGGAGGGGGTCCTAGGAGGGCGCAGAGTCACTGAGAGCCTGCCCTTGTGTGAGGCCTTGGGGTTACCCCTCTGAGACAGTAAATCTGTAACCGTTCCTCCAGCAGCGTGAGCCAGAAACCACCCCGTCCACTCCCTGCGCTCTGGATTCTTCAGGCTGCCCCCTGGGGCACCTCCCCCTGCCAAAGGCAGGTTCTTCATCTCCATGGCCCAGCCTGGCCTTGGTCCGAAAGGGCTGAGATCAGCCCAACACCGAGCCCGCCATGTGCATTCCAGCCAGCAGTGCTGGGGTTAATTCCCTCCGCTGGCTGCGCAGCGCACAGACAACCCAGCCTAGCCAGGGGGAATCGAGCTAACGAGGCTGCGATCCAACCCCGATTTCTGCCCTCAGCCGCGCAAGGAGCGGAACGGCTGCCCTGCCGGCTAGCGCGCAGCTTAATCTCCAAGGTGCCTTTAAAAAAAACCCTCTCGCTGCAAGCAGAATTCATCCCTCAGCCAAGTTGCATGCCGTGGGCAGGGCAAGAGAACGAGAATGGAGCCGCCATCAGGTCTGAGCTGGGGCATGTCCCATCTTTGTCTGATCAAGCACTGCCCCTTGGCTCCCCAGTAGCATAGTTTTGGAGGTAGCATGGCCTTGTGGTTAGTGCAGGGGAAAGTGTGTCAGGGCTCCTGGGTTCTATTCCTGGCCCTAACACGGGAGTGGTGTCTAGCGGTTAGAGATAGTAGGAGGGCAGGCCCAGTGTCAAGGCAGTGCAGAAGGGGGGCAGGATTCCTATGTTCTATCCCAGCTCTTGGAAAGGAAGTGGTTAGAGCAGGGGCACTGGGAATCCAGGCTGTATGGGTTTTATTCCTCGCTCTTCTGCTAGCTCAGTGTAGTCTTAGGCAAAGGACAGAACAACAGTGAAATCACAGCACTGCTTCTCTGTGCCTCAGTTTCCCCTTCTAACCGTTGCTGCTGTAGTGAGGCTGGAAGGACAGGCAAGAAACACCGGCTGTCCAACCCATCGGTGGAGCAAGGCAACGAGCAATGTTTTAGCCGCCACCAAAAGCATACCCAACTTATTCTAGCCACATAGGCGGGGATAGGGAGCTGAGGTCTACCACCATAACACAAATCACAAGGGTTTAGCGGAGGGTCGCTCCAAGGAGACGTTCCACTTGCTGGAAGGAATGTGCCAGACCGACCCCCCCGTGGGGCAAGCACAGGGCTCATAGTGGGCTTTTTTGCTCCCTGGGCATTCAAAAAAAATCATTTCTGGGCGAAGAAAACATTCTGTTCCACTCGAAACAAAACACTTAGCTACACACAAACAAGCACACTGGAAAGACATTCCCAAACGAAAAGTCATTTTGAACCGAAAAGCCAAAACTTTTTCTCCCCCTTGTTTTTGGAAGACTTGTCAATACAGTACCTTTGTCGACACCGACCCACCTTTTGCCACGTTTCGGTGTTGCCAAATCGGGGGTTCTGACTAAAGAAATTCAGGCCACTCCCGACGCTGGCCTAGACAAAGATGTTGTGCATGCCAAGCGTGAGTGGGATGCAGCAGTGGAAAGTTTCCGAGCGTGATTTGATCTATTGTGCAATACACACGACAGACATTTCAGTGTGTGGCAACAGGGTGCACCCAGACAGGTAGTGCGCAGCAGGCTAGTGAGCCGTACAGTCACACCCAAACACTAACTTTTAATCTAGGCAAACCTCAAGTCTGGGCCACAGAACCCATGTGGTCTCCGCTTGCTGAAGGTCCACACTGCAGTGATTGAGCCACCGGCCGTTGATTTATCATGTCTCCTCAGGTGCAATAAATGGATCTCCCAGGGCTCTGCCATCAGCGTTGATATTGAATCTTAGGGGACCATCCCCCACGATTGTCCCGCACACAAGACGCCGCGGTAAGTACGTCGACTTCAGCGACGCTATTTGCATCGCTGAAATGATGTCGATTAGATCGACGGTGGGGGCGGGAGAGCTCCCACGTATGCAGGTGTTCCCGCATCCAGCCCATATCTGGAGGTTGAGCTAGCAGAGCAGAGCTTTGGAAAATAAAAAGATACCAAGGGAGATTTTCTCTAAGGGGAGGCTCTGAGGTTCCCTCTTTGAGCCTCTTCTCCCCTGACACAGAACTCAGGGCTTTGGCTTCAAAGTGTATTTGCTTGTTCTCCCCAGCCCCACTCTCAAGGAAACCAAAAGAGACCACATGTAACTGTCACCATGCGGATTTAAACCTGGGACCTCAGTATAGGAGCCTCTACCCTCTGAGCTAAAAGCCAGCTGCCGCCTAGTGCATGCTGTAGAGGTCTCTTGGGCTTATCTGTTGCTGTGGTCTAAGGGCCACTACGTGGGTCAGTGACCCACACTAAGGCTGTGTCTACAATCGTGGCTTCTTGCACAAGCACGGCCGCTCTTGCACAAGAATCTGCAGAGGGTCCACACTGCCCGCCCGCTCTTGCGCAAGTAAATGCACAGGACGGCGTGGTAAAAGAGGGCTCCTTGCACAAGAGCTACGCTCTTTTTTAACAGGTGTAAGCTCTCTTGCACAAGGGCTCTTGCACAAGAGGGCAGTGTGGACGCTCGGCAGGGGTTTCTTGCGCAAGAAAGCCCGATGTCTCAAATTGCCATCAGCGCTTTCGTGCGCAAGAGAGCGTCCACACGGCCATGGGCGCTCTTGCGCAAAAGCCCAGCTCGCACACGGCAGTGTAGACGTTTTCTTGCACAAGACTTCTTGCACAAAAACACGTGCGCAAGATGTTCTTGTGCAAGAAGCCGCGAGTGTAGACACAGCCGGAGTGTGTGGGTTACTCCCCGAACAGCGATTTCTCTTTAAAAGACTTCTTGCTTCCTTCCTCCCCCTCCGCAAGCAGATCCCTTCCTTTTCAAGCCAGCACTGCTGAATAATTGAGCAGTATATTCTACTTGGCATGAAAGAGGCAGGGCTTAGTTCAAGCTGCCTGTGTTCCTACAAGATCTCCGGGGGCAGCGACACCCCTCCTCCCTGCCTTGACCCCACTGTGAAGCGGGAAGTGGACATGTCTGGCTCTTGGGCATTGTCCGGAGCCTGCAGCTGCCCCCCCACACCTTGGGATGGTGACCAGGCTGGCGGGCCAGTGAGACGGGCAGAGACAGCCGGAAGCTTGTACTTAGAAAATGAATCACACACCAGGTCTGGTTACTGACTCTGCAGCTCTCCTGCTCTGAATCATGATACTGATTTGGGGTGCGGCTTCTTTATCCGCCCCCAGCTGCAGGACCCTTTGATTCCCGGAGAATCAGAGCTTGTGCTTAAAGAGCCGCAGGGCGGCTTGGGCCAGGGCTTTTTGTTACATTGTCTGTCTGTCCGGCGCCCCGCACAGGGAAGCCCCAGTCTATGACGGCAGCCCCTGGGTGCTACTGTAATACACCTAATAGAAACAAAATGTACAGCACCTAGCACAATTTGACCCCAGGCCACAACTGCAGCCCCTGGTTGCTACCGTAATACACCTAATAGAAATAAAATGTACAGCACCTAGCACAACGGGACCCCGGGCCAGGACTGCAGCACCCAACTACTACCATAATACACCTATTATCATTAAATTATAAAGTATCTTCTAGCAGAATGGGGACCTGGGCCACAACTGCAGCCCCTAGGTGCTACCGTAATACACCTAATAGAAATAAAATGCAGAGCACAGCACAATGGGGCCCTGATTTATGACGGCAGCCCCGGGGTGCTACCATAATACACCCAATAGAAACAACATGCACAGCACCTAGCACAAGGGAATCATGACTGCAGCACCTAACTGCTACCATAATACACCTATTAGCAATAAATTATAAAGGGCCTGCTAGAAGAATGGGGACCTGGGCCATGACAGAGGCTTCCAAGTACTACCATAATACTCCTAATATCCGGGAAAATGTTCTACGCCTAGCATAATGGGGGCTTAGTTCATGATTGGAGCACACCCAGGTGCTACCGTAAGCCACCTAATAGCAATAAACATGTACAGGCCAGTGTAACAGCATCTTGGTCTTTGACTTCAGTCTTTTGGTGCTACCATAACATATCTAATAGCAATAAAATATAAAGTGCCTTCTAGCCCAAGGGATCCTGGGCCATGTGCTCCCATAATACACCTAGTAATAACAAAAATGTACAGCACCTGGTACAGTGCCGGGTGCTCCTACATGCTACCACAATACAAATGCATACTAATAACACCTTCAAATGAACTAATAAGAGTTTGGAACAGGTAACAGGCAGCAAGGGTACCCCTACCACTTCATGTTGCTACTGCAATGTGGCCAAATAAACTTTCCTTGTACGCTGAATCCCACTGCCTACTCCAGCTCCTGTGTGTCTTTGACTGAAAGCCCTTCTGCACAGGGTTTGTCCTTTGGAACCTGGGACCCCATAATATAGACGACGCCCCTGAGCTCTTATATCACACTTTTTGCCAGCAGATTTCAAAGCCCTTTGCAAAGGAGGCCATTAGCATCACCCCCATTTTATAGACAGGGAAACTGAGGACAGAGCAGTAAAGTGAGTTGCCCAAGGACAGCTGCTCAGTGGCAGAGTCAGAAATAAACTCCAGGCCTCCCAACCCTGAATTCCCCAGCTGGGGCATCACAAATTGGTCCCTGCCCTGGGCTGCTCACAAAACAGGTCACTGCTCCTGCAAAGTAGGGTTCAGTGCGGGTTAAAAAAAAAGCAGCCAGATCTGTCCTTGCTGGGCAACCTCCAGGTGAGGTCTGAGCCCTGTTCCTGGAAAACAGAGCCTCTGAAAAGGACAAGCAATGATCATGAGCTCCCAAGTGTGAGGCTGGGGGCAAAAAGGCCTAAGGGGACGCTTGGACGTCGGCACAGATGTGGGGAGCAGGGAGGTGATTGTCCCATTGGTAGGATGGATCCTGGGATCCAGTTCTGGTGTCTGTGCTTTTAAAGGCCGTGGGAGTGACGGAGCTCAACTCAACAAGCAGCTTCCAAGGCGACTTGTTTACATTTTCCCAGAGCCTTCCGGGGGAACAAACCCCGGGGCCTCCCGGGACCCGTACGCTAGCCCGGAAAAGCAGCGCGGGAACCAACGGCCAGAAGCTAAAGCCCGGCACGTGCAAACTGGAAAAAGACGCCCAGTTTTGAGAGAGACGATTACTCAGAGGAACACGCTCCCAAGGGAAGTGTGCGTGTGTGTGCAGGGGTATCTCCGTCTCTCCATGGCTCCAGATCCAGACCGGCTGCCTTGCAGGACTATGGTTCAGTCGGACACGAGTTACTGGCTCCCTGCAAAGGCCACTGGGTGAAACATGGTGGGTGCGTTATGCAGGAGCTCAGACCAGGCTACCTGCCTGAAAATGGGCACAGCCCCTGGACGGAGCCAGCAGCTGGGAAAGGCCTTTGATGTCGCTGGGATTCGGATACAGCCGGCCGGGCCACAGGGCGAGAGCGCAGGCCCAGCGCCGTGCCTCTTTGATTCCGGGTTATGTCTGACTAGGGAGCTGCAGCTGGCCTGCTTACCTGGCAGTGTACCGCACGTGGCTGGGATCCGGCTGGCCCAGCAGCCCGACTGTGAGGGACAAGCAGACCCCTGCACCAGCGGGCTGCTCCCAGCTGAGATAGCTCCTGCCCCTGCATGTTCCCAGCCCTGCTCGCACCCGGGACGCAGCCTTAGCCCATCATGACGCCACATACCGCGGTTCTGACCCCCCGGCTCCGATTCCTGGCTTCGGCTCTGACTCCCACTCCTGGTTCCTGACTCCAGCTGCGACCTTGGCTCCAGCATCTGCCTACCAAGTCCTGCTGCCAGCAGGCGGGCTGCCGCCGGCTCCAACCACTAGGTGTGACCACCCGTGTCCTGGTTCTTAACTAGGGTTATCAGGTTTCTCATTGCCCACAAGCCCTTAACCCCACTCCTGAACCTGCCCCTTCCCTGAGGCCACACCCATGCCCCGCCCCTTCTGTGAAGCCCCGCCTCCACTCACTCCATTTCCCCCCCCCCCATCGCTCCCCCAGCCTCA
>JANRFK010003594.1:3594443-3604673 GCA_030068395.1 Apalone spinifera | reverse complement strand
AGGGTCCAGAGAAGAGCAACACAAATGATGAAAGGTCTAGAGAACATGAGCTACAAGGGAAGCCCGAAGGAACTGGGCTTGTTTAGTTTGGAAAGGAGAAGACCGAGAGGGAACATGGGAGCGGTTTTCAAGTATCTAAAAGGGTGTTTGTTACAAGGAGGAGGGAGAAAAATTGTTCTCCTTGGCCTCTGATGATAGGACGAAGCAATGGGCTTAAACTGCAGCAAGGGAGGTTTAGGTTGGACATTAGGAAAAACTTCCTCCCAGGGTGGTGAAACACTGGGATAAATTGCCTAGGGAGGTTGTGGAGTGTCCATCACTGGAGATACTGAAGAGCAGGTTGGACAGACACCCGTCAGGGATGGTCTAGATGGTGCCTGGTCCTGCCTCCCCTGGTGAGGGCAGGGGACTGGACTGGATGACCTCTCGAGGGCCCTAGGAGTCCATGATTCTTCCCTTAGCTGGATTTTCCACGGGGCCTGGCTTGGCCATTTCTCGCAGTCGGTTCTGACGTGCACCGTCCTTGTTTTGCTGTTCCCGTGCTCTCTCTATGGGAGCTTGGAGTCTCCAAATATGATCACGGGCTCCGAAGCTCCCAGCCTGCCTGCAGCTAATTCACCCCCTGGGCCAGATCCCAGACCCCATCCCAACACTGCATGGAGCACGTTTAGCAGGAACAATCTTCCAGCAGAGGCCAGGGATTCCTTGGGCCGGGCAATCGAGGGCAACTCCCAGTGCGGGCCCCCTAACTCTGGGGAGGCAAGACTAAGAGCCCAGGGTGAGTTGCCATAGCAGCCTCAGAGTCAGGCTGTGGGTACCCAGCGGCTGCTCTCTGCATAGGATGAGAAAGAGGATATCAGTGAAAAAAGGGGTTATTTAACACCCAGAAGCAAGGTGGGATCAGGCTTGCCTTGGGCAGGGGGCTGGACTTGATGACCTCCTGAGCTCTCTTCCAGCCCCAGGCTTCTATAAAGTAATGTGGCCCAGTGGGTAGAGTACGAAGCTGGGACTCTAGCAACCTGGGTTCTAGTCCTGGGTGGTGTTGATTAGCACAGCCCTGCCTCAGTTTCCCTTCCTCCCTGGTGTCAGTTTAAACAGTGAGTCCTTCAGAACAGGAGCTGTCTGTCATTCTGCCTCTAGGTGAAGGGGAATGTCCATTTAAGGCTAGACATAGCTGGGGGGAAGTACCAGGCCTTGCTCCCAGCCAGGGGACCTGCTGCCTTGGCAAATACCCAGAAGAGGAAGCATACCACAGACAGCAAAGCCTCAGGGAATTGGACTGGACCATTAGGGCTGAAGAGAAAACCTAACCAGCTGCCTCTTGCTTGGCATAAGTGAGACCCAGGTGAAGACACACCCTAGGGTGAGTGTGCCAGGGTGTCATACCTGGTAAAGTCATAGTGTCAGCTAAATTACACAGAAGCCTGAGGAACTTGGGGGGCTCTCTCAGCACCTCATAATCTATGCTGGATTTAGCCTCCTAACTCCCCAGAGGGTGGGGCAGGGCTATTGCTATTACCCTCATTTTAAAGATGGGGAAAGTGAGGCATAGAAAGACTAAAAGACCTTCTCAAGGTCACACAGGAAGTCAGTTGCAGAGGAGCCCAGATCTCCCAGTGCCTAGGTTAGAGCCTCTAACCACTAGGCCTCCCTGCCTCTTGTAGACATGTCTTAGAGCTGGCTTTCCCTCTTCTCCACCCTCCGCGGGAACGTGGGCTGGTGCTTAAAGTCCACAGTGACACATCAGGATTCCTGAGTTCTAATCGCACCCCTGGACAGGACCCTTGCCCGCTCCGTGCCTCAGTTTCTCCCCCCTGAGAACAACACTCCCCTCCTTCTCCTGTGGGGAGGAATACAATTAATGGTTTCAACCCCATCTCAGGAGCTAGGGCCCAGACCCCCCAGCACCAGCACAGAGAACCAGACCAACCTCAGTTTGCACAAGGGGGCCCTGCACTAAATTTAACCCAGTCCCCGCAGAACCTGCGTCTGTGTCTGCAAAGGGTTTGGGGAATCAGTGGCTGGCAGGGGCTATGCTGGAGGGTAAAGGGTTAAATAGGCACCATGATGCCTAAGAAGGAACAAACCTGGCAGCTGCAGTCTCAACCCAAGGGCTGCCAGGCGCAAGACAAGGCAGGGTGTGGAGGCGGGGAGGTCCCACAGGGGAAGAAGCCCTGAGCTAAGGGATCATTTTGTAAACCCCTGGGGCTGGGCCCATCGGTCTGTTCTGTGTCTGTACAGCCCACAAGGCAAGCCCTGGGTGCTACCGTAATGCACCTGATAGCAACACAAATGTGCAGCACCTGGCACAATGGGGGCCTGGTCCATGACAGGGATTCTACCATAATACACCTAATAGCAATACAAATGCCTTGTCTGGCACAAACTCCACAGCTCCAGCTGGGAAGACAAACATGGGGCTTTGGTGGAGCTGGGAGAGGGATGAAGAGGGGGACAAGAGCCTGAACAGCCCCCCCCCCGCCCCCGTGCACAGCAAATCCACAGAGTCTCTACAAGCTGCACGCCTGCAAGCGCTAGCCACTACTCCTGGCGAATGTGAGTGCTCCTGGGTTAGAGGTTGAATGGTAAATCAGTGGCAGAACCCAGGAGTCCTGGCTCCCAGCTCCCCTGCTCTAACCACTAGGCTCCACTCTTCTACCAGAGCTAGGAAGGGAGGGGGGGAACTCAGAAGATAGAGGGTGTAGTGAGACCCCTCCCTCCTTTGTCTGCCCCTCTCCCACTTGCCCCCACCCTTCCCAAGGTGCCAGTTCCCTGTTGGGGAATTGTCTATGGCCAGTGACATCCTGGACGTGGGCCAGGGCAGCCCTGCAGTGTAACTCTAGGGCAGCCCCAGAGGGGAAGCTGCCCCAGACGCAACCCCAGTGCTGGTATTGGCCACTGTCAGAGACCAGGACACTGGGCTCCACGACCCTTTGGTGTGACCCAGTCTGGCTGTTCTTATGTTCTCAGCTGGCAAGGTGTCAGTCCACTCGCTCCCACTCCCAGCTTGGCTAGGAACTCCCGTGGAGGGGCATTCACCCCACCCCCAAGCGGGTCTGCTCCCCTGCCGCTGTCCCAGCGGCACCCGACCCAGCTGCGAGCAGCGACTCCCTCTAAGGGCCCTCAGGCTTCATGCTTATCCAGGGATCTCAAAGCACTTCACAAAACTGGGCCCAGGATCCCGGTGTCAGCTTTCCAGATGGGAAAACTGAGGCACGGCAGGGCGTGAATCACCCTCTTCCTCGTGAATCGGCGCCAGTGCCCAAAATAGAAGCCAGCCGCCACCCTGACTTGCAAGCCCACTGATTTTATCTCCCCGACCCCACTGACCTCCCAGAATCAGGGGCAGAATCCAGCTGTCCTGACTCCTAGCTCTTCCCACTGCGCACGCAGCCCCCCTCCCTATACATATTCTCTCTCTAATCCTGAGCTCATGTTCCTTCTTTAGATAACCCCAGGCAAGCGGGGCGGGGGGAGGGGGTGCATGAAATTAACTTGGTATGTTAATTTCACATTTTACACTCTAGGCACACACCGGCCCCATCTGGATTTTGATCATTTATGAGAAATTACAAAATTACACTTTTTAAAAAAGGAACATTTCAGAGCCCAAGTTCATCTAAGTGGGGCCCCTTCCCCCTCCCGGCCAGAGGGAACTCTAGCGCTGGCCCTACCGCTCCTAGGCTGACCCAGGTCGCTGGTGCCCAGCACTCCTGAATATTGTCTCCATCCCGCTGTACTTTGCACTGCCCCAGGCCCCACTGCAAACTGGGAAGGTGGAGGTCTCCCTACCACTTTGCACGAGTGGACCGGCTATGTATGACTCTCATCGTCTCTCGTTCTGCTCCAGATCATGGCTCCTATAGACCCTCCCCATCCTTACTCTGTGCTAAAAGTAGCGAGGTCACTGCAGTGGTGGGGCTGGCAGGGGAGGCTGCCCTGAGTACCCAGGTTGAAGAAGGGATCATACGCGGGGCTAGTCCATTGTTCTACTCCTACCGTTGCCGCCCATGTGGCAGTATTTGGCATACTAGCTCAATCAGAGCTAGCCTGGGTATGGCCACACCTGCATAGATACATCCAGCGTGACTAAAGAATTGTCCACACAGAATAGGGCACTTCCAAAGGGGAGTCATTATTATTTTATTGCTACTAGGAGAATTACGGTAGCTACCTAGGCGCCCCAGTCCGGTACCAGGAATCCATTGTGCCAGGCGCTGTACATTTTAATGACTATTAGGCATGTTGCAGCTGGACCTAAGAGCCCCAGTCTGGGACCGGGAGACCATTGTGCCCGGCCGCGTACAAACACTGAACAAAAAAGGCAGTCAATTTCATGTTAATAATTCCCTGCCAAAATTTTGACCGCAACCCTCACGTTCTGGGGAAAGGTGCTGGTGGAAGCAGCCCTTCCAGGCTGGCCGTATCAAGCTCCTGCAGGCCGCAGGAGAGCTCGCAGCTAGTCAGAGCCTTTGGCTAAGCACCAAGGTGCAGCTGGCTCCCCTTCCCCACATTCAGCCTTCGGGTCCCAGCTGCAGTGGGCCCAGATGGCCAGGCCTACCCCAGGGAACATGTCCCAGCTGATGGCAGGGAGCACACAGGGCTGGGATAGGCTCCAACACCCTTGGGGGCACTGAGGTGACTGTTACACCAAGATGGGCATTGAGCATTAGAAGTGGAGAAACAGAGCACCCAGGTCCCATGCAAGGCTCCGGGCACCAACATTTGTCCCAGTTTACACCCAGAACAGCCCTGTTATTAACTGCAATGATCTGTATAATCAGGCACCCAGAAGCCTTAATCACAGCCCTTGCTATTGGATGTATTACGGTAACCCCTTTGTGCCCCATAGATCAAGAGCCCATTGTGCCATGCACTATATTGATTGATATTAGGTGAATTATGGTAGCCCCTTGGCACTCCAGTCAGATCCGAACCCTATTGTGCCATGTGCTATGCATACAGATTGCTATTAGGTGTTTTACGGTATCCTCTTGGCACCCAGGTCATGGAGCAGGACTCCATTGTGCCATACATGCAGATGGCTATTAGGTGTTTTACGGTAGCCCCTTGGCACCCTGCCCTGGAGCAGGATCCTACTGTGTTCATGTGAATGCTGTTAGGTGTATTACGGTAACTGCACACACAGAACACAAAGACCGTCTCTGCTCCAAGGACCAAAGAACATCACGGTCTAAGAGGCTGGGAGAGGCAGAGGCAGGCTCCCGGATCTGGAAGTCAGACCCCAGTGAGGATCACCGGAACTCGCTCCCGCCGGGCCAGCGTCAAAGCTTAACAAAGCAGGCGAGAGACAATCTGAGAAGTAACTTGCTAAAGACGTAAAAACTAACCGCAAGACTTGCCGTCACCACTTCAGCAAGCCTGCACGACAATCCGAGTCCAGTGCTGCCCAGCTGATTGGCACAGCCCCCACAGCCCGGTTTGTGTTTCTCCTGGCGGTGCACATTCACACGTGCCTCGTGCACATTACAAAATGTGTTCTGCACAGGGATGGAGGGAACATGGGTCGCTAGATGGTCAGGGGGCCAAGGACTACTCAGAGAAGACAAACCCATTGCCGAGAAGCCGAGTCAATTCTTTGCATCGGCCTACACTGCAGAGCACGTGGGGGACAGCCCCGCCTCAGAGCTTTTGTTTTGGGGCGACAAAGAAGAACAGACGGGGTCAGACCAAAGGTCCCCCTAGCTCAGCATCCTGTCTGCTGGCAGCGGCCAGCGACGGACGCGTCAGAGGGAGCGCATAGAGGAGGGTGATCAGCGAGTGCGAGTGACGAGGAACCGATCGCTTAATGAGCCTAACCCAGAACATAAAGGGGCGGCAGGAACTGTGGGATGGCTACCCACAATGCATCACTGTCGAAGTCGAAGGCTGCTGGGGACGCACTCCATCGACCTCATATGCACAGCGAGGACCTGCCCCTTCGACTTTACAAGATCAGGTGCTTAACAAAAAACAAACAAACAAAAAATCAACCTTCCTCCAGTCCCCTTAATCTCATAGTGTCGACCTGTGCTAGGACTCTCCAGGGGGCATCCGGCGTCTTGGCAGAACTGGGACTTAGCGGAGACCTGCCAATCACAAGCGGTTCACTTCCTGTTACCTGGAAAGCGCAGCCGATGCTCGCCTCCGCAGGGACAAGCTGCAGGCCACGGTGCTGGGGCCGCTAATGCTCGAAGGAGCCGTGTGAACTCTGAGCTCTTTTTGCTCCAGGACCCCGGAGTTAAAAACCAAACGGAGATCCCACAAAACAAGCGACTGCTCAGAAACAGGCTAGCAAAGAGTTTTGCTGCTCAGGGATCTTGAAAGCCAAGAGCCGGAAGTCTCTCTGCACGGCTCTGCCCTCTGCAAAAGGCCCACAGCCTATAAGCCAACAGGTCCCCTTCACCCTTTCTGCCAGCCGGCACGGCAGACCGGCTGAAGACAGAGCTCCCTTTAGGGGGCAGAGCCAAAGCAAAAGGGGTGTGTGAGATTGGCCCAACCTGGAACTGCTCTGAGGAGCGAAAGAGACTCTAAGCGTAGAAGCTGCAATGCACCATCTTTCCCCAGGTTGGTTTTGTTATCGCTTTCCCTTGATTCCGTGGGGTCTGATTCTGCCACCAGCCTGCACCTTCGTGCATTTACACCAGTGCAAGGCACGGGCATTTTGCACACATGTCGCACTAGCCTAGGCAGGGGGCAGAGCGATGGGCAGGGACGGGACAAACTGTCGGATGCCCTAGTCTAGGACGCAGAGTAAATCGTGGACAGCCCCCGGCGGAGTTGATGCTCTACCTCCACAGTGTGGATGTGAGACACCGTCAATAAAAATCACACCTCCGCGGCATGAATGAAACAAACCGTTATTTTCACACACAAACCTGTCCGGCATCTCTCTCACAGCCCCAAGTTTGTGGCAAGGAGAATTTTTTTTTTTTTAAATAAAGACTCTGATCAGAACAAGGCAAGAAGCTAGAAGCATTCAAGAGAGATCTTTCTCAAAGCCCCTAATTGCAAAAATATTAGCATAAACTATGACATGAATTTAGCTCAGTTACTGCAGGCTCCCGAGCGGGAGTTATAATTAAAATCCACAGCATTCGGTACAAACCCACAGAGGTTACGAAGTGTTCTTTTTCAAGTTGGGGGAAACTCAAAATCTCGATTTTTCCCCATCAGAAATATCACAGGACGTGTTTCCATTCGGCAGCGCGATAGATCTTTTGCACGGCTTGTTTTCAGGACTTGCCTCAAACAGCAGGGAAGAAAGACAAGAGTTTGTCTTCTTTTCTTTTTAATCATCATTTGCTAGGAACTTACACCGAAGCTAGTTCGGAGTTAGCAAGACTCTGCAGTCTGTTTGTAACAAAGCCCAGGGACCAGAGATCTGGCTGATTAATTCATTAATAGCAGGGTGGCATCTAGACAGTAAGTGGAAGCGAGTGTCAGAAAAGACGGTTTCAAACCCACGCCAAAGTGTTGAGATGAAAAAGAGGGCAAAGAAGAACATTTCAATGGCTCTGAGATTGCACCTCATTTCGATGAACACCAGGCTTGGTCGTCTGTTTTTTTGAAACAAACCCCCCCGTCATGCAGGGAGCACAAACACAACAAACCGCTCCTTGGTGTCTAGGACCGGTTGCAGGACGGGAAACTCCCCGATCTGCTTTCCCTGCTGCCAACTCCCGGAAAGAGAAAACGACCCAACTGCACCTTAGAAAAATCTGGCCTCCCGTGTCCCGAGCAGACTCATTTCCAGACAGACTCTGCTGTTGCCCACCGCGCCGGCCAGGCCTGCGGGCGCCCCTCCGCCAGCCAGACCCCGGATGCCACATCTGCCTCTGCATTCAGGGCTCGCCGCCCAGTGCCCCTGCCCCCAGCCTCTCTGCAGGCATGGGGGATGCAGAAGAGAGCCAGCTTGGGGAGAGAGGCGCCCGCAGCCTCCACCCACCCGCAGCCACCGAGCGGCTCTGGGCCACGTCCCCGCCACGCGCGCACATGCATACCGATCCGCCCGCACGCCCCACCGCACTCACACCCTCTCGCACATACCAATCCGAGCCCACACCTCTCACGCATAGCAAATTGAGCTCATCAATAGGACGCCTGCCTCTGTGCATACCAATGCCAGCCTGCCACTAGCAAGGCCGGCCACGGCCGGACGCTGGAGAGGAGTTGGGGGGAGACCAGCTCCGGCTTTTCAGCCCCCGGGACGATCCCCCCCCCTGTGGGGAGGGGCTTTGCTATTTGCCCCTCAGCTTGCTGTTTGGTGGCTGGAGGGTTTGCAGAAGGCACAGGGCTACGAGCGAGCGTTAGGAAAAACGAGGGGCAAAATCGGCAGCCACGGAGGCGGGACGCACCACATTCCACCCTGCGAGTTCGCAGCCCCCCTGGGAGAACGCGGAGCCCTCGACTCCAACGGGACAGCAGAGAAACGGTCCCTGTGATGCATGGAGCCCCAACTCTTAAAGCAAAACTCAAAGGGCCTTATTGAAGATGCCCCAGGACAGTCGGGAGGGGAAGGGGGCAGGGGCCAGGCTGGAGGGTCCCCTTGGGAATCTCCGCCAGACCACACTGGTGCACCAACTTGGCTGTATCTGCCCTACCCGGACAGCAGGACTCCTGGGTCCCCGTGGAATCCTCCCTCCCGGGCCCCAGATCAGAGGCTCCTGGGGATTTTTCTAGCAGCAAAACCTATGCACCCACCCGCTTCGCCCTCCAGCCCCATCCTCTGCCTCCTGCAGCAGCAGCAAGAACAAAGATCTTGCCCACGGAATCACAGATGGTCTTTCTATGGCTGCTGCATGTAACTGAATAGACGCCAGCCGGCTCCTGGAACGCCACATTCCCCTGTGCCATCGGATCCACTCCCCTCGCATTGCCACTTGATCTCAAGGAGAGTCTCCCCAAGCTCTCTGCAGTATGGGGACTATGATCCACAGCCAAGCAGGGCTACACGCGCTCGCTAGCTGGGTCATGTTCGCAGCCGCTCCCCCAGCGAGGATCTCCAAGCACGGGACACATGGTAGCAACGTCGTCCAGGGCTAGGCGGACATCTGTGTTTCACACAAACCAGGGAACAACAGGAACAGGCTAAGGGACTAGCCCAAGGCGTCACAGCGAATCCTTCGGCAGAATCTAGACTAGATCCCAGGAGTCCTGCCCTGTTCTGTTCTAAGCAACCTTTCCCCCCTCCCAAAGCTGCCTGGGCGAACGCGAACCTCTCCAGAGCTGTCTCCCGCCCCTGTTTGGTACTAAGTGAGGGGGTGGACTAAGCTCTGGAGAGGAGATTGTTGAGAACAGCCCTGGGGTGGACTTGCTAGACCCCGGCCCCTGGCTAGGACAGCCCAGCCATTCCTGCTTTCCCCACGGCCAAGAGGGGCAGCTGGAGAAATTCAGCCAGGACGCTGGTGCCAGGGAAGGGTGATTAACCCTGGGAACAGCTCGCCGGGGGGCAGGGTGGACTGGCTGTCGCTCCAAGTCTACGTGGCGATCGGACGCCTCTTCCCAAACGCTCCGCTCTGGCTTGACCCTCAGACCTGGCTGGAGGCCGAGATCCCGGGGCGAGGCTCCCTGGCCCGTGCCAGGCAGGAGCTCAGATCAGAACGGCCCCTCCTGGCCTAGGAGACAGATCCTGACCTTCCCTTTCCCGAGGCAGGATGAGCCCAAGCCGAGAAACCCTGGAAAGTAGACTGTGGCTCCGAACCCGCTGGGTGGGTGGGAACCCTCCCTAGGCCCCGCTGCAGCCAGGGAGACCCCAAATTCCTGGCATGGGGCAGGCTGGGCCAAACTCTGGCCTCGTAGGCTGGGCAAAGCCCCGGAGAACAGAGCTGAGGTTATAGGGGCTGCTTTCAGGCTGGGACTCCCTGGGGAGCTGCTGGCCAGGATAAGGAGTCGGAGAGAAACCCAGGGTCGGGCTCTGTGCTTTACGAGAGATAATGCCCTGTATAGCCAGCCCACTCATGCCCTGGCTCTGCCCATGTGGACCAGGAAGGACCCAGGGTGCAGCAGGTGACCGGCCGGGGCCAAGAACCCTCCCCCGCCTGGCCCCAGGGGAAGGAGATGCTGCCCACCTGCCAACTGGCACCCAGGCATCCGAGCAGACGTGACTTTGCGGGGGAGCCTGGGGGGGGGCGCCCGACAGGGCACAGCAAAGGGGCAAGATTCACCTGCAGACATCCCCTCTGCAGTGTGCTGCCCGGGCTGTGCCCAGAGCTCCATGGGCTCTCCGGC
>JANRFK010003594.1:3529646-3565997 GCA_030068395.1 Apalone spinifera | reverse complement strand
CCCCCCCCCCCCCGGGGTGTTTTGGCTCCCCCCATTCCCTCTGCAGCAAGGCTCCTTGTACCTTAGCAGAACCAGTGCTGGGGGACACAGATCCTGCAGGAAAGCTCCATTGGGAGGGAATTGGCAGCAGGGAGAACGCAGCTCCAAATGGCACCCTGACAGATTTATTAACCCTCCCCTCTCCCCCCTGCATAAGAGGAACCCTAATAAATGAGCATACCCCAAAGCAACAGGCAAATTTGGTAACAGCATTTGGCAACACACAGCCCTGCTGCTAAAAGCCAGCAGGAGTGAATGCTGTTTGTCAGCACTTTTGGTGACAAATACTTCTACCCCTCCTCCCAAAGAGTGGCTTTTGCTTGGTTGACAGGTGAGTGCTTCTGCCGACAAAGCAGCGTATGCACTTGATGCAGCAAGGTGTTCATGGAGCAGGTTTAAACAACTGTGAACAGAAGTTTTGTTGATCAAGTGCAAAAGTAGACAGCCTAAAACAAGTTCATGTACAGCGGTATATCATGGTGGATAAAGATTTCTCCATTTGTAGTTACATTTCCACCTGCCACACACCTGCTTCCGTCCAGCCCGTGTGTTAAAGTCCAAAACAGGCTTAATCCTTAAAAGTAGCCTAGGAAACTAATATACACAATAATTAGCTGTATGACACACAAGACTGCTAGCTCAACTCCTCTTTGATGGGCTAGTGGTTAGGAATCAGCACTGTCATTGCTACAGTCTGGGTTTGATTCCCAGTCAGGGAAGGTTTTTGACAGAACCAGGAGCAATGGTCTCAAGTTACAGTGGGGGAAGTCTAGGTTGGATATTAGGAAAAACTATTTCCCTAGGAGGTGGGGAAGCACTGGGATGGGTTCTCTAGGGAGGGGGTGGACTCTCCATCCCTAGAGGTTTTTAAGGCCCAGCTGGACAAAGATCTGGCTGGGATGATACAGTTGGGGTTGGTCCTGTTCCTGCTTTGGGCAGGGGGTAGGACTCCATGATTCCTGAGGTTTCGTCTGATTCCAACCACTCCGAAAGCAGCGGCAGTGGTCAAGTGTAGCTCGACAGAAGAGTTTGTGGACAAGGGAAAGTAAAAGGGGAACAGTTACTCTTGCCTGTGGTGGTAAGGCAAGGGTAGAGATTGTGGACTCTTAGTGACATAACTTGTCATGCCCTTGCTTGTGAATCAGGAATGTGGTATAACTGCTTGCTATCAACGCTTGTGTATTAAACAAGCCTCCCACAAAGGAATGGGCCAATTCTCAGTCTCAGAGCTGTGCTTAGGCTGTTTTTACCAGCACTCCTTCAGCTGGTAGTGGGACTGTTACCTTCACAATGCACACAAAGGCTATATCAGTTTCTAAGGTAAAAGCGTCTAGTCCAGTGTGCGATTCTGTTCTTTGGGGGGCCTGATAAACAGAGCAAGCAGCTCAGGAGCAGATCACCCCATCCTCCAGCAGCATGGCCTGGTTTCCATCACAGCACCACAACCTTGCAATATTCAAACACAAAGGGCAGATTTCTCCAGCTCTGACTCAATGAGGAGATGTTTCTGATAGGCATTTAACTGCTCCCTATGCCTGCCCCGCGAAGCTTGCCTTGGTGGGGCTGTTTGGCACAGCCTGCAACAAAACTGCCGACCTCCAGAGCAGACAAAGAGAAACAAGACAAAGAGGGGAAGCCACCAGAAGAAATAGCCGCATGGGTTGGTTTTGGAGGGATCTCTCTTTGGTTTTGATTTTTTTACAAGATTGATTTATTAACTATGATACATATCACGTAAGGCCTTTAAGTTTTTACACCATTCCCATTGAGACAATTACAATACTCTGTAGCAAATACATGATTTTTTTTTAACTCAGCAGAAAACGGGCTCTTTGGCCCAGAGCTTTAAACATTATCATGCACTAATTGGATTGGCCCTGGAAAATACCACAAATTGTTAAAAGTGTCCTTAAAAGAAGCGTAAAAGGAAATATATTCTATCACCAATAACTAAAGGATGTAGCTGTTAGGCCCCTAAAATACAAAGAAATAACCGTTATACTTTTCTTTACATACAGATCTTCACTTTTTTTTTCCTGCAAAAAACTTGTTTTGGGCACATACTTAGCTGGAACTACGAACACATTTTAATACCATTAATATGATTTTTTCTTCTTGAACTCAAAATATTTGTTAATTCAACACAGATCATTTGACATGTGAAAATACAAGTACCAAAAAAAAATAAGATGGGTGCAGTATAATCCAACTTTTCAGGACAAGTTTTATTCCCATACAATGTAAGAGACAGATTTTTGTTTTTAAAATGTGCACAGGGAGAAAATTAAGGGTTTTTTTTATTTAAACAATAACTTATGTCCTGCCTTAAGCTAAATTTAAAATACAATATTCCTATTGTATCCCAATTTTACAAAAAGGGCTTTTAAATCTAGCAGTAAAAACTAGGACCTATTACGCAGGAAGTAAGGAGAAAAAAAACCAGCAGGAGCTCTACATACCTATGCAGCGCTCTGGCGTAGCGTGACAGACAGACAGACTGACACACACTTGAAGGAAGAAATGATTTAGGGAAACTAAATCCATTAAGTGGCTGTACAAACATACAGACTCTGGCTCACAGTTGCTGCGAGTCACTGAAATTAAAGACAAATTATCAGCACAGCAATTAAAGTGGAAGTGGTTAAAAAGATTCATTTCCCCACTCCGATGACTGTTTGAGAACTATGAAATGTCACAGGTATAATCACTGATGAAATGTAATTGCCAAGCATAAGAGTCGAGCACAGCCGGAAGGAAGAGCTGGCTACATGTCTGGAAATACTCCCTAGTGTCCAATCAGCATCTTTCTCCAATTTGGTTCTTTTAAACACGTGAATTAAACCTCAGCTGCCTGTAATCTATTTAAAAGGGTTAAACTTTATTTTTAAAACAACAAAATAGCAAGGATCGTGGATGCTCTGAGTTACACAAGAAAGAAAAAACAGAATCACAGAAAAGCTGGAGTGCGCTAGATTAATGGAGCAGATCCTACGCGCGTTCAAGGATCGCAAGAAGAAAATATCCATTTGCCTTACAAATGAATATTTTGGAAGAAGTTTACCACTACCTCTATGATAGGTACCATAGACTACATGGGCAAGAAAGCAGCCACATTTCCAGCCTCTAGAGAACGCTCTCCTAGCGAGATAAGCTGCACACTGGATAGCCAATTTAGCCACGTGGTGAGCACACAGCCAAGACATTTTTCAAAACGCAACTAGAAGCTAAAAACTACTCAAGTTTCCACCCTTCGGTGCCTACTCTTCCTCACCTGTAGTAGGAACAGTGCTGTTCATGGAACGCAACCACGTTACTCCTGGGGAATTCTGTGCAACTACACACTTGCAGAATCTTTTTCTTAGCAAAAAACACAAGCTTTGGAGTGCTGCAGTTATGCCTTTTGCCCTCCAGGGGTCACTGTGGCTGTGCCACTCTCCAGCAGGAGCAGCCCTACCTGCTACTAAGGAAGAGGCTGCATTCATCACAGTACCTTGCCCGTGGGGCCAGGTCAAGAGGCACAGGGTATGGGGGGACTGGGAGGCACGGAGGCAGCTGGGAGGTCCACAGACTGGGATCAGGACTTGTGGGGGGACATGCTGGAGCAGAGGCTGAATGGGAATGGGGATGAAGGGCAAGGAGATGGGGAGGAGGGTGCATGGACACATGGGGGAGGAAAGGTGGGTGAGTGGGGGTGTAGGGATGTGAGGACACATGCCCGAGAGGTACTAGGGCGTTCAGTCAGGATCTGCATGAGGGAGGCTCCCTAACAATTCTCTCACATGTACCCTGCAAAACCAAACCAAAATCTGTTCCATACTTTGCACACCCACACTCAAATCCATACCCAAACTCCTTCCAAGCCATTACTTCTCTCTCCCTCAACTCCTGTTATCCCCGAACTCCCATCCGCCCCGCACCAAAAGCTATTGCACAGCTTCTGAGGGATGTGGAAAGTACGTTTCTGTTTTGTAGTTAAACTGAATTATTACTCAAAGTTCTGTATTAATATGCCTAGTAAGGTATCTATTGATCAAAAAACATTTCCTGAATCTTTTTGTGGTCTGTACTGTTACAGACATGCTTGCTGACAGGTACTTTGAAACAAATTACCAAAATAATTTAAATTGACATGATGATAGTGTGATTTTGACAAATAAAACATGCACAACTTTAAAATATTGTGAGCGGAATTTTTAATTCTTTGGTGCAGAATTCCCTCGGGAGTACCATGTGCATCACAAAGCCAAACACGTGCTGTTTACCTGCGAGGCTGCTGCCTCCGCGGTACTGAAAAGCCACATTCCCCAGAACACAGAAAAGTCTTGGCCATTCATAAAGCACAAGTGGCATAAAAGGGATGGGAAAAACTAAGCATGTCAGGTACAGGCAGAATGTTACTGCTCAGGGAGGGACAGCCAGCCAATGCCTGTCAGTAAGGAACAACCAATCAGATGCTTTGCAACCAGGTATGTGGAGACCATCAGCTCTGACATACACCTCTTTCCCTTAGAGTGAGCCAGCTACTCAACTTTCTTCACAGTAGGCATCCCCAGGGCCTTTCAGGGCAAATCCCGAAGGAAAACCATCAGCACTGTTTTTAAAACTAGGTACGCTATTTCCATCCTACGGGCAAAGGCAGGCTCCCCCGCTGCACCTAGAAGCTTAGCTTAGATCGGTATAATTACAATGTTGTGTCCTTCCTACACGTCTTCCTCCCAAATAAGCCATGCCTTTGCTGCTCCACTCTGCAATACACACGAATTGAGGACAAGTTCTCAAGGCCACAGATGGGTGACTGGGGAGAACCAGCTTCTGCACAGGAGAGGAATCCAGTAGGGGAGTTCCTGAGACTGACTGCGTTAGTTCTCAGGCAGAAGCACAGGACCCCATTCCAACACCACCACAGGAACTGGTCTATGCTGCCGGGGAAGAGTGCAAGGAATGAGATTCTGAGTGTGAACGGAGGGGTCCCGTACTCCTAAAGTCCTCAGACAGGAGGGCTCTGGGCTAAGCAGGCTTTGGAAAGAGGTACCAAAGAGCTGTCTAGAGAGAAGTTTAGCATCAGACCTATAGAAAGGCACAGAACAAACCTTTTTTACATAGAGAAAAAAGACCCCAACACCCTATAGCATCCAAAGGAAGAACACACACAAAAAGACTTCGCAGACTCAGTCTGCAGAGAAGCCAAGAGTCCAACAGAGCAGACAGGTCCTTACTTTATGGTGACAGGTTTGAAGGGAAACAACCTAGAGCTTCAACTCATCTCCACTCAAAATGTTAGCATCACACATGCACAGACTAAGAGTTTTCCGGGGTGGGGAGTGTTCTAAAAATCATCCAATATTTACATAAAAGCTTTTGTTTTAAAGCATGAGAATATAAAACTCAGAGGAATGCTACAAGTAGTACTTTCAAGCATGTTATTCTCTCACAGGTAGAACTTTAAATGCAGTTTTGTCAGTATATAAATAATCCAGCTTATTTATAGGAGGGATTCAACTCACTGAGAGCTGGCTCTGCGTGCCAAAGGATGTAATAGGGGGGCAGGGCGTGCTTTGAGGTTATTTTTGTTTTTATTTTTTTTAAACTGCCTAAATATACGGATTCTAACATCCTGGAAAGATACAAAATAGTGATAAACCCCAGATCCCATATTAAAGTGCGAGGAGCCACAGGAGGGTCTTTGTAGGGATTTCTCCCTTTGGTACCATAGAAACTCGTTAAAAACTGCCCTATGTTACTGAGGATAGGGGAGGCCACACACAGAGAGGAGATGGGGAGACAACAGAGGTTTCAGAGGTGATTCATGTGCACAGCAGCTTGTGTGTGAGGAGGGAGAAGGAGGAAGGTGACATGCGTACACAACAGCCTAGAAGGGTCAGGGATGGGACCTGATGACACACACAGCACATGCAAATGGAGGCAAGGGAGGACAGCAGGTACAGCAGTTCAGGTGCTGAATTAGCACTTAGCATGGGATGTAGCACTAGTTAAACAGGAGCACACTTCTCTGGGAAGGCCCCAAATCCACATAGGGATCCCAGAGGACAGTCCAAGATGGAGCCTTGAGAACTTACTATGTTTTTGCTAATGCGCCGCGTTCCTCATGCTCCCCTTCATTGTTCACTCAGCCCCTTTCCTGCTAATTTGGTGGCATGAAGCAGCAGGTGTTGGTAATGCAGGTGAACATCCACCACCCTCCATGAGAAAGCCAAAGTGTCACCCAACTGCTACCAGCTGGAGATACAAGGAGGGCCTAGAAGGTGACACCTCTCCCATCATGCCAGCTACAGTGTTTTCAAGCAGACAAAATCAGAGCCTTGAGGGAACACATCAGGAATGTGCTGTGCCCATCCTGTTTAGCAAGGATACTTGCACCGAGCCTTACCCACAAAGCCGGAATGTCCTCAACATTTACAGAGGCTTCAGTAGCCGCCCAATTAAGGGCTGCGACAACTGTCTGTACTGCAGTCCCTGCCATGGACAAGCGCATTGAGTACTGCCTGCACCTTCAGAGCCCCGTGACACACTGCAGACATGCGCTTCCCTCGCAACCTCACTGCACAACATGTGCTGGACTGAAAAACCTTTCCACCGACAAAAGAAAAAAAAAAGTTCTATCCCCCTCCCCCCATCTGCCGCCCACACAGAGTTTAACCAAAAAAAGTGTTTCAGTAACAATTGTGTTTCAAAGGAATCAAAATCCCGCTTAGCTCTGACAGTAAACATCTACCGTGTTTCCAAACCTCTTCCTGTAAGTGCTAATGCCAAATTCTACGGGGTGAGAGATATGTAGTGATTTGTCAAGGAAAAGGCCAGGCAGTGCCAAATCAACAGCAGCCCAGACCTGCACTCTCCTAAAGAACCTGCTGCACAGTAGTTCTGCTTTCAAGGAAAAGGGGCCATTGTTCTGTGCCACGTGTCTCATCTCGACTGAAACCAGTGGATGGTGGGAACATGTCAGTTTTCCAGTGGTTCCTTTGTTCGGAAGGGAGAGTCCGTTCACTTCCCACCCTGGTCATCAGAGAAAGTTACATTCTAGCTTTGTCCAAACACAAAGCTGTACTTGTTTTAGAGATACTGGATCCAGACCTGTGGCGATGCATCTTTCAAAATAGCTACCCTGATCTGCTAGCAGGGAGATTGCTCTGAGTTATGGTCCCCGTGAGCAGTAAATTATTATTATTATTATTATTTTTTTAAGTGTTGAATGAGCCTCAACTACATCCTGCGGACTCTGCTGGGGTTTTCTGCAGCTCTGTGCTCTGGCAGGCTCTCTCCCTGGTACAGGCTGTGGGTGTTCCGAAGAGTCAAAGGGCATTTTCTGTAGAAGCAGCCAAGTGGACAGAAGCAACGGATCTCGGAGCCCCAGACTGAACTTGGCAGTGTCATCATAAATGAAGGCTAGCTTGGACCAGGACCAATTAACGTGAACAAGATTCAGTAATCAGACGTGCCCCCCCAGCCCCTACAAACAAAAGAACGGTCCAGTATCCTCTTCCACCCAGCCCCAGGCACCTGTCTGGAACACTCAGTTTGCACCTGGTGCCCCAACGTGTTCCTGCATTCTCAGACCGCAACACAGTTGACGCTTGCACCAGGGTGGCAGAGAGAGGGGGACAGCAGAACGCTGGTTTCCTTTCCAATCTCTATGCCGTGTGAGAGAAGACTAGACCTCCTTCCTCCCACCACACCAGTTCACAGTGTGTGCTGCTCCGCGTGAAGCTGGGGTGGGAGAAGAGGCTGGAGGGGAGACTGCGGTGACGGAGGAGGTGTCTGTGGCGGGGACGGCTGAGTCATCGCAGGTGTGCCAGATAAAAAAGGTGTGCTGGCAGGAACGGCTGACGGAGAACTGGGTGTAGCGCTGGGGGGTTCGCTAATTGGCCGATTGTAGAAAAAGAAGAAGCACTGCTGAATGAAGAGTTCAATGATTGTCTGATAGGTGCGAGTTGCAGTCAGAGCGTCCATAGTGCTGAAGTCAGGTCTCATCAAGGTGGGCCAAAAGCAGATAGAGAGGTTCTCACTCGTCATTAGATTCACTCTGTTGTTGTGACTGACTCTACAACAGAGAATAGAAAGAGGCCATGAGTGCAGTTTGTTCACAAAACTGCTCACTTATTTAGAACATGAAAGGAACAGAGAATAATCAGTTGGCAACCAACCTATCCCCTTTACAGCACTATCTAAATTCTGGTGGATTAGGAAACCATTCTCAAGTCCCACCCTTCGCCCTCCTGCAGCCCTTAGCTATGGTCATGTGCCTTCTTGAAGAGCCCATCCCCTCTCCGCCCATGGGGAGTGCAGAATGGATGAAGGCAGACTCCCTGCTGACTTCTAAATGCTGTAGCACCAACGTGTCCATGCACATCCACAAGCAGATGACATCCTGAACAGAAACTGATGGGGAGTTGAAGAAATGTGGGTCTAATGCAGGTTTTCCCCACAGTGTTCTGCTAGTTCTCATGTAGCAACATTTATGGAACTTAATTAGCCCCCTGATAAATGACATGCCTGCTTAATTGGGAAAACTGCCAGGGAACAAATTTACTCCAGGCTGCTTCCCTACTTTATTACAGCTGCTAAATAAGTCAACATTAGCTTAATATTATTTCAGTGCTTTGTACACAGCTTATGTTAAGAAGCTGCTCATGGGATAAAGGTGACCGTCTATGTATCCAACTGCCATCCACAGTCATAAAAAAGGTATAGATCTAGTACACACTTGTTCAAATGAGAGATGACATATTTGAAGACCTCATAGTTCTCCTTGGGAAATTTCTTCAGCACCTCTTTGAGCGCATGTAGCTTCTGCTCTCGGTCATTAATTTCTGTCAAAAGAAAAAAAGCGATGAGAACCAGGAATTTCTGAGGAAGTAAAATGCTCATGAGCCTTTGATGAGCTGATTAAACACTACTCAAAGGCCTCCAGCAGCAAGGAGAACCTGCTCAAGCATATGGATGTGAATCCCACTGGGTCTTCTCCAAAGAGAAGCCAAGCATCTCAGAGAATCTGCTCAGACAAGTGTCATCCAAAAATTTACCATCAGCAACTAACCCTACAGCCACATGCACTTAACTGTTGTGCCACAGATGGGGTAGGACAGATTCACCCTTTAAATGCAAATATCACCGCATATGAAGAAGTGTTACATCCTACTTGGTTGCAATGACCTCCAGGGAGCAGATTCATAGCTCAATTAATAAGACTTCCCTACATCATACTTGGTATACTGCCGTATTGCCGCTGGGGAATATAGTTACCTCATCTGTACCTTACTTTTCCATCCATGGCCTAGAAAAGCAGTCAAACAGAGCTGTGCATACACCTTCAGGTAATCTACTATATATCAGAGAGAATGTCTGTCTGTCTGTCGAACTCCTCCTCCTAAACGGTAAGAGCTAGGACCACCAAATTCGGTATACAGCTTCCTCTTATCACTTAAAGTGACATGAGGGTCTGATTGTGCCAGGAAAATGGGACTGCTTCTCGTCAAACCATACAGAAAAGAGACCAGGCAGGTGAATGGGGCTCTTCCCCTGCACTGTTCCAGTCCCAACCCTCTCAACCCACGCCACATTCACATGGGGAGGTTGCTAGCAGTTCCCCTTCGTCAGGGACCATGCTGACTATAGCCCTTTTTGTTAAAACATAGCCAATGATGAGAGTTTATAGAGGTGGAAAAAAAACCCCACTTGACGGAATTCTCATTTAAAAATATTTAAATACAGCATGTACATTAAAACGTAACTGATTTAAGGAGCCAAGCAGCACCAGGTAAGCGTGCTAGCTATACTCAGCATCCCAACACTGGCCAAACAGGGATGAAAGCGTGAGATCAGGCTGGTCTTTCTGAAATCCTTGTTACAAATATGCACATCTTCTCCTGCACGGCAGACCACAACGATAAGCACAACAAGCACAGCTCCGAGTGGCTAATTTAGACATGGCAGGGAGGCTGAAAGCTGGAATGAGCTGGGACCAAGGATGGGCAGCCAAGAATAGTGAGTGGGCTGCATGAATGGTCCTCCTTCACCTCAGTGGGCAGCAGCAGCCTACAGGGGTTCCACCTGAGACCCCGCAGCTCCCCCCATCTATCCTCCAGTTCTCTATGCACCAGAGCCCCGCACTTACTTGCACCTCTCCCTTCATCCCAGCACTTTTGGAGCACATGAATCACAATTTTTGCACTCTATCCCTGCTCCTTCCATTCCTTTCCAAAGCTGGAAGGCAACAAAAAGTGATTCATGTGCTTCAAAAGTGCTGGGAGGGATGGGGGAGATATAGGAAGTGCAGGGCTTCAGTGCCCCAGTGTGCGAGAGATGGGGGGGACAGATAGGGGGTCTGCAGGTGGAACCTCAGTGGGCTGCAGGTTACCCCCCACTGACCTGGACACTGACAATACAGGCAGTGACTGCCATCTTTTGAAGGTATCAATATGTCTTTGTAAACTACTTCAGCTGGGTAAAATTATGAAGCCGCACTGGGTCTACATTCTTCTCTACCCTGCTCCTGAGCATCATCACTCCAGCACCTTCGCTGTCCTGTCAGGACAGGGCGGAAATGGGCACCTCCCCCATATTCTACCAGCCATAATGTACATCCAGCTCTCCAGAATAAAGGGAATGGCTCGAACCTCCCTCTCCTGATACACCTCTTGCTGTGATGTGAAACCATCAAGAGGAAGAGAGGATTTGCACGAAGATGATCCAACTTTATCCCACTCCACGTACAACCTCCTCCTCTACAATCAACCTGAGGTTTCTGATATAAGCAGTCACCCATTGCTGCTCCAAATCATCACTCTATTCCACCTGTCTCAGAAGACACTGCTCTGGTGAGGAAGGGCAGAGGCACCTATCAAAGAGTCAGATGATGTGACCCAACTCTTTGGAAGTTGGTTAGTTCCCTGGTGGATAGCTTACCTGGGAACCGGTTGGCTTTAAGGGAGAGCTAGGGGCACCAGTATATGTAGCATGCCCTGTAGCAAGGAGACATGCAGGACTCTAGACATGAGCAAGTCATGCTCCTCATTGCCAGTAACTGTCCCTGATCTCTAGCATGAAATTCCAACCCAGCTAACCTCTATGGGACTGAGAGCCACTGCTGGGAAGATAGATTGATTGAAAACCATAGCTGGCAAAGGGAAAGAACTGGTCCTTTGGAGGGCTTAGAAAATTGAAGCAAAGGTTTGCAAACTGAAAGAACATCATCTACATCGTTTGCATCAATTAAACTAAATTGCTTTAGAATCAAATCTTTAAAAGCAGTGCTACTCTGCATATGCACAAGCTCTTGGTGATTGGAGGATTCTCTCCAAACCAATTGGCCTTCACTAAAAGACCCAGAAAGAATTAAATGGAACGAAATACAAACTTACTATTCTGGATTGTCAGCTGACAATGGTGTTCCCCGGACTCCCTCATCAAGCCAGCCCAGTACCTGAATGTTTATCATATTTCACACAGACAAGTGTTTTATAGTTTTCCTCAAAAGTAGACAACAGTCTGCTTTTAAATATCTAAGAAAAATAACTTTTGGATGTACCTGGCACCTTCCTTGAAGCCAATGAGGCAAGTCAAACACTGTTCTGGTTACATATTTACCATCCCAACCACGGCTGGCTGTGTACTGAGATTCTGGGACAAAAGAATCCTACTGCTTTAAAAAATTATTCCGCGGCACCAGATAACAAAAGTTCCCTTTTCCTAACAAAGAGACAAACCCTTAATAATATCAGGTGCTTGGATATGGATATATTAATTCAAATCAAGAAATAGGAACAAGAGAACTGAGTTAATGTCACTGAAAGAATCTGTGCTATTCATTTAAATTCTCAACCTTAATATTTTACTTGTGTTTTTCCCTCAACTGAATTGTACAGAAAAAATGCTACTTGCAATTTTGTCTTGGGTAAGTGTGCAAGTTAAAATGCACAGGGCCATGTCTCTACCACAGTTAATCAATAAGGAGGACACTTAAGGAAAACAAAATCCCCCCGAGGCTCTTGCTATTATATGCTGCCTTCACAGCAGTATCAGCTGGGATGATGTGCATGTTTTAGCAAGGGTGCTGCACTAGAATTACTTGACTTTTTTTGCCAAGATTTCTCAAGTCAGAAAAAAGGAAACAAAAGATGCTGCATCAGCAATCCCCCCCCCCATATAATTTTCAGCATGCCTTCATCTTCTCCACCTCTAGATGGTGCCAAACCTAACAACAAATGGTCTGGTAGCACTTTATAGACTAACAAAACACGTAGATGGTATCATGAGCTTTCATCCTAAAGATAAGTGCAAGGAGAGATCCATTGTCCAGCGGACTCTATGGCTTTCCTAGCTTAACTAATATGCATTATTCCAAAGGCCTCTCTAAAGCCACTGGTCATGTTAAAAGCCTCTCACAGCTTTATCTTACATATGGTGGAGGGGAAAAGTGTACTGAAGGGGGAGGGGAAGGGAGCGAGAAGACGTCCATTTAATCCTGTCCTCAGGACGATGTTCATTGCTAACATTAGATGCCTTCAAACCACTGGAGATGGAGTTCTCTTCCATGACATTAACCCAGTCACGGAAACTTTCATAGAATCCTAGGGCTGGAAGAGACCTCAGGAGTCATTGAGTCCAGCCTTTTGCCCAAAACAGGACCAACCCCAGCTAAACCATCTCAGCCAGGGCTTTGTCAAGCCAGGGCTTAAAAACTATTAGGGATGGAGATTCCACCCCCTGCCTAGAGAACCCATCCCAGTGCTTCCCCACCTTCCTAGGGAAATAGTTTTTCCTAATATCCAACCTAGACTTCCCCCACTGCAACTTGAGACCATTGCTCCTTGTTCTGTCACTACTGAGAACAGCCTCTTCTCCATCCTTCTCCAGCACTCTCATCATTTCTATTGCCCTCCGCTGGACCCTCTCCAATGCATCCACATCCTTTCTGTAGCGGGGGGCCCAGAACTGGACGCAATACTCCTGATGTGGCCTCACCACAGCTGAATAAAGGGGAATAGTCACTTCACTAGATCTGCTGGCAATGCTCCTCCTAATGCACCCTAATATGACGTTAACCTTCTTGGCTACAAGGGCACTGTTGACTCATCTCCAGCTTCTCATCCACTATAATCCCCAGGTCCTTTTCTGCCTAACAGCTGCTTAGCCAGTCGGTCCCCAGCCTGTAGCAGTGCTTGGGACTCTGCACTTGACCTTGTTGAACCTCATTAACTTTCTTTTGGTCCAATCCTCTAATTTGTTTAGGTCATGCTGGACCCTATCCCTGCCCTCCAACATACTTACCTCTCCCTCCAGCTTAATGTCATCTGCAAATCTGCTGAGGGTGCAATTCATCCTCTCAACCAGGTCATTAATAAAGCCCTAGAACCGACGCTTGGGGCACCCCACTTGAAACTGACCACCAGCCAGACATTGACCAATCGAGCCATTGACCTTTCAGCCCACTGGACTGTCCTCTGGTGTCTGGAAACCCAAGTTCAGCATTGAAAACATTCATGATGGCTTGCCTGCCATTGTAGAGATCATGTGTTGCCTGGCCTAAAAGGTAGCAGCTGCCTTTTTGGCAGGCGAAAGCCAATGGGTCAAGCCACCTCCAAGCAGCTAGGAAAAAGATACAAAACAAGGAAGGAAAAACATGTGCAGGAGCTGAGCTCCGTGCAATTCAGCGAGCCACGAGAGTAAGGATTCTCTCCATCAAGATCCAGGGAACTGGCTGCAATTTTGGATTTATACCTGTTCAACAACACTGGCTTCAGGACCCATTGCAGGCCAAAAAGAAAGTTCCCATACTTGCCCACATCCTGCCTGTGTCTCTAACAATCTACGTCCGAAAGAACAGGATGTTCTGGGCAGAGGATAGAAGGGTCTGATCAGGAAAGCACCACAACAACTCTTAATTCAGCTCTCGCTCTAAGCTCTACAAGTGGAGACCGTTATTACTGTTGTCATGATGACAACACACAATACGGACTAAGTCAATTAAAGCTAGGAAATTTGCAATTAAAGCCGACAGGCTAGTGGCACAACGTGCCCTGCCGCAAAGTTGATGTATTTCAGACAGGGGAAAGTCATTTCCTATCATGCCAGATGGACAGAACAATTTAGATTCTTTATTATACTGTGAAACAATGGTGTCACCCATTGCCTTGTGCATACTCACTGTGGGCCTCCACCAGCTCAATCTGCATATTGTATGGTACCAGGGGATCGGGCAATTCGGAGAAGAAGCTTTTCATGGCACCAGCCACAGTGTTCACTGTGAAGTCCTTCTCTGCCAGATCTAGATTGTGATCTACAATGGAAGCATTTAGCAGTTAAATCTCACCAACACAAGACATGCAGCTGCTGCAGCGAAGCAAATGGTACGCATGAGACCCTGAGAGAGAGGAGACAGAAATCTCTCTGCAGGATAAAAATGAGAGAGACAAAGTGCTGAATGTAGAGGGCTGTGTGTCTTGCACAGAACACAGAGTAATACCCCCTGCTCTTACATCAAACTCTCAATCCTGTAAGATTCTGACTAATAGCTAAACAGAAGTTCCAAAGGGGCAATTAATATGGCAAGTCAAGAAAAAGGATAAGGGCATCTGACTACTTTTCTGCTCATTTATCTACCTTCTTACAGAGCCCTCCCACAAAGCAGCCACTGAAGAAACTCAGATGTGACATCACTGCAGTTCATGTCCATAGGCACTTTCAAAATGTTAAAAATGATGTGAAATTGTATTATAAGCGTTTTGCGCTATCATGTCACCCGACAGCAAACATCACCATCGAGCTCGTTTGAATGAGGGATGTGAATGGGTGACTGCTTACCTGGTAAGTATCACCCTTGGCGGGCTGGAGTCAGCAGCCTTGTGCATGGGGGGTGGGTTGCAGAGTAGAAAGAGTAGCAGGGGGCTGCCCCCTCCACTGCCAATTCTTCCCTCCCACGAGGCTGCCAACTCAGACAGCAGCCCAGAGCATGGTCAGAACCAGCCAGGATGGAGCAGCCCCTGCCCACCGCAGCCGCTCCAGCCCAGTGGGCTGGAACGCCCCTGTTTAATCAATTAACCCGTTAAACTTAACACTTAGGCGGCTAACAAATTAAACGGGATTTTACACCCCCTAGTTTGAATCCCTGACTAGAGCAACGCTGATTCAGTTTTAAGTCACTGTATCACGTTTCAAGTCCCAAACTTGTTTTTAAAACAATGTTCCCAGTCAGGAAATAAATAAGAACCCAATGGCCAACAAGGATCCTGAAGAAACAAAAACGTTAGGATTTACAAAACCACTGGAAATTTAAACACTCATACACAGTAGGAATTAGGGATGTTAGATAGTGTGTAACTGAATAGTTGTGTAATTATATCAACTTTTAGCAGTTATACGACTATTCGATTGTGCCCGGAGGTGGGGCAGCAGCCAGTGCCCTCCTGACCCCATCCCCAAGGAGCCCCCTGCAACCCCATACTGCTGCCTCTGATACAGAGTGCAGGGTGGCAGGTGGTCCATGAGGGGAGCTGCTGCCCCGCCATTGGCATAGCGAAGGGTGTCTGAGGGGGAGGGCAGTTGCCCCCGGGCGCCAAGCTAGGGGGGCTGCCAATTAAGTCCCCCTCTGCTCCCTCGGTTCGTCTGCTCCTCCTCCTCCCGCCACTGCTTGCTGGAGCCTCCTCCCTGCCTTTCCACTCCACCCTCCTCTATCTCCGCCAGCGGGTTAGTGCTTGCGGGGTCCCAACACCAAACTGGAGGGGACAAGAGAAGATGTGGTACAAACTCACCTCCCCTCTCCTTCCAGGGTTGGGCTCAGCCGTGCGCCAGGTTTGGGGCACAACACCCTCGCTATGCTCCTGTGCCCCACGCTGCTGCCTGTAATACAGAGGCAGCAGCACAGGGTGACAGCAGCCCGTCTACAGGGAGTCAGAGCTCCACATGGACAGGGGCTGCTTTGCAGCAGCCTCCCCTGCCCACCTCCTCCTGCCCCCACTGCCTCTCTAAGAGGCAGCAAGGGGTGGGACAGGCAGGTCTGCAGAGCCAGCACACACAGACCCTGCTCAAAAGCCGGCGCCCCAGCTGTATCAGCTCCCACCTGCCCGTCAGAGGCAGCAGCATGGGGGGAGGGCAGGCGGAGCCAGCTCCTACCTCCCCCCTTGCTGCCTCTGATACAGAGGCAGCAGGGTGGGGGAATGTGTAATCCACAGGATTAAAGGATAACCCCAGACTTTATTGGTTAATTGTGTAGTCATCTACACATTGACATCCCTAGTAGGAATTAGTCATTTCATTTACCTGCACTTTTTTGAAGGAACCTGTCAAACAAGAACTCCTACACAGAGTGACAAAACCTCACCTAAATACAATAATTACAGACAACCCATCCACTCACAGAACAGTGTGGAAGGAAAGGAAGAGACTTTAATAAGGGTAAAGGAAAAGTGTCAGACAAGATGGTCTACAGAGGCCAGGAGCTACAACGACCCACTGAAAAACTGCCAAATGTACAATGATGTTTTTCAGCATTAGGGCATGGTAACAGACATATTGTGATGCCAGGCATTTAAAAACTAAAGCAGGAATTGCAAGGTCACAAATATCAGTTCTGCCTACGCTACAAAAATAACTGCAGCTAAATTTGGTTGTCACCCAAACATGTTCTAACACGTTTTTGCTTCACTTGTGTCATCAGAAAAGACTTGCTCTGTTTGAAGGGACATAGCGACCTTAACACTCCTATTACTGTCTGACAACCTTTTCTCTTCAATTGTTTCAAGTAATACCTATGATTACTGTAATTGAAAGAGTAAAGTTATTTCTCAGTCTGTTTTCACTTTGTGCATTTGACAGCACATTGCTTCTATTCGGCTTTACTCTTTCCCCTGCAGTTAGTTTTCCAGCTGTTGGTTTTCCAAATAGTAACAAACAGAGAAATTAAAAAAAAGAAGAAAAAAAAGAGCAAGCTTAATTGTAACAGTACAAAAATTGTCCAGAGGTTAAGGGTTCATGAAACTAATTTAACTCACTTTCTAACCTGTCCAGTTCTTAAGCTTTGTGACTCCTTTAAGAAGTCACGCTTTAGCTAGTAAGTAACAGGTTACTTTACACATTCCATGCACAATACCATGATTCAATATGGTTATTTTCAAAGACCAAAAGTCCGTGTGGTACCCTGGCATCCCCATCTAAATTTAAATAAGGAAGTTTAGTTAAATATTAACACAAATAACACAGTTTGCTTGTTGCCATGGCATTTGGTTTGATTTTAAATTTATTTTATGTTGCACCAACAGTTTTAAGTTTTGAAGGTGCTGAACATTTGCGCCTTGACAATACAAAACTGGATCACAATAGGTGTCTGGGACTGGCAATGGGAATTGGGTAAACAACAGGTGGGGCTTCTGGCATATGAGAAGACATAGGAGGCAGTTTAGGATTGCGGGCTAAGCACAACAGCTGGATGTTTCTGTTAGAATAACCGGCCTCAGCAGAAAAATCAGAGTTAAAAATTATTTTGTTTTGTGTTTCAGAATTCGCTCAAGATAATGGAGCAGCTCACATCTCTGAAATCTTGTCTGGTTTATAGATTGTTTACACAACCTAGATTCAAGATATCAGTCTATTTTAACTCACACGCTCATCTGTTTTGGTGTAAATCTGCATTTGGACACACTTATTTCAGATTCAGAATGTTCTATTTTGATTACTTTTGAGTGTTCAGACACAGACTCATGTCAAAATAAATGAGGGTGTGAATTAAAACAGACTGGTTATTTCCAGTTTCAGATTGTGCCCTGTAAAAAAGTGTTTTTAAAACTAAATTAATTATCATAGTTAGAAATCACTTACCACACAGCCTAAATATAGCTTTAAAACCAAGTTACCTGTTACCTAATTAACTCTAGGATGTGAGCAGCATTAAAAGTATTTCTGCACTAAGTACAAAATAGTATTTCAAATCATGTTAGCTGGCACAATTTAAAGTACCTTTTACATATAGAGTAGACAAGGCCAGAGGGCAATTTGCAAGGTCAGAAAATAAAACCTTGCATTGATTTACACTTTCAAAAGTTATTTTCACACCCATAAGATCTAGAAACCTCTTTTAAAAAAGAAATATAAAAATGGTCATACAGGATCAGAACCACTGTCCTGTCTTCTGAAAACCGCCAATGCCAGGTGCCTCAGAGGGAATGAACAGGACAGGGAATCCGTCCCATCGCCCGTTCCCAGCTTCTGGCAAACAGAGGCTAGGAACACAAATCGTCTCTAACCCTTGTAACTCTTGTATCCTGGAATACGACCATCCCTTGTAAACTAGGGGTAGATTGAGCGGTAAATCTACAGCTGCAAAAGTGCAGTGCACACAGAGCCCTGATTACTACAAGAGAGCCGACAGCTTAAATATTCTGGGAATATTAGAGAATCAACATAGCACAACTGTTACCGCAGTACTCGCTGATAATTTGGTTGATTATCAATCTGACTGTTTGGGTTTTGATAAACAGAACACATTCTCAATCAGTCAATGAACAAATATTAAAGAAAGCTGGGTCCACTATAACTTATCTGAATTAAATGTGTTCACACACAAATCTCTCATCTTTCAGTTCAAATGCCAGTAATAGTTTAATCTCTTTGCCCAACTAGAGCAATAGGAACAGACATTACCTTGATCGAACTGTCTCTGCAGACTTTCCATCTCAGACTTGTTTCCACTCACGCGATAGATGCCTTCAGTACTCAACCCTAGTGAAACAAGGAAACAAAAGTCAGTGCAAGGACTGGACGCAGAAGGGTGCAACTTTGTGGAAACAGAAACTGGATGGAACAGAATTCTCTCGATATAAGGAGAAAAAAAATGAACCGGTGCAAAGATTCCCACGTTACCAAAACTGGAAAGCGGTGCACAACTTTTATTTTGTAGAACGAGCTGTATCAGTGCTGGGCAACCTGTGGCCCATCGGGGCTCTGTGTGTGCCCTATGAGACATATTGTTTACCAGTACCCCACACAGAGGTGTCAGATTCTGCCGGTTTCTATCCACATGTTTTTTTCCCTGCTGGGATCACTAAAGTGACATGCATGTAAAACTAGGTCCTGTGAAGTGAGGAGCATGCCCTCCCTCTATAGCCAAAGTGCTGCTGCGGTTCTCTCAGCACCCCCTGCAAATTCCAGACATGCAAGTACAGTGAGCAAAATGACCCTATTCCAAGAGACCGTCCTAGTTGTGACAATCTTGCAGTCCGAGACGAAGAGGGTCACCCGTGCAGCCCACTCACTAGCCTAGTTGCCCATTGCAGAGTTAATGTGCTTTACAAAAATACCCAGAGGGAAAAAAGATTAGTGCTTCTCTATCACTTTTCCTAGAGGGCCTGAGGGCACTTCATGAACAATCAGTAGCTAAGCATACGCTGACAGATAAATATAATTGGGTCTAGTTTACACTTAAAAGTTGGACTGACATAGTTACAGCGCTCAGGGATGCGAACAGTTCACACTATGCTGGCCTAAGCCCCAGCGTAGGTGCTGGAGAGGTAATTACGGCAGAAAAAAAAATCCTGTCTACAGTATGCCGCCATGCCTGAGTCACCATTTTATAGGTAGGGAAAGAAACAGGTCCTATCACAAGCCAGTAGCACAATCAAGTTTAGAATCTGGGTCCTCTGATTTACGCTCCAAGGAAGTTTAGTGAAATAGTGTTATTTGTTCAGTATATTCCTTTAATAGGTTAACTTTCTATAGAAGATATTTTTGCAGTAACCACAATTTTTATTTTAAGTAAGGACCGCTATTGTTTTGTGCTTAGATCAGAGGGGAAAGCTAGATTTTAAAAGGTGCTTCTCTTTTCTATACATCTGTGCAACAGGAGGAATATATAAGACAAGTGACTCCTGACATCTGTAGGTATTTGGAATCTGGCTAGAGGAAGAAGCTACCCCTCATTGCTCCTTTCCTTGCTACCATCCCGAAGACAAATGCCTGTACATACAGCCACTCATGGAGCGCTGTCACAGTAACCATGGCACATACAGAAGCTATTGAACACAAAAGGGTGAGGGTGATCACTTGTAGTGTAACTAGAAATAGATGCAGCTCTTGTAGTGACTCTATAAGCAGAGAGAACAAATGTCTCAATTTAGTCATCATTTTAATTGATGTTTTCTGAGAAGCCCACATTAAGTGAGCTAAAAGCAGAGAACCTACCTTACGATACACAGCAGATGAATGGTATTTGAACTGCAGAGGATTTATTCAATATACAGGCCATCAACAGTACAGTTTAAAAGCTTTTAATTGCTAAAAAAGTGGACTGTTCACAGAAAGCAACTCACCTCATCAGAAACGAAAACAGGGTTAACGGACCAGCCCCGTGGACCACATAACTTCAGGCCTAGGCACAAAAGAATTAGTGCCTGTGCACTTGAAGAGAATCAGCAGCAGCTGCTACCATTTGTGTCTCTGCGGCCCAGATTCAAAGGCAGTTTGCCATTAGACAACAGAGCATATGAAGGTAAGAGCTGGTCTAATGTGCACATGCAGTAAGAGAACACACAGCCCCCTCTCTTTGCTGCTAATCTGAAGCTGTCTCTTTCTGTCTTTGCTCACACTTGTTTCAGTTTGACTTACTACTGACTGACAGACCCAAACTGTCCAAAGACAATTTAAAACAGACAGTAACTAGGTGTGACAGTAGACTTCATATTCTTTATGGAAATATGCTTAGGAATATGAATACATCTAACTTGAATATGTGTTATGCAAAATATGCAAAGTATTATGTGGAAAGCTTGCAATCCCCTGACTGCGTGTGTTCTATTTGTATGCATGTACCATTTCTGTATCTGAAATTAAGAATATTGACTTAATGTGTGCATGTTGAGAAAGGCCTATTTCCAGCCCATACGGAACAATGAAGCACCCAGATTCCAGGACACCCCTGGTTTATCATTGAGGATGTCTGCTGCAACCACCTGGAACTAACCATGAACAAGAATCAGGCGCAAGTTGGGAAGCTACCCAGCTTGTGAGAAAAGATAATTGGAACTACTGTCAGGATAAGAAATTGCATGTAGCACATTTCTTAGAGTAGTAAGCTTAGCTGGTGTGTTTTATTTTGCTTAGTAATTTCATCTGATCTGTCTACTATGACTTGCAACCATTTAAATCCTATTTTTTATATTTAATACCACTTTTGTTTATTATTAAGCCCAGTATAAATAATAGTTTCCAGAAGAGTGAGGGTGAGCGGGGATTGGATAGGGGGAGACAACAATGTGCATCTCTCTTTTTCATTGATAAAGAGGGCAAACGATTTGTGAGCTTGTTCTGTATACAACTTTTATGCAAAGTAATACGGATTTATGGGGTACTGATCCCATCAAGGCTTTGCACCTGGGTACTGTGTTTAGTCCTTCTCACTGAGCCTTCCCAGAGCTGAGCTGCTTTCGGGGTCTCTGTTGCCTTGCTCTTGGTTGCAACCCCAACTCTGTGCCATTGCTATGGGAGGCCATAGGTTCTGGCCCAGCAGGACAGGGTACTGGGGCAGGGAGGCGAGATCAGTGATATTTTCAGCACATTAAGTGACCATCTGAAGGGCATCTCTGTGACTGAACCCATCCACAACTAGTTCTTAAAAAATTTTTCTAGTCTTGGCCGTGCTATAAAATATGGTTCATATTAAGTGTTCCCCAGGAGCTGTGCTTTCCCTAAAGATGATTGTGCTCCCCTTCTCATGCTTTGTTACAACCCCCATGCCACAGCAAACCAGTATTGCTGCAGCACAACAGTCCCAAGAAAGCAGCAGTAGTCTGATCAGGGACCCAGTGCTAGTTTCATTTTCACATAAAATGGGAGAGCTACCGAAAAATCAAAGCAAATACGTGCAAACTACAAAAAGAAGAGAGAAAATATGAAGAGCTGTTTAAAAGCCTAGTATGGTCATTAAAAGTCTACATGCTCCTGTTAGCAAATTGGGCCTCAATCATTTCTGTTACACCAAACTCACACACAACAAAGCCAGCCTCGTTCTTGCCTTCAGTACCACTGGCACTGTGGAACTGTACAACACCACCAAGCAATGAATGCACAAGACAAAAGGAACATCAGAGTCACAGACATTCTGGCAGTTTCTTTATTTTTTTTTCAAAGCCTGGTTGCTCAGACATGTAGATGGAAAGGGAACAGACACTATGGGACTATGAAGACCGCAGATGGCTCCACAATTGTTCCCTAATTAATTTTTTCTGACAGACCACCACCACTCAGCACAAAGTAATGCATGTGATTCCTTCTCTTAATGGCCATCCTCCACAGCCGCTAATAAGAGTAAATGACAAATTAATTACCAATAGCTTAAACGAGAGGCATAATGCTGACAACATATATAATGCAAATTCAAACAAACATAACTTGCAAATTCAAACCATTCCCATTTGTAACGTATGCAGTGATGTAGCTAGGGTGGTCCCAAGATAATAGGGAGACAAGATGAGTGAGGTAATATCTTTTATCGGACCAGCCAGCTTCTGCAGGTGAAAGAAGCTTTCAAGCTTACATGGAGCTTTTTCTTCAGGTCTGGGAAATGTATTCAGGACAAGTCTACTTTACATTCCTACTTCAGAATAATTTACATCAGTGAGGGGTATGAATAAGTTATACAATGCAAGTCACACTGACCTAAGCACCAGTATGGACAGCACTATCATGCTGATGTAACTACCGCCTCTCGAGGAGGGGGATTTATTACGCCGATGCAAGAGTTACCTTCCGTTGGCATAGAGCGTTTTCGCCAGATAATCTACAGAGGCACAGGTCCGCCAATGTCATGCTTCTAGTATAGAGTCATAACTAAATTGTTATTGCTAAATACAAGAAGGAACAAACTGTTTAGCATAGATAGTTAACATAGTTCAAGTTACCATTCAAGGAGAAGTGGCGCATTAACATGAACTCCCAGTCACAGGAGGGGAAAAAAGAGCTGTGGGGAGCGCAGTTAAGCGGGTTATAGATTGCTGTAATAAATCCAGTGTGTCTATTCCGTCCATGGCTAGTCAAGTTAGGAATTTTAAGCTTACAGGACCAACTTTTGATGGTATTTCATGGGCTTCCATTGAGGGGGATAGAGAGGATGGGAGTCTTTGGGTCTTCAAAACACTCCACCTCCCATGCTCTTCTAACTCATCATCAGAAGCAAGCTCCCCACAGCCTGGGACCCACCAACTGCACTCAGCACTGGAAGCCTGCCAAAACAGCCATGCAAAACTTGTAGTCAGACTTACTGCTACTATACTTTCGATGTACTCGTACAAAAAAATTAATAGAAGACAAACATCACATCATCTGTGGGCGAAGGCTTTTACAAAGCGATTACTTCTCAATCCTCACCCTAAACAGCCACCTCCTCAACGCCTCCAAGAGATGAGCTTGGCAGCTTAAATAAAACAGCTCCTCAGTTTCTTGTAATTGTTGCTCAGATCCATTTTAGTCAGGCGTGCATGTGCCACATGTACAGTTGTGGATAAGTTTTTCCCCTACTTGCACCCACTGGGTTGGCAGTGAAGCTCTCTGAAGTGGCACCACCATAGTGCTCAATATATGATGCTGCAGACTGGGCACCTCCTCAGGTCCTTCTTGCCGGCTCCTTCCTCAGAAGGAAGGTGGGGGAGTCTAGAACGGATATGAGCCACACATCTCAAAGATCAATTACGAGACGGTAACTATCTTTTTTGAGTTCTTGTTCGTATCGATTCCAGTTAGGTGACTCCCAAGCCCTCCCCCGGCGGTGGGGTCGGAGTTATGGAAGGACAGACTGGAGCACTGTTCTGCAGAAGGCTGCTGGGTAATAATGCAGTGAGGAGCGAAGATGTACACCAAGAACCACGTCACCAGCCTGAAGATTTCTTGAACTAGCACCTGGGCAAGGAAAGCTGTGACCTTATGGAATGTGTACTGAGTATCAGGGCTCACGCTGGCCAATTTGTAGCAGGTGCAGGAGGTGATCCACGAGATCCTCAGCAACACAGATTGCTCTGTGAGCACGCCTAACCCAACAAATGGCAGGTCCTGCAGTGTATGCTGCACCTTAGGTGGGAACCCCAATGCCTGCAGCCATGAGCATCGCCTCATGTCAATCCTGGAGGACAAGGTACGCATGACCAAGTCTGCAGCATCCAGTGAGGCCTGTAAAGGGGTCCACACCATTGCCTTGCCATCGTCAACAATTGCTCCCAACTCCTCCCTCAACTCTGCAGCCACTAACTCTTTGAACTACAGCATCATGTTCCAGGAACTGAAGTTGTATCTGCTCAGGATTTCCTGTTGGTTGGCAATTCTGAGTTGAAGCCCTGCTCCCTGGTCAAGTAGACCTTTCAGCTGAAAAGATCCACCGCTTGGGAGTAGAACCCTGCTGCCCTGTCTCTCATGCTCCTTTACCATGGCCATCATGAATGAGCAGGGCTGCGCATGAGTGAACAGATATTCATAACCCTTGGTGGGGACGGAATACTTCCTTTGCGGTTGGAGGAATGGAGGTTGGGGTCTGCAAGAGGCTCATTGTGCTGGCCTGTATAGTTCTGATGAGGGGCAGAGCCATCCTTGATGGACCTTCCAGAGCCAGGATGTCCATCATTAGGTCCTTCGGCTTTACTACATCCTCAGCCAGTGGGAGTATGTTGTGCACTACCCTGTGCAGCAGAGCCAGGTGGGAGAAGTTATTTATAGGGGGTGGCCCCAAGGCAGTGGTCCCTGGAACCCGCTTCATCTGAGAAGGAGCCCGAAGTGGATACAGATTCCTTGTGGCCCTGAAGGTCCCTTGGAACATCCTGCACAGCTTCTACTTCCTTGCTAACTACCCCAGGGTCTATGCTGGTGGTGAGAGCAGGCTCTGGGGGTGGCAGAGTGTTCTGCACCGGTGTCATCTTGAACCCCGAGGAGGGGGGCAACTTGTCAATGCTGAGGGCGCATGGGGCTCCAAGAACACCAAAGTGGGAGCTCTTGAAAATGGTGCCTTGGGCCTAGAGGCCACTGCACAGGCATTTGCCACTGTGCTTGCCATGGCCCCGCATCCATACCCAGATGCCTACAGTCTGATTTGTGTTGGCTATGCCTGGAGTACCAGGATGCCACCTCCAAGCCCGAAGATGAAGACCTGGAAGGCAAAGTGCTGACTGCAGCTGCACTGGAGAGTAGTGCCGCGACCGGGAATGTCAGAGAGAGATCAAGCAGTGCTGTGACAAGCAGTGCCAGGCGCAGGATTTGTGCCTTGCCGGGAACCGATGCTGCCGAGATGCAGCTGATCATATCAGCATCTCGAGTTTGCCTTGAGACGGTGTCTGGAGGTTTCTCTGACTGTGGACCATGGTGCAGTCGCAGCTATTAAGTTCCTCATGGCCTCAAAGTTGTCTGGGGCAGATGGCAACTCACTGTCCTCAGCCACCTGGCCCAGAGATTCCAGGAACACTGGACTCAGCAGCTCCCCCTCGTGGGGAGAAGTCAACTCTGTTGTCACCTGGGGCTGATGGCGCTAGATGCTCCTACCCAGGATGCAATCCAGTGGTGCTCTCTGAGGTGGCCATCTTCAGTGCAGGACATCGGTTTCTGCCCACCTCGCAGTGTTGGCGCCAACAGTCTCTATGCTCAGACTCCTTCCTCGACACTAGATCCTGCTGTGCCAAAGCTGACTGGGAATGGAGTGCTGCCTCCATTAGGAACTGCTTCAGGAAAAAAAAAAATCTCACCTTTTTTGTCCGTACAAATCTTGCACTGGTTGGTTTGGTGTGCTTCCCCCAAATACTTCAGACAAGAGTCAGAGAGGGGTCACTCACTGGGCATGGGCTTATGGCAAGATCTTCCCAAGGTTTTAAACCCTGGGATCTAGGCATGCCCTCAGCCCCAAGAGGAAAAGGAAAGTTGGGGTAGAGATAACCCTCCATCCTCTGCTAACAACTATTAACACTGCCAGACCACAAACTACAACTGTGCATTGGAGAAATACGGAGCCCTTGCAATAGCAAGCCACTGCAGTTCCAATGACCATCACTGGAGGCAAGAAGGAACTGGGGAGGAGCTGGGTCAGTAGGCTCCTGTATTGAGCAGCATACAGGCACCGCCTCAGAGGACTCCCCAGTTGACCCGATGGGTGCTGGCAGGGGAAAGCTTTCTGGTGACTGTGCAAATAGTGCACACAAACCTAATGAACAGATATAAGCAATCACTGGAAGAAGAATCGTAATTTTGCTAGACACTAAAATCATGGACTGAACAGAGGCATTGGGTTTATGGCTTACTATAATAGCGGGTAACCCACTTATCACCCCCTCCCCATTACTGGACGGAGGTCCCTTGGCGTGTTAAATACTCATACTAAATGACCTGTTCCACTCTATGGCAGGGAGTGCATCTCCCAGACCTGAAGAAAAGCTCTGGATAAGCCTCAACATTTATCTCTGTTGCCAAAAGAAGTTGGTCCAATAAAAGATGTTACTCTCACCTACCTTGTTTCATCAGTATTTAATAACGGATTTAATATTTCCTGCAATCCATGTCCATGTTTATTTTAGGAATTCCTGTTTTAGGCTAGCCACACAGATATTGCAAAGCTGTAGCATCAAGCTAGGCTAGACATGACTTGACCCAAATTTCAACCATTACTTTCATATAATCAGAAACAAAACTTGGGAAAAAGCTGCAAAGAATGGCCTTAAAACACAATGTACACCACTACTGACATGAGTCCAGCTCCATCAGCTTTGGCAGTGTTGAGAGCCTTACCCAAGGAGAGCCAGTAGCTGCCAGCAGTGTTTTAAGTTTTATGTTAAGTAACCCCCCTCCCAGAGCAGGGTTGTTCAACTCAATGATTAAACAGTGACAACTCTAGCAGTCTGCCTACCGTAGTCTCCTTACTATATATTTTAGAAATATGCACGTCTGTCCGTCTGAGTCCATTTGTTCAAGAACTCCTCCTAAAATGGTAAGAGCTAGGACCACCAAATTTGCTATGCAGCTTCATCTTATCATAACTTAAAGCAAGGTCAGGGTTTGATTGTACCAGGACAATGAGATGTGTGAGAAATTAATGGAAATGGAGAGGTCTGGCAGGAGGGAGTTATACTGCAGAGTAACCACAGGGAGGCAGCAAGGGGCCAGAGATGGGGACTGGGTGGAGGATGCAACAAGGCCTCCCAAGACATACTGAGAAGACAGAGGGGACATGATAGCAATTCTCAAGCATCTAAAAGGGTGCCACAAGGAGGAGAGAGAAAAATTGTTCTCCTTGGCCTCTGAGGATAGAACAAGAAGCAATGGGCTTAAACTGCAGCAAGGGAAGTTTAGGTTGGACATTAGGAAAAACTTCCTGTCAGGGTGGTTTAACACTGGAATAAATTGCCTATGGAGACTGTGGAATCTCCATTACTGGAGATATTTAAGGGCAGGTTGAATAGACATCTATCATGGATGATCTAGATGGTGCTTGGTCCTGCGATAAAGGCATGGGATGGAACTTGACCTCTCAAAGTCCCTTCCAGGTCTAGTATTCTACAATTCTATGATATACAGCCATCTGCTAATTTACTTATGAACTTTTCCTTGTGGTCAGGACCATTTTTTTTTCTTTTCTCTATAGCACCTACAACAATGGGAGTTTATTGGTGCTACAATACTAATAATAATAATGATGCTCATAATGCTCATCACTGAACTACCCAAGCAAAATTCACAATTTATTCTAACAACGTCCCTGTGATATGGGATCATTATTTTACAGATGAGGAACTAAGGTAAAGAGATTAAATGAACTGCCCAAAATCACAGAGAATGTGTGTAGCACAGCAAAGAAGAAAACCCAGATTTTTCTTGTGTCCTTCTATAGCAGTAAAACTATAAAGCTATTCCTTTCATTCCTAGTAGGGTTCCCAATACTGTGCACACATATAGATAGTGTTGTGTCTCAAATTTAGCTCTAAGGAAATTCAGTTTATTCAACATGGAGGAATAACTACAGAAGAACTGTGTTTGGGATCATCATCACTGAATTAGTATTTCAATCTTGTGCAGTAAGAGAAAACATGGTCTCAGGCTCCAAAATTTCTCCATGTCACAATTGCAAGACCCTCAGATGTGGAGTGTACTGTACTGAAGGCACTCTTGACCAGTTGTACTGTTGCTGGACATGTTCATATTTATTGAATAAGACCTACATGCAACCTACAGAAATTCATGATTTTGGGGAACTACCAACACCTTGAAGGCTTGTCTATGTAAGGAGTGTCTGCTTCAGTGGAACAACATATCCATGCAAACACTTCAAGTAGCTGCACTATAACAGTGTAAAACAAAGCTTCTATTTCAGAGAACTAGTGGAACCTAAATGTACCAAAAAGCAGTAAGATTTATCTTCAGACATATGGACAAGAATTCTGTGAAGAATTAAGATAATGTCCGCATATAAAGGCAGAAAATTTCCCAAGATATGTATGAAGAGAGGATTGTGCCATTTATTTTAGAAAGAGACACAGACAGAATCAATGAGTAACTGAACAACAGGGATATAAATCCAGCATGGTGTTTCTATGATAAAAATGTAATGCTTTTTTAAAGGAGATCAAAAAAGACAGAACAGTAGCATAATAAACAACATGGTAATTTATGTAAGGGTCATTACAGGGTTCACATTCATCAATAATTTCTTCCTTCTGCTCTTGCCTCCTCAACAATCATACAATTTCTGGTTACCAGAAAGATCCACCTTAATGCTCTTAATGTCCAAGGTATGATCTAGCAGCCCATGATTGGATTCATCTCTGGTAATTCATGTAAACGGCAACCCATGACTTTCCCTGGTTAAAATCCAGCCAGGGCAGTGAATGACAAGATTAAAAGATATGAGCTGCAGTGTGTTTAACAGCACAATTCACGTATAACCTCAATTAGACGCTTGTTCCCCATCAGTTTTTTGTCAATAACTGTAAGAAAGCGCACAGATAATGGAAGTAACGTAAGAATACAAAATGACCAACATCCTGAAAGATATTAAGAAGTAGGAACAGCTGGGGGTCTCACTCTTGCTGTCAAGAGTCTCAGCAGTAATATCTGACAAAAGATGTATAATGAGCCCAGTGTAGCTACCCTGGGATGTCTTGTGTGGTTACACCAACCAAAGACTGGCTGTTGACAGTCCAGAAAGCACTTTAACACTGCTTAAGAAGCATTCCCACCAGCAAGAATAAAAACGGAAAAACAGCAGTTATTTTCAATGTAGTCCTCAATTTGAGGCCCAGCTAATGAATTCGAATCCAAACAGAAAAGCTGGTCAGACATTTCAAAGATTTGTCCATACTTCATTGCAATCTGTTTCAAGAAAGAACGCTGGATAAACAGACTGTCTGCCAGCTGACATTTCTACAACCAGAAAAGTAAGATTCACATACCATAAATCAAATGATTCACTGGGGCTTTCATAAATTTTGTAACATGCATGGCAATAATATTCCATGATAATCCAGGTTTTAAAGCAGGACATTTTAGAAACCTTTAATAATCCAGATAACTTGAAATAAATCTGGTTTCTCAATCAGAGAAGGCTTCCCAGATGTTGAGGCCTTACTACATATCTGAAATGCTTTCCTGACACAGAACCTCTCCTTCAAATTATTACTTGGTTTGTAGGTACTTGGTTTGTAGGAATGGACCCATAGTTATTTACAAAACTGCTGACCTCACAAAAGGCAGTCAAGTTATTCAAATTGACAATGAGGAGTCCATGCAATGTTCATATGACACTAGATTGCTTGTGGCATTCACGGAAGGGCTGACCATACTGGAACATGGCTTTTGGGCTTGGGAAAGAAGCCTGGGATGATGAGCAGCGACTGCACAACTTTCAGGTGAGTAAAGCCACTATATGGGACTCTGTGCTAAACTCCCCCTCACCCTGTGGTGCAAGAGTACATGAATGAGAGCTGCTCTGCCAGTGGAAAAGCACACTGATTGCACTGTGGAAGCTGGCTACTCCAGACAACTTTCACTTGGTTGCCGATCATTTTCGAGTGGGGAAGTTGAGCTTGTGCTGATGGAAGCGTGAAGAGCCATCAGTGAGGGGTGTGAACGGGTAACCGGTAAGCATCACCAGTTAACTGGTACCCAGGAGCAGAAACCAGTCACCTCACAGGGAGAGGAGGGGGATGGGAGTGAAATCCTGCTTAGTTGGTTAACCAGTTAAACCTAAGATTTAAACGGTTAACTGATTAACCAGGATTTTACATCCTTAACATCAATCATATTCTGCTCCAAAAGACTGACTCTAGGCAACGTGCATGAAATTGTGGAGGGCTTTGCAGGGATGGGCTTCTCAAACAGCAGTGGGACGACAGATAGCGCACACATTCCAATTCTGGCACCAGATCAGCTTGGCTTTGAGTACAATAACTGCAAGGGGTATTTCTTCATGGTTCTGTAGGCACTTGTGGATCACCACAGGTGTTTCATGGACATTAACGCAAGCTAGTCCAGAAAGATGCATGACACGCATCCTTCAAAACATAGTTTTCAGGAAGTTGCAAGAGGGGACTTTCTTCTTGGACCAGAAGATCACCGTAAGGGGAAGTGGGAATGCCCATTGTGAGATCCTGTCTACCCCTTAATGCCATGGCTCGTGAAACCATACATGGGGAGCCTTGTCAGCAGCAAGGAACAGTTCAATAATTGGCTGAGCAGATGCTCACGCACCCCAAGACTGGAATCCATACAGGCCATCACTTGAAGAATATCACACTTCTCATTCTCTTCTGCCAGAAAAGTTGCAATCATTAATAATACAAACTTGTGTCTCAAAGAGCTTCCTTGTTTTTGTGATTGCCTATCTATCTCCTAGAACTGGAAGGGACCTCGAAAGGTCATCGAGTCCAGTCCCCTGCCTTCACAGCAGGACCAAGTACCATCCCTTACAATTTTTTGCCCCACATCCCTAAACGGCCTCCACAAGGATTGAACTCACAACCCTGGGTTTAGCAGGCCAATGCTCAAACCACTGAGCCATCCCTCCCCCCAAGGATCTTGTGCTTAGATCCAAACCTGTAATGTTATTTTACCACCATATTCTATATTTAGTTTCTTTTCTGAGACTTTGGTTTTATAAAACTGAAACCCCAAGTTTCCTGAATTAAGATCTAGCTATGTGCAGATATCTAGTTCTGTGCATTAGCAATGGGTTGATTTTTTTCATATGCAGTGTTGTTATAGCCACGTCAGCCCCAAGACAGAGACACAGGGCAGGTAATATCTTTTATTGGATCAACTTCAGTTACTAGAGAAAATCTTTTGGGCTTACATAGAGCTTTTTAAGCAACAAGCTCCCATTCAAAATCTCCAGCATATAAAGTGTGAAAGTAATATTCCCTTTTAGTTTTAAACATATACGTTTTAAAAATCTGCTTTAAAAATAAGACTTCGATCATTTTAAGCCTACTATTACTACAAATGAACATCATTCATACAAATTTCACACAAGCTTTCATCTCATTTCTAAAAACATATTTCTCTAGGATTTTAAATACATATTTAATATATTTGATAGCAATTTCAACAGTCACTTTCATTGTTTCCTATGTTTATGTGGGTTAATCACACAACAATGACGGAGTTTTAAAAAAATATGACGTGATTACAAAGCCATAAAATAAAACTGGTACAGGGTTCAAAACATGGTTGACCACCTGAAAATCATTCACTGAAGCTGTCCAAGATTGTGTATTGACTAGGTCTCCTGAAGTAACGACCCAAAATACAGTATTCAGAAAGAAAAATGGGTCTCATCCACAAATCAAAGAGAACAAGGAATAAACTTAATATGATACAGTACAGATAAAACTCTCTAGCAAAAAGAAAAAACCAAACAACAACAAAAAAAATTCTAGAGATACAGGGCTAAATTCAGCCTTTGGGTAATGCATCATGAAAAACAATAAGAGTTATACCTGGGCTATAATTGGGCGCCTAAGAGAAGAACAAAGGGAATACTTTTCCTGTAGGCCTTATTCATACTTTCTCAATTTTAAACTCCAGTATTTTCCATGACAACGAGCGGTTTCTTTGTTAAACTGCTATAACTTTCTGACCTCATCTATACATTCTATATATAAGCCACAGAACACACAAAACAAGAGTGCACAGGGTGACACTAACATCACCTAACCCAACTTGACCCTTTAACAACAAAGTGATTTTAAATAGAAAAGATTAGTAGTCGTCAAGAAAAACATTTTGCTTTGGTATTAAATCATTCTCCAAAGTATCATTCAGACTAGGCCAGATGTATTCTCCTCGCCTCACCTTTTGTCACTTTTATTTACATTAATCAGTGCTTCATAACTGGTTGCATCAAATAAGTTTGCCAATGTCCTTATTTCAAGGACTGTCACCCCTCACCCTTTACACAGGCAGAAATTCTGCACACAATCCACACTTCTCCCCTAAAAATTCTGAATGGAGTCAGTGGAAGAGAAAGGTGTCAGACAGCCCAGGAAACTGCAGTCCTGCATTTTTACTGAGTATTTCTGTTAGGGCGTATCTAGACTATGCAGAACGGTTGAAAGAAGATATGCAAATTCTGTGGGAATTTGCATATCTTCTTCCGATCGCACTTTCGAAAGTGAAAGTAATTAAGACGCGGCTTTTTCGATGAACCGTCTCCTTCGTCGAAAAGCAACCATTCCTCAAAAAAGGAGGTTTACGCAGCTTTTTGATGGGGGGGAGGGAGGAGGTCGCTGAAAAACCCACATCTTAATTACTTTAACTTTAAAACCTCGGCTTTCGAAAGTGTGATCGGAAGAAGATATGCAAATTCCCGCATAATTTGCTTATCTTCTTTTGACCGTTCCCTGTAGTCTAGATGAGCCCTTAGGAAGCAAAGATCTCTCTAAAGCGTTAAAGTGTGTCTACTTCTGGCGGTAAGCTGCCTTCTTTCACTGAAATATGGACTTGTGATATCTACTCAGTCTATTATGACAGTGTTGACAACGGCTGGCCAGGCACCCAGCTGCTGTCACACTGTAAATTAGAAAAGGCATTGTGTACACAGCCAGCCAGCTGCATCATAAACCCCTAGGTTAGGAAGAGGAGAGGTGCAAACATCACACCATGTCTGTGGTATCATTTGGATTTAGCACCTGATTGGTTCTTCCTGTGCCTCCCATTACAGATAGAACATGCTGTGGGGTTTCTGAACTCATGTTCTGACTCTTGATCCAAACCAGGAATTGTTTCATTGATCTCTGCAGTTAGTATGAAAATGCACATCTTCAGACAGCTTTAAAATACCTATGTTACCACATTTATCTCTAGGCATCTATTTCTATAGCACCAAACTTGTCGGCACTTCACAAAATTTTCTGGACATCCAATACTCCGGTCATCTGAAGAAGTGGGCTGTGCCACCAAACCCATCTACATGTTTTCTTGGTCTTTAAAGTGCTACCAGACTATTGTTGGTTTTTATGTTTACAAACAATCCATTAGAATGTCCTAGGTAAACCAGACCTACATGCTGATACACCCTGAGTGTTTCTGTTCCACACATCTTCCTACTATGGAACATTTTTCTTGAACTATATAGTGTCTACTATTTCCACATCATTTGTTATGGGTCTGTTGATTCAAAAATCAAAGTATTTGAATCAAGAGATACAGATATCAAAGTAATAAAGGAATAAGGCCTAGTCTTCACTTAAAGTTTAGGCTGATTCCTCTACATTGCTTTGGGGTGTAAAAAATCCACAGCCCTGAGCAGCATAGTTAAGCCAACAGAAGATCTGGTGTAGACTAGCGATGTACAAATTCAGTTAAAAAGCCCTACTCCCAGGGAGCCAGCATGTAACCTGTGGCAGGGGGACTGGGCTGGGCCCGCCATGGACAGGGGTTGCTCCAGCCAGCCAGATGGGCGGGGAGCTGTTCCAGCCCCTACAGTTAACTGGAACTGGTAAGCATTACCCATTTACGGTTGATGCTTACACCAGGTAGCTGGTTAACCTTTCGTATCCCTAGTGGAGACAGCGTAGGTCCACACTTCTGTTGACTAGCTACCGCCAACAGGGGAAGTGGGTTAACAGAAGAACCCCTCCCATTAGCATGTAGGCAGCATAGGTAGTGGTTATAGACACAGCCAACTGGGGTCTTGCCAGCGCTCTGGGTTTGGGGCAATACCACCTGAATTCCTGGCATGCCAGATCTCTGCAACCCACCTTCCTCCTGGCACTCCAGGACTTGGGATGCTAGCTTAGGGCAGAGGGTCAGCAGTCATAGTGTGAGATGTGGGGCTATGGCCTCTGGCAGAAGAGGCGGGGGCATGTCTCCTCCAACCAGCCACTCACACACATCCCATGACAGGTACTGTCTACCCACAATGAAATGCAACCGTGATGCAGCTGCACTGCTGTCCTGTTTCAAGTAAGGACTAGCCCTGAGTGATTATGTGAAAAAGCAGCTGGGAGTAAACAGTCTGCCAAGTATGTGAGACACAGAATCCTACAGCGTGAACTTGTTAGAATGCCCATAAAGATTTTATTTCCTAATCGGTACTCTTCTCTCTTGCCCTCTATCTACAACAGGGTATATTCACCCTCTGAAAGAGGCAGCTGGCTGCCATTCTGTCTCCACAGCAAACCACTAGAGATGTGAGTGTATGCTGCAAGACCCATCCTGCATAGAGGAGGTTCACCTCTGCAAAGTTCTCATCCAATTAGCAGCATTAATGAAATGAAGTTTAACATACTAACAACACCTCTTTAACAGGAACTCGAGGGGTAGAAGTTAGCAACCGAAAGTGTTTTTTAGTGCATGCAGTAGAACTTCAGAGTTATGGGTGCCTTGAGAATGGCAATTTTCTGTAACCCAAATGTTCATAACCTGAACAAAGTGTGGGTCAGGCTCCTGATCTAGCAGTTGATACTCCAGGCCAGGAATCAGCAGCAACTGGGCAATCTAGTTAGACCAGGGGTAGGCAATATTTTTTAAAAGGGGGACACTTCAGAAATTTATTAAGTGGCCCCAGGCCACCCTGGAAGTGGTGGGGCCAGGGGACTTCTTGTGCTCCTCCCCCACCTTGATTGACCTGGGGTGGGGGGAGCTCAAGAAGTCTTTCCCCTCCTTCCCCTGCCCCACCCCCTCCAGAGAAACCCCAGCAGTTTTAAAACAGCTGGCATTCCCTTTAGGCGCCTAGCAGGAAGAGAGCTGTGCACACTTGCGCTTTTATCAGTGTAACTTCAGGGGGTGCAATATTCACACACTGAGCAACGTAAATTTTGCCAGCATAGGTGGTAGAGCAGACATAGCCTCAGTGCAAACACTACCTATACCAGGTAGTTCTTCCATCAGCAAAGGTAACCCACCTCCGTAAGGGGGTAACTAAGTCAACAGAAGGATTTGTCAATTGAACTGCCATTGTCTACAACCGTGGTCACCAACCCATTGATCGTGAGCCATTCCGGGTCCCCTATTTTCCCCCACCCCCAAGAAGCCCCACTACCTACCTCCATCAACAATGGAGGTAGTGGCGGCTTTCCGCTGGGTGGATGGAAGTCCTGAACTGGGCGTCACTTCCGGGGATTATGGAAATGCGCTGGCTGCTTCCTTGCCCCAGGTCGGTGGCGTGCCGGGAGCTTATTGGGGGAGTCCCCAGAGGCGCACACTGGGACTTCCCTTCTCTGTGGAAGGGAGGGAGTCAGCCCGGGAGGGGGCACGTGCATAGGCTTCCCTGCTCCGTGGGAGGCTCACACCGGTCCCGGAGGAGGCGCATGCAACAGGCAGGGCTGCCAAAATTTATTTTGTAATAGTACCAAACTTTTCATGAAAAGGTACCAAAAACACACAAAAAAGCACCAAATTTTAAACATCAATATATAAACCCTATAAAACATCTTAAACAGGAAAAAATACATTTAACTTACATTCAGCTTACCTTATACTTTGTTAAGAGAGAACTTTTTCGTCAATTGTTTCATTACTATACCACCTTTTTTGTTGCATTCTATCACAAAGCTCTTTTGGTGGATTCCACGTCATGCAGTTAATGTCTTGAAGTAAAGATTTAGATCTTATTAACGCATTTAAGATGGACATTTTCAGAGATATGCGATTTTTAACTTTAATGTTGTTGAGTAAGGAGAAAACTCTTTCAGCAGCTGCTGAAGAGTGAGGCAATGAAAGAAGATTGATCATAAATTTTGACAGAGAGAAGTGATATTCGTCTCCACATTTTTCTTGAGATATGTTAAATCAAAAATTTTAAGGCATTTTTTCAGCATTAGGAGGTTGATCTTGCATTGTCAGCTCCCTCCATTC